>VSWD01000005.1:22652695-23202695 GCA_033119305.1 Pinctada imbricata
TCCCTTCAGAGACCAAAGATTGAATGAATTCAGCTTCGTAGGAGTATAGGAAAATGTCGGCAAGGAGTGGGGCACAATTTGTCCCCATTGGAATGTTTAACGTCTTTAAATTCAATAGCATCATTTAAAACCTGATAAATTTACAGCATGGACCAGACATGCACGTTTCGGGTACTAAACCCTCGTCAGTGATCCTCAGTCTAAACATTGTAATATGACCGAAAAGTATGAAAATTATTATGTCCAAAAATGTACCAAAAGACGTAGCAGAATGGGTGGGATATGATGCTACAGGACCCACGTTTTAGACATTTCAAGAAATTTTGTAACAGAAAATTTCAAATCCGTTGAAAAGACAGACGATCAACCAAAGTTGATCGAACTTGGCTACATGTGCCCTCGGGGACTCTTGGTCCACCAGCAGTGACATTTTGCTGGAAGACCTTTCCTCCAAACACCACAAAAATGTTGTCGATCAGAAAGTTTAACATCTGAATAATATCTGTTTCAGTGTACTTATTTTCAGAATCGGACTTTTCTTTTACAAAGTAGGTTTTGTCATAGTTAACAACAATAAATTTGTAAACGCATTACTTTTTGCGAGTCTTTCTTTCAATTTAGAATGTGGGATTGTAGTGTAAAGTGTCGAAAAATCAAAGGCTTTGATCGAATGGACTCTACTAAAATGAGTGGATTTCAGATGTTCTAAAAGTTCCTTCGAATTCTTTAAAACCACATCTGGTCGATACCACTGCGAGAATATACCGTCGAACAATATTTTTGAAGCCCAGATTTGATTTCAGATAAAATTTTGGTGAGCAAGATCAATACAGATTTGGTAGAACATTTTGAGGAACCAGTGATGAAACGTTGTTTGTATGGATTCTTATGCATTTTAGGTATCAATGGCGTAGCTCTGCTTGAAAAAGTGGAGGGGCACAACATCCCAAAATTTCTAACAAGCAAAAAAAAAGGGGGGGGGGAGGAAGAGGAAGAGATTAAAAAATAAATATTGGGTTTTCATGTTCTGTATGCACAAACTGCACAAACTTTAACATTTCTGGTGCAATTCTGGTGTTTTGGGATTTTGCTGTGGGTACTGCAACCTAGTGTTGTTGGAGATCCCCTCCTTTCTTTTAAAGGTAAATATCAAAGTGCCAAGGTATATTTGGGGTAAAAAAATGTCCACCTTCAGGATTTTAATAATAAGATGCAGATTGTTTGTAGGATGTGGGAGCATTTTCTAGAACTTCTCTAAAGTTAAGGTCACAATATCTTATATCCTTTGATTTGAACACTTAAAAGGATTATAAGGCACGGTCCATTTGATATTCGGGGGGGGGGGGGGGGGGGGGCTTGGGTTTTTTTCGAAAAAAATAATTTTGCTCTGAATTTTGATGAAAAAAATAAATTTGCTTATGGTGTGACAGAAAAAAATAACTTTGCACTTACAAGTAATCTGAATTTGAAGAATAACCATAAAATTCGCTTAAAATTCCTAAAAACTTTTCGGCTCGCTTCGCTCGCCACAGATTTTACTTTCTATAAAAAAATTTTGGCTCGCTTCGCTCGCCACTGTTTTCTTCTTTTATGGCAAGTTCATATTTGAAAATTTCAAAAGTATATATGTGACTGAAACATGAAAAAGGCTTAAATACATTATCAATATAATATATTACTATTAATAGATACATGTATACCACCATAAAAGTCTAATTTTATATACATGTACAAGCTTGGAAGGAGAATTTAAATCAGTTTTTCACTAGTTTACATTTCTACATGTAAAAACTGGCATCAGGCCCTCTTACATGTTACATGACCTTATATACATTTTGTTTACTGAAAATGATATATCGCATATTGCAAAAATGTTTTATCTCTCTCAGTTTAGAAGTGAATACAAGTTTTACATAAAAATAAAGTAATGTTTAAAGTAATTTAAGTAAAAATAAGGAATTTCTAGAAAAAAAAACACAAACATTCTTAATATTCACATCCATTGCTTTAAAAAAATTTCCTTGCTCCAACTTTGTAAGAAAAAAATAATTTTGCCCCGATCCGGGGCGAAAAAAATAATCTTGCTCCGACAAAAAACCCAAGCCCCCCCCCCCCCCCCCGAATATCAAATGGACCATGCCTAAGCTAAGTTTTCAGCTTTACTGCATGGTCAAAGGCCAGTCGATCTTGAGCGATCACCCTTCATCCGTCTGGAAAACAATTCTTCTGCCCTCAACTTTTCTGAAATCAGGAGAGAAAGTTAATTCTTTTTGAATTTTACGTGGCAGATGGCCGTCCTAAGTCGGCACCGGTTGCTCATTGGTCTCGTTGTTTTATGTGTAGTCTTTTATGTTTCATGTTTCTATGGTGTGAGTTGGTGTTCCTTGTCCCTTTTGCGTCTCTTTCTGTGGGTGTCAGTTCTGTGTTTTTTGCATTGGATTGTGTGGTTTGCGGGAATCTAGCCGCAAAAACGGCCAACGACACTTGGATATTTTGTTGGTTCGTGACGTTGTCCGTTTCCGCGGCTAGCGGGAATCCTACAGATATTCATGTTCGTTTAAAGGGGTGAAAGTAAATTTTCAGAATCCGTATCTAACGCGATCTTGATATTTACAATTTTGTAATATACTATTGTCCAGAGAAAGTACCTGATGTCTGCATGGATCATAGAGTGGGTGCTCGAGTGAGACCGACGTGAAAATGGCATGAAATAACTTATGTCCAGTAGCTTTTCATGCGTGCATGATCCATTCATTTCTCATCGATTTTTTTGAGATACTGGCGTTCGACCTAAATCTTTTCAATTTAAGATGATTTCATAAAAGAGTTCTGAAATCGTAGTTACTTATTTTTAAATTTTTAATATAAAACCGACTCGTGTCAATCCTTGATTGAACGTCGGAAACAGCCGTTTGAAGAAGAAGGGAAAAACGTCTGTCTACTACGATCTTTATATATCTATTATATTTTCTATTCACGACAACTTTAACTCGAGAATAAAATCATAAAAGATTAGAAGATACCTCCATGTGGTTAACGCACATGCTCTCTCTCTCTCTCTCTCTCTCAAAATTTTGTTAATACATGTACATAAAATAAAACGTACAGAGACGGAAAACCGTTTATCCTAAAAAAAATCAGAGTGTAGGATGAATCCATCGAATAAAATCATACACATTTAAAGAACAATTGTGCTGTAATCCTTTCAATATTGTAGAGAAAGGAGCGTGTGTTATGATTGTTATACTTTTAAATAAGATTTCCTCATGAAAAAATTCAGTCTAGGATTATTCAAATAGGAAGGGGAACTGAAAAGAGAGAAATAAAATGTAATTCCATGTATTGAAAAAGGGAAAGGGGGATTACATAATTCATGAACTTTTCATTTTCAAACCGAGAGCACGAGACCTCTTATTTACCAATTCATGGATTGTCTTGTTGATGCAGTTATTGAGAAAATGAACATACAAAAAAGAGTATAAATTCATGTTAGTTGAAAACATAATTGCAAAGGGTACAGATTTGTTCTTGCAGCTTGACTTGTAGCTAACTAACCTCTGTCTATCAGTAATACCTAGTGATGTTATTGTTCAAAGTTTGAAAAGTTTGTTTAATTGCTTGGGATTTTTTTAAATCTTGATCATTCCAGGATCTAGAAAAATATAGTCTTTATCAAAATATTTTACTGTTATACTTGAGAGTCATTCTATACAGCCTGAATCCTCATTATAGCAATATACATAAGAAATATCGTGATAATATGGTATCGTAGGCACTATATCGTGATACGTATCGATACGCTCGAGACCCGTATCATCCCAGCCCTATCAAGGTCACCATAGTATTGCAAAGTCAGGCCCATAATCTATTGGTATTCTACTGCCCTGACCTTTGTTCAGCCAATGTCAAATACAGATGATGAAACATCAAACTTGGTATTAGAGATTGTTTAATCATTTTGATAGAACACATCTTCTTTTGTGATATGATTGAAATAAAAAAGAAAACATACTAAGCATTCATACTATGACCAGCACTGTGAGTGTTAAATCTAATTAGCACCAAAATAATAACTAGATTATCATGCATACATGTATCATATCTAACCCTACCAAACTTCCACCTCTTTAACAATAAGTAACTGTAAACCATACAAACCATACCAATGTTCTGATTTAATTTTCTATTCAAGCTAAAAGCAGATCATATTGCATGGACAAATATTTTGCTTTGGTTTTGTGAACATTTAAAAGTACATTTGTCAACGAAGTTTTGGCTTCAAACAAAATGATGCATACTGAATACAAACACACATGTATTTTAAAAATTGCAAAAATAGGAACACAGGATCAAATACTGTACATGTACTTATATCAGCGCAACAAAATTTGAGCAGAAACGGGGCAAAAGTTGGCAAATTGACGTATTAGTGTA
The DNA here is from genome assembly GCA_033119305.1 of Pinctada imbricata. Lineage (NCBI taxonomy): Eukaryota > Metazoa > Mollusca > Bivalvia > Pterioida > Pteriidae > Pinctada > Pinctada imbricata. The sequence goes on from VSWD01000005.1 coordinate 22,657,130, forward strand.
ATCATGAATTGGTTCACCCTACCTATTTTCCATTATAATCTAAACAAGTGTAGTCTTAAGTTAGAGCAATCTTAACAGTGCTAACTCTGCTAACATATAAAACCTGCTAAAATAAGTACACATACAGATAGCTCAATAGTGAACATCTCCTCACACACATCAAAACTCCAGGGTAAGTCAAGTACTTTAAGGTTCTTCAGGGTATATGCTTCAATAGACCACTTGCCGAAATTCATTAATGCCTGGCAAAATAACGAAAAATGTCCGAGGTGGGAACTTTTTCTGCTCTTTATTATTGTAATGCAACAATGGAATTGCGTCTTTTAACAGTGAGGTCATTATAGAAGATTACACCAAAAGATGTCGACTTGGACATTTTGAGTTCTATTTCAAGATCGGAAAATGGTCTATTATCCCCAAATTTTCAGGGTTTCAAATCTCCACTTATCATAATTTTCATGCAATATTGAAAATATATAAAGAATAAATAATATACGAGAAGAATAAAGAAATAGACTTCTGAAATAAAAGTAAAATTGCTTTGTTATAAACAATGTATAAACATTTACATTTTGCTTTAAAAAAAAAGTACATGAAATAATTTGTATTCAAAACATATTGATATCTGAATATGATATTCTATGACACTTATTCAATAGAGAAAATTATCCAATATAGTAAAAATAATACAGTGAAAAGAAGATGTACATATCTTCAACTGCTGTTAAGTCCATGAACCTTCTATTTACAATTGTATTTTCATATCACTGTGACAAGTACATATCATATATCCTGAAATGTTATCAATCGTTGTGAAAGAATAATTTGGCTTCATTTTTAGCATGTAATACTATCATTAGTGTTTAACATTTCAAGTTTCTGCTTTTAAAACTTAATGAAAAACTATTCCATTGAACTAATTCATTCAACGAAAGCCCAGAATAATAATACTTGTCAAAGTTGCTTCATATTAAAAACTATATTGTTCAAGAACAGGTAAGTCACCTGTAGCATGTAAATTAGTGACCTTGACCTAGACCTTCTGGCAACAATGGCTCTCATTGAGTATCCAGTCTCATTATGCCTGATAATCCTTCCAAGTTTAATGAGAGTACAATGTAAATCAACTAACATATAGCCATTACTAGCAGATAGATAGACAGACAGACAGACAGACAAACAGCAACTTAAATGATCTCTTCAAAAAACATACTGTCAACAAAATCATGCACCAACTATAACAAGCATAATAAATATCTCTTCAGCACAATAATTCATGATTGCTGATATCTTGAGACAAGTAATAGTATATATCATGAACTGCACAATGGTATTACAAAACTAACAAAAAAACCATATTTCAATTTTCATACAAATTTGTAAAATATTTGAATATGAAACTTTTCAATCATGTTGTATGACTTAAACTGTTCTTTGTCTAACTTAAAAGTTTCTTTATTTCATCTTTTTCAGCACAGTCTATCACAGCCGTTCCGTCTGGGGATTGGACATTTTTATCAGCACCCTGAAAATTATATATGCAAATAATGGTAACATGAGAAGAATACAAAATGTGCTAGAATTCAGTTCTACAAATTTTCAAATGAGTTAATAGCTCTTATTCACTAAATACTGTATTGCTGGATTGCTCAGCATAGGTCTTAGTTGATGTATACTGGTATTGTCAAAATGAATCTACAACTGAAATATCAAGGCCCTACCCTTTACAGTTCACGAGATTAGTGGTGAAACGATTGTCGCCGATATCACTGAAATCATCGTTGAAATGTCAAAGTCAGAGACAATCGATAGTGATTTAGAAAATTGATTATCGGACTTTTAAATACCTGCCGCCACTTAACTTCGTTTTTCGGCACTTAAATTTTAAATGCACATTTCTTCTATGTCGTCTATCGTGCAAAATTCCGTGTTTGTTACGGGGTCAACAACTCTTCCTTGTTGTTTTTTTGGTAATATTCTTTCCCAAAGCGGACAAAGAGTTTTGCACCAGAAACCTGTAGACAGACTAATTTGTTGATTTTTCTGAATTTCTACGATGTACATGTATATGGAAAGACTGATTATTTATCCTCATGCTCCTACCGTCATATCGTGAAAAAAACGGATGCACGTGCCGATCAATGAGTTGAAACCCTCTCACCATGGAAAACTTACATGCAATGATATCCATATTTTAAGTCTTTTCCCCAAACAATGATCTTTCACCCAAAGATTCATATGCTTCCTCTACTCTTCCAAATCAGCATATATATCCAAATTTGGTTTTAATAGGTGAAAGGGTTCTAGAGTTATAATCTAAAAACATTACTTTAGGTGTATTTTTCGTAACAGTGACCTTGACCTTTGACATATTTACCCCAAAATCAATAGGCGTCTGTGTCTTCCCCTCTTAATAAGTTAAGAATACATGTCTATTCAAATTTAGTTCAGATGGGTGAAAGGGTTGTTAAGTTATAATTTGAAAACCATTTTTTTTTGGAGGGGGGGGGGGGAGATGAGGTTGTATTTTCCTAACTTGACCTTGACCTCGATATTGACCACAAAATCAATAAGCATATTTCCACATTTGGTTTGAATAGGTAAAAGAGTTCTTGAGTTATCACTTGGAATCCATTTTTTCCTAATGGTGACCTTGACATTTGACCTGTAAACCCATCTTCCCCTCCCAATGAGAGAGCTTATATCCAAATTTGATTTAGATAGGTGAAAGGGTCAAGGAGTATGAAAAAATAAGTTGTTCCTATAGATGAACTTTCACAAATAATCATTGTTCGATACAGAATTCACATATATTTATACATGGTGATGTAGTGCTGAACTTCAACTTGACACTAATTTTTTTTTAAATATTTTAAGATACATGTGCAATTTGTAGACTGCTTACAAAATAAATGCCATTTGCCAAACTCAATTTTCAAGAAGTCTTTCCTATTGCTTTTTGGAGACAAACTTTATTTTCAGCAATTCACAATATTTTGATGAAACACAAAAAAGTTTGAGATATTTTTTTTCTAATTTTTAATAGTTATTCTCTTAAGCTTAACATTTTATATGACAACTTTAGTTTACTAGACTTTCATTTAACACAATTACTGAGCTGACCTTAGGTTCTTGATTCTAGTAAGTGTGTCTTAATTAAAGAATGCAAATTATTACCTTTTCAAGTAGTAACTTTACACTTGATGTATGATTTTCCCAAACTGCTGCTAATAAAGGTGTGATTCCATGTTTGTCTGCTTTCTATAAAATCAATTTAATTACAAAGAATACACAAAGTACGGTTTAAGTATGTAGGATTTTGGAAGGTTGAAAGGAGAGGTATTGCAAATTAACATCCCACATGCAATACATGCACATATTTAGAACTTATCAGTTAAAACATTTTTTAAAGTGCTTTAAAACAATCTTAAACATGCATTCAATAAAATTAAACTTTACTACTAGGTAAAGTACTAAATGTATTAAATTTTTTTATGTGTTTTACCATGTAATTTTTTTAAATTTTACTTGAAAATGTACACTTTTGTATACAAGTATGTACTTACATTAACCTCAGCACCTTTATTAATCAGAAATTCTATAACCTCCGTCTGTCCATAATCAGCAGCGATATGTAAAGGAAACCGTCCACCTTCAGTCTCATTGTTCACAATCTTCTCCTGATATAGATTAAAGGTTGATAATATCAATACCATACTTAAAGAAATTGAACGCTGTAATTATTTCTATTTCTTTGCTGTATAAAATGCAATTTCAACTTTATGGTAGTGTTTAGACTGTATCTATTTAGATATATGCATCATATGAGACAGGCCCTTATCATAGGGGTCCATCTGAATTATCTTTCATAAACTTATCTTTTCATACATTCCATGACTTTTATTTATTTATTTATTTTTTTTGCACCATAAACCATAACGATTCTTGAATTCATCAATCATCATATAATATCTGAATCAGGAGCCTCTATGTTAAAGTGTTTGTGTGACCTCAGATGTCTGTGAAATAGTGTTGATAAAAATTGATGATAAAAGTTAAGATTTAGCACCTAAATTCATTAAAGCTAGGGTCTTTCTCTGAGCACCTCAGGGGCGAGAGTGGTGTATATATACATGTACCTTGTTGTCTTCATTATTCAGTAATTTTTTATCAAAATTTGTAAGGAAATGAATAGAGGAATCATAATCTGAAAATATAATTTAGTTGAAATATGGCGGAGATTAGACAAGAAGCATGTCCAGTTCCCAGCTACAACATCACAGTTAAAAGTTACATCAAATCTTAAGATGTTGGGTCATAGGATTTGTAAAATGTGAGTCAACTGCGGTAATGTGAAAATGTCTTTTTTATGAGCAAGTTCTGAAAACAGTGCTGTACAGAAAAAAGGTTTTAAAAATTGGTGAAAATTTTTTAATTACTTCCTCACCAGAACATGATTGGTGCACTGACGGTACAATGTATAAGGAACATTTCATGCACAAACGATAAATCAAAAAAGTCGATTGTGTTTGTGAAATTTATGCAAAAGGTTTCCTGAATGGAAACTAAAATCAACATTGGTCAGAAGAAATTCGAGAGAACAAATAAAAAAAGAAGAAGATAGCTCTTTAAAATTTACATACATCCTTTTGTACCAAGTTTTTCACTGTGTCTAAGTCTCCATTCTGTATACCCCACTTTAATTCAGACATTTTTACTAATTTTGTTTAACTCAATTAGAAAATGAAACCGGAAGGGAATTACTCAGTCGAATAATATGCTACAGCACAAGTGATTGGATAATGCAAGTTACTCGACCAATTGGATTGCTCGATACATTACCAACAAAACAATGTGACACGCCTCTTTTCAGAGGTGGATCTATGAGTCAATAATTGGGCGGCTACAGTAACTGCCCAAAGTTGGCCGCGACTGGGGTTGCATACAAAAGTTAGACAGGGGCGGATCCAGAGGGTAAAGGGGATGGGGGTTCGTATTCGAACGAAGTTCCGAGCGGGGAAGGGTTGCCCCCTCTTCCGAGGGGGGGGGGGGGCTCCCCTGGAAATTTCAAGTTTTGAAAAAATCGGAATAAAATGGAGCCAGGGACGTATATGAAAATATATGTATACGTCCCATAGGCCGAAAGATCGCCTGGCAATTATTCGTATGTGCCTCTAAAAAATCCTTTTTAGTAGCGCATACGAATACCCAGACGATCTTTCCGCCTGTGATCAATACGTCCCTGCTGGAGCATCTTCTCGAATATCCAGACGATTTTTTTTCACTCAGAATGGGGATCGGCCCTTTCCAAGGACTTATAAACAGAAGGATTCGCAACTCTCTACACCGCCTTGAGAATAGTAACGAAAACTCGCGTGTCACGAGATCTGAACGAGATCAAAACATTGCCCAGTCCTATCCGAGTAGGGTGATCAAATAACATGATTTTCTCAAGCATCACACAATAAACATATAAAATATTGATACGTACATGTAGAAGAAACCTTACTGTTTCAATAAATACCAATTTTATCAAAATATATTGATATATTGTTATAATATCTAGCTTCAAAGCGGAGCCTTGACATTCGCCGTTAAGACCCAAGATATCGTCAAAGAGAGTTAAATAGGCATATGCTCTGTCCCATTTTCTCAGTCATTTCTAGACTTACACATGAAATATTGGTGGCAAATCGAAAATGAAAACCTAGTGCGTGCATTAGAACCAATTTTGATTAATTTATTCGACGATTTCATCGTATACCGGAGGTTCAAAAATAGAGGTTTTCACTTTTCGGTATGCCCGAACATTTTCTGAAAGAGGTAAACAGCCCAACGCTCTGACCCATTTTCTCAAACTAGGCAAGATTAACATATGAAATATTGTTATCAAAATAAAGACTACAACCTAATGTGTGCATTAGGACCAATTTTGTTTAATTAATTCGACAATTTTATTGTTTTACAGGGCTTCGAAAATGGATGTTTTCACTCGTCGGTACGCGCGGCCATTTTCTGAAAGAGGTATATAGCCCAACGCCCTGACCCATTTTCTCAAACTAGACAAGATTTACATGTAAAATATTGTTATCAAAATAAAGACTAAAGCCTAAAGCGTGCATTAGGACCAATTTTATTTAATTAATTCGACAATTTCATTGTTTTACGGGGCTTCGAAAATGGGTGTTTTCACTCGTCTGTACGCGCGGTCATTTTCCCAAAAGACGTAGGCAGGTCAACGCTCTGATCCGTTTTCTCAAACAAGACACGATAAACACAAGGAATATTGTTATGAAGACAATTAATAAATTCTCATGCATGCATTAGTACCATTTTCATTTCATGATACCGAATATTAATAAGAATACAAGACATCGAAAATGGGGGTGTTTACGATCACTTGTTTACCACGGCCTGTAACGAAGAAGGTAAACAAGCCATCTAAAAGCCATTTTTCTGTTTTATTTTATAAAGTATCTATGAATAGTTGTTTGTAAAATAAAGTTGGACCTTTTTGGTATCTGATGGAATTATTTTTCATGTATAGATGTCGATAATTGACCATAATATAACTGCCTGCCCTCAGATGTAAGGGATCTCGACGCAAGTTCGCCCTCGCCATTACGACTTCGAGTAGGACGTGACCTATATAAATAGGCCCGATTTAATTTACCATTTTCTCGACTATTTCAAGACGTAATATCAAAATATTGGTACCAAAATGATCAGGATAATCTATTCTACTTATTCAATTCGTTTTTATGTTGTCATTATTAACATCTTTAGGGCATTCATGGTTTTGAATATCACAACCCTAACATCTCGTTGCCTAATTTGCATATCAAAAGGGCACGCGAGATGTTAACGGGAAAAGACGAGATTCCAATCCTTCTGTTTATAAGTCCTTGGCCCTTTCTGAGTGAAAAATGAGGGCCAATCCCCTTTCAAACATAGTGCGAGTCAGGGTTTAATAGATTTTTAAATAAAATTATTTGTCCAATTACTGCTTGCAGGGGCGTAGCTAGGGTGGTCCTTCTTAGGGTAGTTGGTACAGTTCGTCATGAGAAGGGAACTGCCTATGAATTTAGAAATATGTATAGCAGGCGCGTAGCTGCCATTTAGCCAATAAGCCCGGGCTTGCACATTATTCGGTGATAAAGATATGAAATTAAACAAAAAATAAATAAATAATAAATAGATGAAAATATATTTGAAAAATAGCTTGCCATAGTTATCTATCAAAACATTATTTCTTTTAGGCCAAATATCATATTTCATTTATTTATTTGAAAATATCAAAAGAATGCATGTTAATGAAAAAAGGGTTTCCTTAAAGGTGCTACTGTTAATAGATGCATGTGTCACCATAGATTATAATTTCATATGCAAGCTTTGAAGGAGAACTTTAGTTTTTCACCAATTTACCAATTGAAATCTGAAAAAAAAATTCTTGCTCCAACTTTGCAAGAAAAAATAATTTTGCTCCACTCTGGGGCGAGAAAAATAATCTTGCTTCGACAAAAAAAAAACCAAAGGCCCCCACCCCAAGAATATCAAATGGACCGTGCCTTATACTAGCTGATAAACGAGTTCCAGTGGTCCGATTTTATTAAAAATTTGTGGCTTTTGATAGTACAGTTATTGAGAAAATTTGTTTGAAAATGTGCATTTAAAATGTATTTTTAGCCACTCAAATTTGCTGAAATCCTTCTCCGTCGGGCCCCCAGACCCCTTGCCATATCGGGCTTGCACTTCCAAACAGGGCCAGCTACGCGCCTGTATAGTTTATCATGTTTAAATTATGTAAAAACAGGAAAAATATCATTTTTGACAAAAGGACCCCTAACTCTCAGTCTCTTGGTCCGCACTGAAGTATACTACACAGTATGGAGGAATAAAAATCAAACAGAAGCTCTAGAACAGTCCTAATATTAATGCTGCATTCTGAATTTTATTAGGCGTAATATCTAGGAGGAACCCCTAATTAGACACGGTTCATTTGATATTCGGGGGGGGGGGGCTTGGGTTTTGTTTTGTTTTGTTTCTGGTTTTTGCTGTTGTTTTTTTTTCCGAAAAAAATTTTGCCCTGAACTTTGATGAAAAAATATTAATTTGGCGACGCGAGAATATCGACAATAAAATTAATTTCATCACCACAATAGATCAAGAAACTACCAAAAACAAAGGTTTACAGACGTATATTTCTTTTTAAAAATTGTTAAGAATTAAAACATTAATTTTGTATAAAGTACATTCTGTACACGAACTACCATGTGCATTCATCGAAACACCATGCAGAAAATATCCGGAAACTGACATTCTTTTTCTACCAGATTCTGATTTGGACTTAACCATCGCATAATAATTATATAACGAAATTGGATATAAAAGATCAATTTGATAATATAGAGCATGTAAACTATTTTAAAAAGTTGGCTAGATTTTAAAATCATCCTTGAAATAATGTTTCAACAAAGTTTGATCGTCCAAAATGTTATGCTTTATATTTTGAAACATTCATGTAAGTTCTTGGGAACGATGCTGACAAATTGAAATTGCACAAGAAAAGCGCATTTGATGAAATTGGAATACCCAAAAGAAATCTTAGATAAATCCTTTATTTAATTATTGATATCATTTGAACTTCAGTGTAGATATTGATGTATTTGACATACTCCCTAATTCTTCTGCGCAATATCTAGCGGGTTATTTCTGGACATACTCCCTAATTCTTCTGCGCAATATCTTGCGCAGTATCTCTGGACATACTCCTTAAATTTTGCGCATTATCTTACGGTTTATTTTTTATCATACTAATACTTCTGCGCAATATCTAGCGGTGTATTTCTGGACATACTCCCTAATACTTCTGCGCAATATCTTGCGCAGTATTTCTAGTCATACTCCCTACTACTTCTGCGAAATATCTAGTGTTGTATTTCTTGACATACTCCTTAAATTTTGCACATTATCTTGCGGTTTATTTTTGGTCATACTAATACTTCTGCGCAATATCTTGCGGTGTATTTCTGGACATATGCACTAATACTTCTGCGCAATATCTTGCGCAGTATTTCTGGACATATTCCCTAATACTTCTGCGCAATATCTAGCGGTGTATTTCTGGACATACTCCCTAATACTTCTGCGCAATATCTAGCGGCTTATTTCTGAACATACTCCCTACTACTTCTGCACAATATCTAGCGGTGTATTTCTGGACATACTCCTTTAATTTTGCACAATGTCTTGCGGCTTATTTTTTGTCTTACAATTACTTCTGTGCAATATCTAGCTGCGTATTTCTGGACATACATGTACTCCTTAAATTTTGCGCTTCATCTTGCGGTTTATTTTTGGTCATACTTATACTTATGGACAGGACTACTAACCTTACCCTAGATAACTTCAATAGGTATCCAAGGGTTAGATAAAGCCTTATGGACAAGACTACTAACCTAACCCTAGATAACTTACTTAGGTATCTAATGTTAAACGTCTTTAAATTCAATAGCATCATTTAAAACCGGATAAATTTACAGCATGGACCAGACATGCACGTTTCGGGTACTAAACCCTCGTCAGTGATCCTCAGTCTAAACAATGTAATACGGCCAAAATGTATAAAAATTATTTTGTCCAAAAATGTACCAAAAGACGTAGCAAAATGGGTGGGATATGATGCTACAGGACCCACGTTTTAGAAGGGCTAGATAAAGCCTTATGGACAGGACTACTAACCTGACCCTAGATAACTTTCATAGGTATCTAAGGGTTAGATAAAGCCTTATGGACAGGATTACTAACCTAACCCTAGATAACTCACATAGGTACCTAAGGGTTAGATAAAGCCTTATGGTCAGGACTACTAACCTTACCCTAGATAACTTCAATAGGTATCTAAGGGTTTGATAAAGCCTTATGGTCAGGACTACTAACCTGATCCTAGATAACTTACAAAGGTACCTATAGGTTAGATAAAGCCTAATTGACAGGACTACTAACCTTACCCTAGATAAGTTACATAGGTACCTAAGGGTGATATAAAGCCTTATGGAAAGGACTACTAACCTTACCCTAGATAACTTACGTAGGTACCTAAGGGTTAGATAAAGCCTAATGGACAGGACTACTAACCTTACCCTAGATAAGTTACATAGGTACATAAGGGTTAGATAAAGCCTTATGGTCAGGACTACTAACCTGACCCTAGATAACTTACATAGGTACCTAAGGGTTAGATAACGCCTTATGATCAGGACTACTAACCTTAACCTAGATAACTTACATAGAAAATCAAGGGTTAGATATTGCCTAATTGACAGGACTACTAACCATACCCTAGATAACTTACATAGGTACCAAAGGATTAGATGAAGCCTAATGGACAATAGGACAACTAACCTCACCCTAGATAACTTACATAGGTACCTAAGGGTTAGATAAGCCTAATGGACAGGACTACTAACATGACCTTAGATAACTAACATAGGTACCTGTGGATTAGATAAAGCCTAATGGATAGGACTACTAACCTGACCCTAGATAACTTACATAGGTTACATATACATAGGTACCTAAGGGTTAGATAAAGCCTAATTGATAGGACTACTAACCTGACCCTAGATAACTTACATAGGTACCTAAGTGTTAGATAAAGCCTAATGGACAGGACTACTAACCTTACCCTAGATAACTTACATAGGTACCTAAGGGTTAGATAAAGCCTTATGGAAAGGACTACTAACCTTACCCTAGATAACTTACGTAGGTACCTAAGGGTTAGATAAAGCCTAATGGACAGGACTACTAACCTTACCCTAGATAAGTTACATAGGTACATAAGGGTTAGATAAAGCCTTATGGTCAGGACTACTAACCTGACCCTAGATAACTTACATAGGTACCTAAGGGTTAGATAAAGCCTTATGGTCAGGACTACTAACCTTACCCTAGATAACTTACATAGAAACTCAAGGGTTAGATATTGCCTAATTGACAGGACTACTAACCTTACCCTAGATTACTTACATAGGTACCAAAGGATAAGAGGAAGCCTAATGGATAGGACAACTAACCTCACCCTAGATAACCTACATAGGTACCTAAGGGTTAGATAAACCTAATGGACAGGACGACTAACCTGACCTTAGATAACTAACATAGGTGCCTGTGGATTAGATAAAAAATAATGGACAGGACAACTAACATTACCCTAGATTACTTACATAGGTATCTAACGGTTAGATAATGCCTAATGGACAGGACTACTATCCTTACCCTGGATAACTTTTATAGGAATCTAAGGGTTAGATAAAGCCTAATGGACAGGACTACTAACCTGACCCTGGATAACTTATATAGGTATCTAAGAGTTAGATAAAGCCTTATGGACAGCACTACTAACCTTACCCTACATAACTTTAATATGTATCTAAGGGTTAGATAAAGCCTAATGGACAGGACTACTAACCTTACCCTAGATAAGTTACATAGGTACATAAGGGTTAGATAAAGCCTTATGGTTAGGACTTCTAACCTGACCCTAGATAACTTATATAGGTACGTAAGGGTTAGATAAAGCCTTATGGACTGGACTACTAACATGACCCTGGATAACTTACATCGGTACCTAAGGGTTAGATAAAGCCTAATGAAGAGGACTACTAACATGACCCTGGATAACTTACATAGGTACCTAAGGGTTAGATAAAGCTTTATGGATAGAACTACTAACCTGACCTAAGATAACTAACAAAGGTATCTAAAGGTTAGATAAAGCCTTATGGTCAGGACTACTAACCTTACCCTAAATAACTTACATAGAAACCAAAGGGTTAGATATTGCCTAATTGACAGGACTACCAACTATACCCTAGATAACTTACATAGGTACCAAAGGATTAGATGAAGCCTAATGGACAGGACAACTAACCTCACCCTAGATAACTTACATAGGTACCTAAGGGTTAGATAAACCTAATGGACAGGACTACTAACCTGACCTTAGATAACTAACATAGGTACCTGTGGATTAGCCTAATGGATAGGACTACTAACCTGACCCTAGATAACTAACATAGGTTACATATACATAGGTACCTAAGGGTTAGATAAAGCCGAATTGATAGGACTACTAACCTGACCCAAGATAACTTTACATAGGTACCTAAGTGTTTGATAAAGCCTAATGGACAGGACTACTAACCTTACCCTAGATAACTTACATAGGTACCTAAGGGTTAGATAAAGCCTAATGGACAGGACTACTAACCTTACCCTAGATAACTTACATAAGTACCTAAGGGTTAGATAAAGCCTAATTGACAGGACTACTAACCTGACCCTAGATAACTTACATAGGTACCTAAGGGTTTGATAAAGTCTAATGGACAGGACTACTTACCTTACCCTAGATAACTTACATAGGTACCTAAGGGTTAGATAAAGCCTAATGGACAGGGCTACTAACCTTACCCTAGATTACTTACATAGGTACCTAAGGGTTAAAGCCTTATGGACAGGACTACTAACCTTACAATATATCACTTAGTTAGGTACCTAAGGGTTAGATAAAGCCTAATGGACAAGACTACTAACCTGACCCTATATAACTTAAATAGGTACCTAAGGGTTAGATAAAGCCTTATGCACAGGACTACTAGCCTTACCCTAGATAACTTACATATGTATCTAAGAATTAGATAAAGCTTAATGGACAGGACTACTAAACTTACCCTAGATAAGCTACATAGGGACCTAAGGGTTAATAAAACCTAATGGACAGGACTACTTACATGACCCATAGATAACTAACATAGGTACCAAGGGTGAGATAAAGCCTCATGGACAGGACTAACATTACCCTAGAATACTTACATATTTACCTAAGGGTTAGATAAAGCCTTATGGACAGGACTACTCACCTGACCCTAGATAACTTACATAGGTACCTCAGGGTTAGATAAAGCCTAATGGACAGGACTACTAACATGACTCTAGATAACTTACATAGGTACCTATAAGGGTTTGATAAAGCCTAATGGACAAAACTACTAACCTGACCCTAGAGAACTTAAATAAGTATCTAAGGGTTAGATAAAGCCTAAAAGACAGGACTACTAACATGACCCTTAGATAACTTACATAGGTACCTAAGGGTTAGATAAAGCCATATGGACAGGACTACTAGCCTTAACCTAGATAACTTACATAGGTACCTAAGGGTTAGATAAAGCGTTATGGACAGGACTACTAGCCTTAACCTAGACAACTTCAATAGGTATTTAAGGGTTAGATAAAGCCTTATGGACAGGACTACTAGCCTTAACCTAGATAACTTACATAGGTACCTAAGGGTTAGATAAAGCCTAATGGATGGGACTACTAACATTACCCTAGATTACTTACATAGGTATCTAAGGGTTAGATAAAGCCTAATGGCGGGACAACTAACCTTACCCTAGATAGGTTACATAGGTACCTAAGAGTTAGGTAAAGCCTAATGGACAGGACTACTAACATTACCCTAGATTACTAACATAGGTATCTAAGGGTTAGATAAAGCCTTATGGACAGGACTACTATCCTTACACTGGATAACTTACATAGGTATCTATGGGTTAGATAAAGCCTAATGGACAGGAGTACTAACCTGACCCTGGATAACTTACATAGGTATCTAAGAGTTAGATAAAGCCTTATGGACAGGTTTACTAACCTTACCCTAGATAACTTAAATATGTATCTAAGGATTAGATAAAGCTTAATGGAGAGGACTACTAAACTTACCCTAGATAAGTTACATAGGTACCTAAGGGTTAATAAAGCCTAATGGACAGGACTACTAACATGACCCCTAGATAACTAACATAGGTACCTAAGGGTTAGATAAAGCCTGATGGACAGGACTAACATTACCCTAGAATACTTACATATTTACTTAAGGGTTAGATAAAGCCTAATGGACAAGACTACTAACCTGACCCTATATAACTTAAATAGGTACCTAAGGGTTAGATAAAGCCTTATGCACAGGACTACTAGCCTTACCCTAGATAACTTACATATGTATCTAAGAATTAGATAAAGCTTAATGGACAGGACTACTAAACTTACCCTAGATAAGCTACATAGGGACCTAAGGGTTAATAACGCCTAATGGACAGGACTACTAACATGACCCATAGATAACTAACATAGGTACCAAGGGTGAGATAAAGCCTCATGGACAGGACTAACATTACCCTAGAATACTTACATATTTACCTAAGGGTTAGATAAAGCCTTATGGACAGGACTACTCACCTGACCCTAGATAACTTACATAGGTACCTCAGGGTTAGATAAAGCCTAATGGACAGGACTACTAACATGACTCTAGATAACTTACATAGGTACCTATAAGGGTTTGATAAAGCCTAATGGACAAAACTACTAACCTGACCCTAGAGAACTTAAATAAGTATCTAAGGGTTAGATAAAGCCTAAAAGACAGGACTACTAACATGACCCTTAGATAACTTACATAGGTACCTAAGGGTTAGATAAAGCCATATGGACAGGACTACTAGCCTTAACCTAGATAACTTACATAGGTACCTAAGGGTTAGATAAAGCGTTATGGACAGGACTACTAGCCTTAACCTAGACAACTTCAATAGGTATTTAAGGGTTAGATAAAGCCTTATGGACAGGACTACTAGCCTTAACCTAGATAACTTACATAGGTACCTAAGGGTTAGATAAAGCCTAATGGATGGGACTACTAACATTACCCTAGATTACTTACATAGGTATCTAAGGGTTAGATAAAGCCTAATGGCGGGACAACTAACCTTACCCTAGATAGGTTACATAGGTACCTAAGAGTTAGGTAAAGCCTAATGGACAGGACTACTAACATTACCCTAGATTACTTACATAGGTATCTAAGGGTTAGATAAAGCCTTATGGACAGGACTACTAACCTGACCCTGGATAACTTACATAGGTATCTAAGAGTTAGATAAAGCCTTATGGACAGGTTTACTAACCTTACCCTAGATAACTTAAATATGTATCTAAGGATTAGATAAAGCTTAATGGAGAGGACTACTAAACTTACCCTAGATAAGTTACATAGGTACCTAAGGGTTAATAAAGCCTAATGGACAGGACTACTAACATGACCCCTAGATAACTAACATAGGTACCTAAGGGTTAGATAAAGCCTGATGGACAGGACTAACATTACCCTAGAATACTTACATATTTACTTAAGGGTTAGATAAAGCCTAATGGACAGGACTACTAACCTGACCCTAGACTACTTACATAGATACCTCAGGGTTAGATAAAGCATAATGGACAGGACTACTAACATGACTCTAGATAACTTACATAGATACCTATAAGGGTTTGATAAGCCTAATGGACAAGACTACTAACCTAATCCTTGATAACTTAAATAAGTATCTAAGGGTTAGATAAAGCCTAAAAGACAGGACTACTAACATGACCCTTAGGTAACTTACATAGGTACCTACAAGGGTTTGATAAAGCCTAATGGACAGGACTACTAACCTGACCCTTGATAACTTAAATAAGTATCTAAGAGTTAGATAAAGCCTAAAAGACAGGACTACTAACATGACCCTTAAATCACTTACATAGGTACCTAAGGGTTGGATCAAGCCTGATGGACAGGACTACTAGCCGTAACCTAGATAACTTACATAGGTGCCTAAGGGTTAGATAAAGCCTTATGGACAGGACTACTAACCTTACCCTAGATAACTTACAAAGGTACCTTAAAGGGTTTGATAAAGCCTAATAGACAAGACTACTAAACTGACCCTAGATAACTTCAATAGGTATCTAAGGGTTAGATAAAGCCTGATGGACAGGACTACTAGCCTTAACCTAGATAACTTACATAGGTACCTAAAAGGGTTTGATAAAGCCTTATGGTCAGGAGTACTAACCTTACCCTAGATTACTTACATAGGTACCTAAGGGTTAGATGAATCCTTATGGACAGGACTACTAACCTTACCCTAGATAACTTACATAGGTACCTAAAAGGGTTTGATAAAGCCTAATAGACAAGACTACTAAACTGACCCTAGATAACTTCAATAGGTATCTAAGGGTTAGATAACGCCTAATGGACAGGACTACTAACCTTACCCTAGATAACTTACATAGGTATCTAAGGGTTAGATAAAGACTTATGGACAGGACTACTAACCTTACCCTAGATAAGCTACATAGGTACCTAAGGGTTAAATAAAGCCTAATAGACAGGGCTACTAACCTTACCCTAGATTACTTACATAGTTATCTATGGGTTAGATAAAGCCTTATGGACAGGACTACTAACCTTACCCTAGATAACTTACATAGGTACCTAAGGGTTAGATAAAGCCTAATGGACAGGGCTACTAACATTACCCAAGATTACTTACAAAGGTATCTAAGGGTTAGATAAAGCCTAAACGATAGGACTAATAACCTGACCCTAGATAACATACATAGGAATCTAAGGGTTAGATAAAGCCTTATGGTCAGGACTACTAACCTTTCCCTAGATAACTCACATAGGTACCCAAGGGTTAGATACAGCCTACTAGACAGGACTACTAACTTAACCCTAGATAACTTACAAGGTTCCTAAGGGTAAGATAAAGCCTAATGGATATGACTACTAACCTTACCCTGGATTACTTACATAGGTATCTAAGGGTTAGATAAAGCCTTATGGACAGGACTACTAACCTTACCCTAGATAACTTACATAGGTACCTAAAAGGGTTTAATAAAGCCTAATAGACAAGACTACTAAACTGACCCTAGATAACTTCAATAGGTATCTAAGGGTTAGATAACGCCTAATGGAAAGGCTACTAACCTTACCCTAGATAACTTACATAGGTATCTAAGGGTTAGATAAAGACTTATGGACAGGACTACTAACCTTACCCTAGATAAGCTACATAGGTACCTAAAAAGGTTTGATAAAGCCTAATAGACAAGACTACTAAACTGACCCTAGATAACTTCAATAGGTATCTAAGGGTTAGATAACGCCTAATGGACAGGACTACTAACCTTACCCTAGATAACTTACATAGGTATCTAAGGGTTAGATAAAGACTTATGGACATGACTACTAACCTTACCCTAGATAAGCTAAATAGGTACCTAAGGGTTAGATAAAGCCTAAAAGACAGGGCTACTAACCTTACCCTAGATTACTTACATAGTTATCTATGGGTTAGATAAAGCCTTATGGACAGGACTACTAACCTTACCCTAGATAACTTACATAGGTACCTAAGGGTTAGACAAAGCCTAATGGACAGGGCTACTAACATTACCCTAGATTACTTACAAAGGTATCTAAGGGTTAGATAAAGCCTAAACGATAGGACTACTAACCTGACCCTAGACAACGTACATAAGAATCTAAGGGTTAGATAAAGCCTTATGGTCAGGACTACTAACCTTTCCCTAGATAACTCACATAGGTATCCAAGGGTTAGATACAGCCTACTAGACAGGACTACTAACTTAACCCTAGATAACTTACAAGGTTCCTAAGGGTAAGATAAAGCCTAATGGATATGACTACTAACCTGACCCTAGATAACTTAAATAGGTATCAAAGGGTTAGATAAAGCCTAATGGACAGGACTGCTAACCTTACCCTAGATTACTTACATAGGTATCTAAGGGTTAGATAAAGCCTTATGGACAGGACTACTAACCTTACCCTAGATAACTTACATAGGTACCTAAGGGTTAGATAAAGCCTAATGGACAGGGCTACTAACATTACCCTAGATTACTTACATAGGTATCTAAGGGTTAGATAAAGCCTTAATGATAGTACTACTAACATTACCCTAGATTACTTACATAGGAATCTAAGGGTTAGATAAAGCCTTAATGATAGTACTACTAACATTACCCTAGATTACTTACATAGGTATCTAAGGGTTAGATAAAGCCTACTAGACAGGACTACTACCCTTACCCTAGATAACTTACATAGGTACCTAAGGGTAAGATAAAGCCTAATGGACATGACTACTGACTGACCCTAGATAACTTACATAGGTACCTTAGGGTAAGATAAAGCCTAATGGACATGACTACTAACCTGACCCTAGATAACTTAAATAGGTATCTAAGGGTTAGATAAAGCCTAATGGACAGGACTGCTAACCTTACCCTAGATTACTTACATAGGTATCTAAGGGTTAGATAAAGCCTTATGGACAGGACTACTAACCTTACCCTAGATAACTTACATAGGAACACAAGGGTTAGATAAAGCCTAATGGACAGGACTGCTAACCTTACCCTAGATTACTTACATAGTTATCTATGGGTTAGATAAAGCCTTATGGACAGGACTACTAACCTTACCCTAGATAACTTACATAGGTACCTAAGGGTTAGACAAAGCCTAATGGACAGGGCTACTAACATTACCCTAGATTACTTACAAAGGTACCTAAGGGTTAGATAAAGCCTAAACGATAGGACTACTAACCTGACCCTAGATAACGTACATAGG
Source organism: Pinctada imbricata (assembly GCA_033119305.1). NCBI lineage: Eukaryota > Metazoa > Mollusca > Bivalvia > Pterioida > Pteriidae > Pinctada > Pinctada imbricata. The sequence goes on from VSWD01000005.1 coordinate 22,675,695, forward strand.
AATCTAAGGGTTAGATAAAGCCTTATGGTCAGGACTACTAACCTTTCCCTAGATAACTCACATAGGTACCTAAGGGTTAGATACAGCCTACTAGACAGGACTACTAACTTAACCCTAGATAACTTACAAGGTTCCTAAGGGTAAGATAAAGCCTAATGGATATGACTACTAACCTTACCCTAGATAACTTACATAGGTACCTAAGGGTTAGATAAAGCCTAATGGACAGGGCTACTAACATTACCCTAGATTACTTACATAGGTATCTAAGGGTTAGATAAAGCCTTAATGATAGTACTACTAACATTACCCTAGATTACTTACATAGGTATCTAAGGGTTAGATAAAGCCTACTAGACAGGACTACTACCCTTACCCTAGATAACTTACATAGGTACCTAAGGGTAAGATAAAGCCTAATGGACATGACTACTGACTGACCCTAGATAACTTACATAGGTACCTAAGGGTAAGATAAAGCCTAATGGACATGACTACTAACCTGACCCTAGATAACCTCAATAGGTATCTAAGGGTTAGATAAAGCCTAATGGACAGGACTGCTAACCTTACCCTAGATTACTTACATAGGTATCTAAGGGTTAGATAAAGCCTTATGGACAGGACTACTAACCTTACCCTAGATAACTTACATAGGAACACAAGGGTTAGATAAAGCCTAATGGACAGGACTACTAACCTAACCCAAGATAACTTACATAGGTACCTAAGTGTTCCATAAAGCCTAATGGATAGGACTACTAACCTGACCCTAGATAACTTACATAGGTACCTAAGTGTTAGGTAAAGCCTAATGGACAGGACTACTAACATTACCCTAGATAAGTTACATAGGTACCCAAGGGTTAGATAAAGCCTAATGGACAGGACTACTAACCTTACCCTAGATTACTTACAAAGGTATCTAAGGGTTAGATAAAGCCTAATGGACAGGACTACTAACCTTACCCTAGATAACTTACATAGGTACCCAAGGGTTAGATAAAGCCTAATGGACAGGACTACTAACATGACCCTGGATAACTTACATAGGTATCTAAGAGTTAGATAAAGCCTTATGGACAGGACTACTAACCTTACCCTAGATAACTTAAATAGGTATATAAGGGTTAGATAAAGCCTAATGGACAGGACTACTAACATGACCCTGGATAACTTACATAGGTATCTAAGGGTTAGATAAAGCCTAATAGACAGGACTACTAACCTGACCCTAGATAACTTAAATAGGTATATAAGGGTTAGATAAAGCCTAATGATCAGGACTACTAACCTTACCCTAGATAACTTAAATAGGTATCTAAGGGTTAGATAAAGCCTAATGGACAGGAGTACTAACCTTACCCGAGATAACTTACATAGGTACCTAAGTGTTCCATAAAGCCTAATAGACAGGACTACTAACCTTACCCTAGATAACTTACGTAGGTACCTAAGGGTAAGATAAAGCCTAATGGACAGGACTACTAACCTTACCCTAGTTAGCTTACATAGGTATCTAAGGGTTAGATTAAGCCTAATGGACAGGACTACTAACATTACCCTAGATAAGTTACATAGGTATCTAAGGGTTAGATAAAGCCTAATGGACAGGACTACTAACCTTACCCTAGATAAGTTACATAGGTACCTAAGGGTTAGATAAAGCCTTATGGATAGGACTACTAACATTACCCTAGATAAGTTACATAGGTATCTAAGGGTTAGATAAAGCCTAATAGACAGGACTACTAACCTTACCCTAGATAACTTACATAGATACATAAGGGTTAGATAAAGCCTAATGGACAGGACTACTAACCTGACTCTAGATAACTGACACAAATAATTATTCGGGCCAAAATTCGTCTCTATTTGGGGACAAATTCTGTAATAATTATTTGGGCCAAAATTTATCTCTATATAGAGAATAATTCTGGCACGAATAATAATTCGGGCCAAAATTTATCTCTGTATAGAGGTTTCTTAAAAATGAAATAAACCTTATTTGAATTTTTATTTCATTTTATTTATACTTTTATCTGTCACCAATATAGCAGTTTGACGATTTAAAGCGCTTTTAAAATGACTAAGATTTATAGTCTGTTTTATTCTTAGTCAGTTTATATAAGCAATGTCTTCAGCATGTAAAAAAATTATTCAGGCCGCGGCACGAATAGTAGGATTATGCCTGTGTGCACTGGCTAATCTCATTTGAGATTCATGAGCGTGTATATTTGATATGCCGCTGTTTACTACTAAACAGCAGCATAGCAAATAGACAAGTGCATAGGGATGTATTGATACGCTCACCTCACGATACGATACGTATCGCGATACAGCCTCACGATACGATACGTATCGCGATACAGACTCAAGTGAACAATTAAGTTTAGGAATTAATAAAAATAACAAATTGTGTTGGCAAATACGCTATCAGTACTTTGCTGTATGTACAGAAAATGCTTAAATTCATTTAGACAATGCCATTTTGCTTGTGATTATGCAGAGATATTAATTATCAGTTATCCTGCAATTACTATAATGGAAAATTAATCTTTTAGTAAAACCCAGAAACAGAATAAGAACATAGAGATCAACTTAAAAATGTCAGCACTTTACTTTTCAATATATTAGCTCATGAGCATAAAAAAATGTTGATCCAATGTTACAACTGCACAACGTACGTTGCTTTTGGTGGGTCATGATGCATGTTTTCCGCCTCGTAAGACTTGTCATCAAAATTCAAATTTAAAGCAGTGCTAGTTATCGGTTTTCATTCATGCTAGCTTATTCTCTGTGCAAAAGGAAAGCCTAAACAGCTCTCTATCTGTTTCATTCAAGTTTGACGAAGGATCGATGTACACGGACGCCGCCATCATAGTTAATGTAAACAAATTCGGACTAAAGATTCGGAAATAAACGAGTCGATTTTAAACGAAAAACGGATTTGAAAAATACCGTGATACGCGACCTGGCTCTACCGTGTACCGAACCGTGAACTTTATACCGGGGTATACCAAACCGCGGTATATCGTTACACTCCTACACGTGCATGAATCTCAAACGAGATTATGCACTAGCACAAGGCTGTTTGGTTAAAAATATTGCGAAATTAGTGTTTTGACTTCCCAAGAAATGAAGTTCTCATCTTTATTGGTGGATTCAGAGAAAATTATGATTGCCTGGTGGGTTAATAGACCAGTGTTTGGTCCGGCGCCAGAGCTGGACCATTTAGAAATGGTTTTACTTCCACTGCACATACTCTGAAGAGCTGGCATACGGGCAATCACACAGTTTCTTGAATCCATTTCCAATGGAAGCAAGTATGCACATGATACTTAGCTGTTGACGGAAATGTCCGACTGCATAAGATAACGTCATGTTTATTTTTAATTGGAGGATCTTAAACGGGTTCCTTTAGCACGCTAATTTCAAAATATGCAGGAATGTTCCATTCATATGTTCATTTAAATACAGCAAGTTCACGCATACAGCGATATATATATAGAACAGGTCACGTACACATGCAAAGTAGCGCCAATCGATAACATTGTGAGTTATAAACTTGAAAATCGTTGTTTTTCTTGAAACAACGTATTGCCTATCTTATTACTATATTAGTAAAGTATCTAAGCAAACATCTTTGATTTTCATTTTAATTAACTGCAACAGTTACTCAGTGGTTCAATTACATGTGTACCTGAAAGGCGTCGGGATTTTTCGTACGGATGTCTTTTCGTACTGAGATCTTTCGTACTTTTCGTTCCGAAAATCGGGATTTTTCGTACCGATCGGTGGGATCATTCGTACCAGTACGAAAGATAAGTATTTTGTTACTTATAACAATGTTTTTGTTCGGAATCTTCTTTATTGAAGTTCACAATATATGATAGGTGGTCGTATACTAAATTTCAAAGGGACGGATTCATTTGAGTTAGTTGAAATATGTATGTTTTTACTGAAAATATCGTTTAAACGGCGCCTGTTCGCTAAAATGCCAAGCTTATAATGAAAACAATCGTTTTATGCTGTACATTAAAAATTTTAAAGTATTTCTTTATTCCATCTAACAAGTATAAATACAGTGGCGGATTCAGCCGGGGGGGGGGCACGTTTTTAGTGCCCAAAGAAGGGGCACTTATGACATGCTTTTGGAAGCATTAATTACTGTTTCCGTAATAAATCTTTGAAACTAGTCAGAAATAGCCCCAAAACACCCCTAGAAACCACGGATTTGAGTAAATTTTCCAAAAATTTATCGGGGATAGATAGTCATGTCCATTGTCTGTACGTGGAAGTACACACGTTTCGGGAACAACCTACATTGAATCATGTTCATATCGAATTTTCTTTAATCTGAGGGATGAATCGGGAATTTTATATCCTATGCAAGGCATATTTAACACACATATTTCTTGACCAAATCTTCGATACAACCTCCTATAAAACTTACATTTTTTTCACTCTAAATTTGAGGTCGTGATCAATCTTTTTAAAATGAAAAATTGAAATTGTTTTGGCCAGATTTAAACCGACTACCTGCAAGAATTTTGAAAAGATAAAAATCCACATTTTTCTTTATTTTCTGAATCGAAGTTATCATGATTACATTTTTGGTTAAGCCCCTAGGTAAATCAAAAATATAATCATGATAGAACTGCCAAGAAATAATTAAACCTTTCAATCTGGACGATGCAGGAATGGGGCACCCGTGATCTCTAGTTTGTCAAGGAAATTTATCATTTACAAGGGAATTTTTAGGGTCTGTATGGGGCCAAAATTTGGTAAAAAGAGGTACTTTTCCCCAATTTTAGACCTAAAAATTCCCAATTCAATCTTTTCTCCAAAATGAGAAATTCATTTCCGATTTACGTATCATTAACTGAAAGGAAAACGAAAGTAGAACAAACATGCTCTAGGAGGGATTCAAAATATAGACAATTGATATGATAAGGGATAATTTGCATGAACTTTATATCTTTTTGTTGTTTGAAATTTATTTCCCAATTTAGGCTAAAATGTTGCAAAATTCCCAATTTCACCGGCCCAGGCCCCTGACATCAGGGGCTAGAAAAAAAAAACACCCTGTAATTACTTATTTTCTTTAGCTTTATAAAAATATTAACAAACAAGCGCGAATCTAGAGTGGTTAGGGGGGTCAAGTCCTGCCTGGAATTTGCATAAAATGCTGATTTTTCCTAGTTTTACGAGAATTTATGGCTGGACACCCTCCCCCATGGGTTATCTGCCCTTTCAAAACTTCTCAGTCCTGATCCGCCCATTTCTTTTAAGGAAATCCTGAACATGTTGACTACTGCATGTCGTGCAAGAACAGTACAGCATCAGAAAATTTCGAAAATTTTCAAATATATTCTATATGAATAATAATTATTGTAATCACACTGACTGAATCATGCGCGCCAAATCCCTTCTAAATTCAGTTCAAATACGCTTCAGATGCCACCAAATTGCTTCATTTTTTTCAAAATTTTCCCCCTCCCATACCCTCCCCCACTCGGCCCTTCGGGCCTCGCAAGTGATTTCCATAAAAATTGTATGTGCCCCCCCAGCAATTGGGGTTCTGGATCCGCCCCTGGAATAATTCCACTATCAAAATTATTAGAGGCCCAGGTTAATCAGATCTTTATAACAGAAACATTACATAGTACGAAAGATCCCAGTAACAGGTACGAAAGATCCCGTACGAAAAATCTCGGTACGAAACCGTATCGGTACGAAAACTGAAGATGTGCATAGTAACCCCCCCCCCCCCCCCACTCTTCCGTGAAAATGACTGGTTACTTGCCTCTTCAAAATGATTGCTAATGCCGGACAAGTTTTTTGTTAAAAAAGCTAATACTTGTTTACACCTATTTTCAAGAAAGGCATTTTCTTTCTAGTTTCGTTTTAGATTTCAAACCGCATCTTCGATCTCGAAATAAGAGCTGGGTGATTTTTTTTTATTAAAAAAATAAGAGGAAAGGAAAATTTGATGAACGAAAAAGTGTGGAGCTTTATCACACTCTGCTTTATAACTTTGGTGAGGGGAAATTTCACTAAGTTCCACTCTTTCGATTTGAAACTAAGCCTTATAACTAAAGTGGTTTGTTTTGCTAGTGAAGCCAACTTAGTAAATTTGTTTCAGTGAATGGCGAGCTGAAAAATTTTGGATTTTGAACTTAAATATGGGCCAGAATGTTTATTTCTGCAGCAAAGAGGGTCAGATTATTTATTTTCAACATTTTCTGGGCCAAAATATTTATTTCCAAAAACTGCCAGCCCCCCCCCCTCCCTCAGGATTAAATGGTCGTCCCCTTAGGGAGTTTGTCCAGAAATACTGCGCAAGATATTGCGCAGAAGAATTAGGGAGTATGTCCAGAAATAAGCCGCAAGATATTGTGCAGAAGAATTAGGGAGAATGTCAAGAAATACACCGCTAGATATTGCGCAGTAGAATTAGAGAGTATGTCCAGAAATACACCGCTAGATATTGCGCAGAAGAATTGGGTAGTATGTCCAGAAATACACCGCTAAATATTGCGCAAGATTAAAGGAGTATGTCCAGAGATACATCTGGAAATAAGAAATAAGCCGCAAGATATTGCGCAGAAGAATTAGGGAGTATGTCAAGAAATACACCGCTAGATATTGCGCAGAAGTATTAGTATGATAAAAAATAAACCGCAAGATAATGCGCAAAATTTTAGGAGTATGTCCAGAAATACTGCGCAAGATATTGCGCAGAAGAATTATGGAGTATGTCCAGAAATACTGCGCAAGATATTGTGCAGAAGAATTAGGGAGAATGTCAAGAAATACACCGCTAGATATTGCGCAGTAGAATTGGGTAGTATGTCCAGAAATACACCGCTAGATATTGCGCAAGATTAAAGGAGTATGTCCAGAGATACACCGCTAGATATTGCGCAGAAAAATTGGGTAGTATGTCCAGAAATACACCGCTAGATATTGCGCAAGATTAAAGGAGTATGTCCAGAGATACACCTGAAAATGAGAAATAAGCCGCAAGATATTGCGCAGAAGAATTAGGGAGTATGTCAAGAAATACACCGCTAGATATTGCGCAGAAGTATAAGTATGATAAAAAATAAACCGCAAGATAATGCGCAAAATTTAAGGAGTATGTCCAGAAATACTGCGCAAGATATTGCGCAGAAGAATTATGGAGTAAGTCCAGAAATACTGTGGAAGATATTGCGCAGAAGAATTAGGGAGCATTTCTAGAAATACATCCCTGGAAACTCTGTGTAAGATCCTGAATTCATGCTTGTTTTTCCCCACTCTCCTTCCCAATCTATCATCTTTTGATTTCCCCACCCACACCTCCCTTTTCAGTTAGTCAGATAGTTTCGTGATTTCTTACATGAAGTATGAACCGACTCCTTGCGAAAACTGTACGATCCAGTGCATTCTGTGAGCTGCCGCTTTTCATTCACACAACCAGCTCGTCTCATGTGCCAGATACCCGCGTGGGATCGAAACGTATGATCTTGTGATACTTTGCGGAGAATTTTGATGTTTTCTCATCATTTAAGTGATACTGCACAAAAATAATGAGACGTTGCAGTAGAGCAATGTCTAATAAGTAAGTCTATATCGTTTATATATCTGAAAAGTCTGTAGTTTTTGCAAACACTTCAAGAGTTCGTCAGAAGGAATTATTTTCTGTCGTCGACAAACTATTGAAGTGTTTGCGAATACTATGAACTTTCCAAATACCTGGACGATATGGATTGATTTGTTAGGTGTTGCCCTACTGCAACCGCTGGTCAGTTTTGTAAAATTTAATTTAGAAAAATGAGAAAATACCAAAAAACTATGTAAGGAAGCACAACACCATACGTTTCGATCCCACGCGGTGGTTTACCCCTGGGCGGAGAGAGTGCAACGTAGTTTAAGGTAGAGTATCCCTCAGGTCAGAATTGCTAGCAATTTTTTGCCTGGATACCCTTGGGTTTTTTTTTTTTCTGTTCATATTGAATATTGTGAATATTGTTCAGATTATCAAACTTATATGGTTCTGGGAAAAGAAACTTTTATAGTTACATTTTATTACCTCTATAAAAAGGGATTTTCTCTTACTTTTCCCTTGGGGTCCAATGTTAAAAGTTCAAAAGGCTTAAGTTCTCGGTATAATCATGAAACCACGAATTATATATTGTTTTTATATCAAGTCTAACATAAGTTATTATTTTGAAAATGAGCATATGAGACCTGAGGGATGCTCTACCGTAAAGTATAAATTGTTTTGCAATGATCGGCGACGATGAGATTCGAACCCACGACCAGTGGCGTAGCTACCATGTATATTTGTACGCTAAAGCGTTTCCTTTTTCAGTATTTCCTAATATAAATACTATTCTCGGTGACTTTGCTGATCATTCTCCCATATGAGGGTTTTTTGACACTCCGCCCCATATAGGTAAGTGCACTGGATCTGTTGGAGGTCTATGCAAGGCTTCAAATTCCCTTTGTCACGAAAAACATCCACTTAATTTTTCCCTAGCTACGCCATTAATGGACTTTGGGTTCGTAGTCCACCGCACTAACCGCTATGCCACCAGCACTACAAGCTAGGTGTGCTAAAACATCCACATTTCCCCCAAAAGCTAGGAATTTGCACTAGGACGTTTCTCAACACAACGCCCCGAAGTGGCTCTCTACAGAACACTGCCCTGTACTTGATGGAATCCTTGATTACCAAAGTCTTGAAAAGTACCCAATTGATTTTGCCCAAACTACGCTATTGAACATGCTCATTCGATTAATATTTAATGCGAATTATTTAACTTATCGAAAAAAATATATATATATCGGTATATTTCCATATAAGTGCGAGGGTTGTCCGAAAAGTCCGCTGACTGGTCCGTTGGGCACAAACCCTTTACTGAAACAGATTTACCATTTTTCTCTTTATTAGACACATTGGTGTATATATATAAAGAATATATAGAGAATAAGTGTCTTAATTTGTGTTTTGTTACAGGTATACAACACACAACAAGTGCATTTATCGTACAGGGGGTACCTCTCTCCCCCTCCCACCCCTAACCACCCCTTGTCACCCCGTCCTCCTCCCCTCCTCTCTCCCTCTCCTTTTCACCCTTCCCTTGCCTCCCTACCGCCCCTTCCTCCCTCCTCCCACCCATTCCTCCCCTTTCTACCTTCCCTCTTTCCTCCCTCCCCCTCTCTTCCTCCTCCCTCCTCCCACCCCCTTCCTTCCCTCCCTTTCACCCTGTCCACCCCGACTGTAATGCGATTTGATGGCGTCTTCGTTGATTGGTTTTCCTTGTCCTTTTGGTGTCTCTTGTTGTGCTTGTACACTATATGCTTTTTTCGCATAATTGGTGTTTTGCTGCGAGTGATGCATGCGGGTCCTATGAGATATTCCTCCTTTCTTTTATCTTTGATTCCTTGTGCAACACTTTTTCAGTGAATCCTGTAATTCCACAGACCGCTTTCATTGGTGACCGATTTTTTTTAATTGGATACGTACGTAGGATCAAAGGTAAATCGAAGGATAATCAAAATTTATGTAAATGCTTTTTACATCACGACCATGTGCATCTTTTAACAAGGATACGATAGCAAAGAAAGGAGGGGATCTCCAATATGACTCGGTTGCAGCACCAGTAAACATTTTTCATGTTCGTGGACTTCGCACTACGGACACCGCACTTGGGACTATGTCACAAAAGTAAATAGTTGATGTTATCCCAATGAACCTAGAAATTTTGTGTGAGAATTTATCTAAATGTTTTAATATACACATTTAAAGCTCTGAAGTGTCATTTCGTCTATTCTGCGTTCAGATTTTACTTTTCTAAATGCACCTAATTACTTTAATGGACATTGTTGCACGGTCTACGTTGTAGACGGTGATTTACACCTTTCCAGACCGTGCATCAATTTTCATTGTGTAGCAATGACTCGATTAATGATTGAAGTAATGATTGAATGATTGACTGAGTCGTTGGCTGACTACCGTGAGTAGTTTTCTTTAGCTAGTAATGAAGAATTATCCAATCATTGGTGATATTTGTTTGATGGCATAACAATTGCCGAGCAACAAGTGGGTAATTCTACTGCTCCTCGGGCTACGCCCTCGGAGACAGCAGAATAACTTTTCTTTTTCAAGTTGACGTACTTCGGACTTCGCACTTTAGAGGTAAAGTAATCAGGTGAAATTAAAAAGTAAAATCTGAACGCAGAATTGACGAAACGACATTCGAGAGTTTTAAATATGTATACATTTTTTGTGTATAAACACATGATAATGAAGAAATTTTCTTACAAAGTATTCTAGGTTCTGTGGGATAACATCAGCAATTTACTTTTGTTAAACAGTCCCTTCCAAGTGCGGTGTCCGAAGTGCGAAGTCCATGATTATGAAAAATGTCTATTATGATCCCTAGGCTACAAGTTCGAAGTCCGAAGTACGTCAATTTGAAAAATGTCCATCAGCAACATATTAAAACACCCTATTAGTAAGTGAAAACACAGAGAAGACACACTCAACAAGAGACACGAAAGGGACAATGAACAGCAAACACGACATCAAACACAAAATTAATGACCACATATAAACCAACGAGACCCATGCCGACTTTGGACGGCCATCTGCTACGTTAGTAGAAAATGATTTGGTTACCCGGATCCTCACTGTGAGATGACCAGACAAACAAGACAGCACAACGCAGGGGCCAAAGCAACATAGAAGAATATGTAAATGTATATAAAAAGGGGGCTACGAACTGCAGTCTGTGCTCTGCCGGATGTAGCGAGCTCATACATGTTATCACCCGAGGAGTCCGACCGACATTTAAAGAGGACAGGTGGCCGGGGCCCTGTATTCTCTAAAGAGATTTGGACAGGGCCCGTAATGGAGTCCTGTCATCACAGTAAGTGAGAGTGCAATCCATAACAAGGCTGTACATAGATTGCTTCAATACCATGTCGGGTGTCCGTCTGGTTACATAAGGATCATACCCACGGTATCATAGGCGCTTGATGATTCTGACGCATTTTCGATGGTTATGCTGTCTGACTTTGATCCTTCTAATTTTGTTAATTATTTCACAATAAAATGCAGGCTGTGAAATACCCAAAGTAATATACTTTTGTTGCTTGTATAGGTCCAAACTTTAAAAGATGTTGACAATTTCCAGAGAGTATTTCCAGAATTTCCAGAGAGCGAAATCATTGACCTAAAAGTTTCTTGGTTATATGCAAATTTCTACTATGAAAATCCAAAAAAACAAAATAGTACATGCTCTAGCGTGCCGGATGAGCTGTGATATGTAATTGCCGTATGTCGGTAATCTAGGAACATCACCGTCAAGCCAGGGAAGATTTACTATGTTGAATCCAAAATCATCTATTTTGTCATAAACACTTGTATGAATTTCTCCGTTTAAAATTTTGATATTTAGGTCCAAAAATGGTCTTTCTGTAAAGTTTGCCTTTTTGACTGTCAATTTTTGTGGATAAATTTCATTCTTATATGTTTCAAAAACAGGATTGTCAATAGTGAGAATATCGTCCAGGTAGCTAGAATGAGTTAAAGAAGTACCATTGAAGTATTATAAATCATCAAATTTTATTTTAATTCTTTCGAATATCTTTGATAAATTCTTTTTCATATGAAAATAAATCTGCAACGAGAGACACACAGTTAGTACCCAAGGGAATTCCTAAAACCTGTTTGTATAGATCCTCAACAAATTTAACATAAATGTTGTCCAAAAGGAAGGACAAGGCATTACACAGGTCGCTACATGTCCATAGAAATCATTTAATTCAGATGTACAAATGTAAGTTTTTCGCTCGCGATCAAAACACCATTTTAATTAGCTTAGACAATCGATCATTAATTTTGTCATGTGGACGCGTGGTGTAGATATTGGAGAAGTCGTATGAAGAAATGATATTTGCTTGGAAATTTTTAGTTTTCATTTTATCAATCACATCCCCTGAATTTTTAACAGACAAAAAGAAATTTACATCGTTCCTGTTAAGAGCAGTTTCAGAATATCTTGTTGTATGTTCCTTTATCGCCGTAAGTGCTGATGTCAGATTTCTAGACCAAACTGTAGTGAAGCAGTTGCTAGAATTAGCAATGAATCGAAATTTGTAAGGAGACTTGTACATTTTAGGTATGCAATACATGGTCGGGAGATCCAATTTAGAAATAGAGATGCTGAATGAAGTCAGTTCACTGTTATGCTTGTTCAAAATATTAGAGACATTTTCATTGCTTTTGATATAAGTGTTTGTAGACGAAAGTTCCGAAACTTAAGTTGATATAAAAGTAACGTTTTCAAATGATTGTGGTGTTGTTGGCTGCTATATCTGCAGAAATATATTTTTCACGTAACTTACTTAACCTGGATTTGAATATTCAAAAGGTAGTGCGATTTTAGATTAATATTCCTATTCCTACTATTCAAGTAATCCGGATAACCGTGCTAGAATTTGAGTGATGGATGCGCATTGGTCCTCTTATGTTTATTTATTGTCAATATTTCATTGTTTGATGGTGCATCCAGATCGGGTTATTGTTCAGCCAGAACTCCAGTCGGCACTTGTCTTTGAAGTTTAAAAACAATATCACGTGACAAATGTTTTGAATATGACGACATTGTACCACGTCATCAAAAACGCAGCATGTGTAAACAAGAATGACTCAAGTGATTTTGATGGCAATAGAGATAACGTTGCAAGTCCTAACACTTAATCAAGTAAATTTTGTGGCATTTTGAAATAAATCGGGCGGTGTCAAGAGCATTTTTTCGCCATTACCTGCATTTTATTGCTTATTTTCTTTAAAATCCCGACTTGCAATGATTAGGAACAATCTGAATGTAAACTTTATATATATAAGTGAAGTCACCAAAACCAAAAATTGTATGCCAATCTTTGCCTTAAGGAGTTTGTGTCACATTTCGAACTTCGATATGCTGATCGGGCGTCCCTCTTCCATATCAGCGTAAGTAAACTGGGGACCAATTGTGCCCCACTCCTCGCCGACATTTTCCTTTACTCGTACGAAACTGAATTCATTCAATCTTTGGTCTCTGAAGGGAAAAGATACTTAGCTTCTGACTTCAACTTCACTTACATATACATAGACGATGTGTTGTCCATCAATAATCCAATATTCGCGAATTACCTGAGCAGTATCTATCCTTCGGAGCTTGAAGTCAAAGAAACCACAGAGACAAATAATTCAGCATCCTATTTAGACATAATGTTGTCCTACGACACTGATGGTCACATGAACACCTCACTCTATGACAAACGTGACGACTTCAATTTTAGCATTACAAATAATGTCGAAGGGCTCCAACTCTCTACCTTCTTGAAGAAAATTCCAAAGCAATTTACATGCACCAGACACGTGTTTCCTTGTCTGAGTAGCAACATCCCTTCATCGCCTGCTTATGGCGTGTTCATATCTCAGTTGATACGCTATACCAGAGCAAGTACCAAATATACGGATTTTGTTCTGAGAGCTAGTCGTCTTTCAGATAAGCTTCTCAGTCAGGGATATGTTTGTGATTGACTAACATCGTCACAAAGGAAGTTCTACGGTCGATATGGAGAAGTCGTCACACACTATGATGTCCCACTCTCCAGAATGGTGGATGATATTCTGTCATAGACCATTTGAACCATCCAACCAAAGATTGTACTCTATGTCTTCCGAAACGGAAGTAACCGGATGTGACAGTTCTACTGAATTGAAGCGGCGGGTGTTGCATACAAGCAGGAGATGCTTACTATTCCTGGGCACCTGGTCTCACTCCCATATCGGGAGTTCGCTTATTTTTATATTGTGGAGGTTTTTGTTTGTTTGCTTTGGTTCCTGTTTTATCCTGATTTTATACTTTCGGTTTCTGATTTTCTGAATTATCGACTTTGTGCTGTATACAGGGATAAGGTCATTATCCTTATTTGTCATCATGGAGGTTTTTCTTTATTTGCTTTGGTTCTTGTTTTATCCTGATTTGCTGGTGGACCAGGAGTCCCCGAGGGCACATGTAGCCGAGTTCGATCGATTCGGTTGGTCGTTTCTTCAAACGCATTTGAAAATTTCTGTGTACAAAATTTTCTAAAATTTCTGAAAACTGGGTCCTGTGGCATCCTGAACCTTCCTGCTATACGTCTTTCGGTATTTTTAGGACATAATTTTCACACATTTTGGCCATTTTTCATAGTTTAGATTGAGGATCACTGACGAGGGTTATTTACCTGAAACATGCATGTCTGGTCCATGCTGTAAATTTACCTGCCCTAAAATGATGCTAATGAATTTTAAGACGCTAAACATTTGTATGCCTTCGGTTTATGGTTTTCTAAATTATCGATTTTGTACTGTGTATTGGTATATGGTAATTATCCATATTTGTCATGGAGGATTTAATGTGAACTGATTTTCCATCGACAATGCGACAGGATCACGCGAGCACTGATTGTTTTTCGTACGCACTCATAATAACATATTTTATCTGTGTGTGTTTTTTTTACTCAGGTTCCTTCATTTTACTATCTTGTTCGTGAAGCATCTTAAAGCGAGAAGTTATAATGTGCGCATGTTATCCGAATAACTACACAATTTTCTACCAACGTAACGGTTTAGTAACGGTTTAGTCTTATGTGTTGAGCATTTTGATGTCGTCTTTATCTTTGGTGTTTGGTCATCCTTGTCACTTTGGTGTCTCTTGTTGTTGTTTCTGTCTCCTCTGTGTTTTTGCATTTGGGTGGTTTGGTGTTTTGCTGTTGGTGTTGCAACCATTTAATATTATATCCTATTTACAGACTTTTTTTATCGATTGACATTGGTTACGCACTGTGCAATTGTGGAAGTCATGGCTCCATTACGTCCGATATCCAAACAACATCAGAGGAGACATTCTTCTTTCTTTTTAGATGATAACTGTAAATCTATGTTAATTGCATGCACAAGTTCCGGATATGAGATTAATCTTCAGATGATATTCAAATTACCGAATTATGCAAACGGTCGCCATAAAACTATACTGGCATAACATATAATGGGAACAGGATTTGAAGACGTTTTACATTTGAACCACTTGGTGAGTGTCACTGCTGTTGGACCAGGAGTCCAAGAGGGCACATGTAGCCAAGTTCGATCAACTTCGGTTGATCGTCTATATCTTCAACGCATTCGAACATTTCTGTTGTCAAAAAATCTTGAAATTTCTAAAACGTGGGTCATGTAGCATCATATCCCACCCATCCTGCTACCTTTTGCGGTACATTTTAGACATACTAATTTTCACACTCTTTGGCCATATTACATTGTTTAAATTGAGGATCACTGACGAGGGATAAGTACCTGAAACGTGCATGTCTGGTCCATAGTGCAAATGTATCAGTTCTTAAATGATGCTATCGAATTTGAAGACGTTTAACATTAAAACTTATTTATGCATTCTGTTTTATTTCGAGCCACATCAAAAATGCAGAAAGTGACCGAGATTTCAACGACAATAAATAAATCTCTCACAAAAGATCAATGTTTAGGTAATTACAAAAAAGGGGAAAATCAGACACTTTTATTGTCCACGACAAAACATAACTCGATACGATCACATCAAACCCATATGGACAATGGAAACAAGAACCAGTTCGCACGAGTCATTTATCTAGTTACAAATTACCTGATTGGTCCTCATAATAAGAAAACAAAGGTAATTATTATTGGTCAACGTCACACATCGGGGGCACAGGGGGATATATATAGTAAGCTTCAGACAAATTAATCTCCATGGAAGGGACACAGACAGATATAGTTATAGAAAGGAATGATCCTGATCAAGCTGTACTGGGATTCGTTTTATTGTCATTTTATGGTGTAGAAACTGCGATTGTTCGTGGAATTGATCCATTCTTTGTAACTAGAAATAGAATATTTTAAAGAGATGGAGTCCTTATCATGTAAATGACCATGATCAGTAAGCCATCTTTATACATGACTAGATTGACATCCAGAGCAAGGTAACTACAAGCGACAAATCGGAAAGCACTCTCACGAGACGATAAATAAGCAGACAGACTGACAATGAAACACATAAAGGAAACACGAAAGACAACACTTTCTTCTCAAGTTTTGCTCGTACCCTGTGAGACAGCCTATTTCTCACTCACTTACGTCGTGAGACAAAAGAAAAAACGTAGACGTAGCAGTTTGAGATTTCCTTGTCTCACACTCCACGTGACTCCTTTTATGACGTCATAGAAAGAAACGTCACGCCATCGTTAGATTTGTGTAAGTTTTGGTATCGATTCTAGCTTTAAAAACATTAAAGTGATGATAAAATGAGGTGAGTGAGAAAATATAATCAATCACGACGTTACGACTGAGACAGGGGAATCTCATCCTCGAGCAAAAGATTTGCTACATCCACGACTCGGCAAGCCTCGTCGTGGATTGCAAATCTTTTACACTCGGATGAGATTCCCCCTGTCTCAGTCTCAACGTCGTGATAGATTCTATTAGTAAGACACATAAGTTGTCTCAAGGGCTCCGATTGACCAATGATAAAAGAGAATCTTTTTGTGACGTCACAGTAACGTCGTCAGAAAACATGGCATTAGATGGCATTAAACGTTGTTTGAATTCACTTTTTTTATGCTTCACGAAGAAGAAATATATTCCTTCACTTTCTACAGAATGAGACATATACTTTTACACTCGTGACGGAAATCTTTCATCTTTTCCCTCGTTCCGCTACGCTCCACTCGGGAAAAGATGGAATTTCCGTCACTCGTGTAAATTTTTATGTCTCACTCAGTAGATCGTGATAGAAGGGTCATTCCAGAAAAAAATTGGCAAATTGGATTGAAAAAAGGCGGAAAATATCTTACAATTTTTTTGTGCTTTTTTTGTTTAAAAATGTAATGCAATGTTCAAGGAAAAATGTTTCAGTGTCAGGAGTGATCAATTATCTCACGTTTTTGAGAAATGATGCCTTGGACTTACCTATACTAATACCCATTTGTCATTTCCGTAATGCTTTGATTCGATCGAAAATACTAACAACAAAACACTCATAAATGTTTTTTATTACTTATTTTGAGAAGGGTTCATAAACTATATGTATATATTTTGATTTGGAAAGCATTTTACATCCATCACGAGCATTTGGAGGAAGTACTTGCTATGGAAAACAATTGGAGCCGAACCCCATTTATCCTTTATTATTTATGTGCATTTACCCTGAACATTGTTATGCTTTTGAGAAATTTTCGTTTAATAAGGACTTGTCCAGTATTATTCTAGGTAACAAATAATTGTATTTCTGTACATAATATGAGAAATGGCGAAATAAGGTATGAACGGAAATGACACTTTGTAACGGAAATGACAGGTAGCATTACGGAAATGACTTAACAGAAAAGTAACGTGGTTACTTTACTCATAGAATGGAGATTTTCATTTTCCTTCATTGAAATGTTTTAATTGTAGAAGGAAAATGGAAGAATACACTTACTACGTATCCTTAGAAGCACTTCTTTTATGAATAAAATACACCGATAGTCATTTCCGTAACGTCGATGTCATTACCGTTATTTACGTAAAATATTACGGAAATGACGGTTACGGAAATGACAAAATATTTAATTTCCCTTTGTGGTACCTCTCTACTTACATCGTTATCTTAAAATAAAATCATTCATAAAGATAGTCAGAATGTCAATAAATAATGTACGGTAATGACGAATAATAAGTATACGGTTCCTAAACGGCATCTATCCGATAAGATTTTGTTCAAAAGTGTGTACATTTCATACTAAGTTCTGTTCCCGCGCATTTCCTATTTTTTAGTTTACGTCAAGTCTCTGCTTTTTCAGGCGCCGCAACTCGCACATCAGTTGAGATTTTTTACCTTTTAGACAGCATTACGGAAATGACAACAAACTTAGGGACAAACATATTTCCTCAATTTTCTTTTTTCAGATGTTTCTTCTTATTTTACCAGTGATATTTTCAGCAAGTATCTGATATAAGAATGATAAATGGTGGCCATTGTATAAAATACAAGCATGATTTATATCTTGAAAAATACTGCAAAACCACCCAATGACACATCGGGACATGGGGTTTTCGGTGATCTTGGGTATATAAGGTGTGGATTATTTTCTTATTTCATTAATTACATCCAAACTTTGTGTTTGGAAGTACATAAAATGATCATAATTCACAAAACGTATAAAAAAGTTTCAAAAATTAATAATAATTTTCAAATATTAGCCCTTGACCGCCTGGGGACATCATTTGCCAAATTTTTTTGGAATGACCCAGAACCTATTAATCTACATGGGCAATTTCCTTAACGTCCATACTGTCTTCGATCATTATTTCTAGGAAATAGTTTACTCAGTATTTGCCATTTCACTCATGTGTCCTTAACAGGCTATTTGACATACATTTAAGGCCAGGAGCTCATCCGAGCCAAAGGGTGCTATTGCCGGGCTACGTCCGTAATTTTTTTTACCTCTCCGCAGTTGCTGCACACAAGTACGCAAGGACTTTGATGATCAACTTTGTTATTTTCGAGCCGATTCGTCAACATTTATTGCACAGAGGGTTCTGATTTCGACTTTTCCACTACCGCTGGACTGAATTTCACGAAACTTTACAGGACGTAAGTACTATAGATTCTCTTTCAAGTTTGTATTTTTTAAACAGATCTGTTAATTAAAAACAATCATACGACAAGGGCTCATATTAGATCAGACTTGGAACTGCCGATGATGTTATCATATTGAAATATATATTCTATAGTAATAATTTAGTGACCATATACGCATTTCAACTAATGATTCATCATCAGTGATGCCCGGGGTCGAGCGAGAGGAAATTCAAAAAGTGAATACTAGTATGTGAAGTGCGAAATTCTATAAAAATGACCTAAACTGTATGCCAAAGAGCCATCTAAGGACAGAGCTATGCCATGAGGAAGGTACTCCTTTAAGTCCCACAGGAAGTAATCACTTAGTATGAGAAAACTATAAATGTGTTTCAAGTCGGTGTAAAAGCACAGTGAATCTAGGCGAACGATATCCTCGGGAACTAGCAGTCTACCGGCAGGGATACCAACATAGTGATTCAAATTATGACATTGAACATATGTTCTATCGAGTTTTTTATGGAGGCATGAAGTCAAGGTCCTCGATCTATATCTCATAGGACTTAACATAGTTTTAATTCAATGTCTATAGTTAAATATTCACTTTAAGATTTTCATTGTCCTCAGATAAGCGATATATCCATATGAAAATCTTACTTTTTTATTATCTAGCAAGCTCTGTATATTGCAAACTTTTGATTTACCACTATTTCTACCCCGAACATCGGTGATGCACCTGTATCCATAGTACACAAGGCAATATTTATCTTTATACTATTGAAGGAATGTTTCTAAAATTCTTTTTGCTTATGGGAAATAACCTCATAAAGCCGATGCACAAACGGTATAATTCTCGTAGCAAATGTCATAAAAAAAACTCTTCTCTTTACATAATTTTATTGCATTTAACTTAATAGTAACAAAATCACAGCATTTGATTTTCCAAGCTATACTAACAGAATTTTTGTAAATCGCACCAAAAAGTCAGCCTAAAGGATATGTACAAAACATTAGGAAATTGTTCTAGTGAAGCAACATCTATCACCTATCGTCTATTTAAAATCTAAATTTCATCAAAATTGAAAGTATCACATGTAGTATCAAAATAACAGAAGAAATAACCTGTGGATATAAACCAAATATTTACAGATAACCTTGTCCAAAAAGGATACATTTTCTCCATATATTTAGAATAAATATGCTTGATTTTTTTTTAATTTCTGAATGTTCAAAATTTCCAAAATTTTATCAGTATTCTGACTTATATATTCCGAAATCATAATGCTTTTCCAAAATCACATTAATTTTACATTTTTATCTACATAAACATCTAAATACTAGTAACATGATGAATAAAACGATGTTCTATGCTTTACCCATATAAATGTCCTCTAAAGACAGCATATTAATATGAACAAGTCACAACCAACATTTTAAAAGCAACATACAGTGACATGAACATGTATAGGAACATCGTTAAAGAATGTTATATATTACAATAATGAAGCTGCGAATCCATTATGTTATAGAAACAATGACAATATCTAAAAATTAATGTAAATTTATACTTATTCAAGAGATTGCGTCATAACTATTTAAAGTCAAAAACCACGAATGATTTCGTGTAAGTCTCGCAAATGGTCACATGCATTTTAAAATTTATTTCTTCAGTGTTGTAATCGTGAAACCTCAGACAAAAGCATGACTTTTCTCTAATTTGTACTCTTTTTCCAGAATGTTTATAATATGTATAATTCTATGATGATATTAATGGTAAAGTCAAACAATTGAGTAAGCTCTGCAGTAACGCCATCATCTATATACAATACCATTCACCAATACTGATAACCTCCGACACAAGAAGCATTTTGAATGTTTTTAATGATATTATCTCTTACATCCGGGAAGTCAAAGCAATGGAACTTCTTGTCCTCTTCCCTGGTTGTGAATGTCTTTAGTACTTCTTGAATACATTTAAAATTACGTTTTTCTAATAGTACAAACTAGTTAAATTAGGCGTTATTTAATTCCAAAGCAGAATAATATAGAAAGGCGTAATCATTCAAGTTTATACCATGTTGTTTCATTAAGCGCATCCAACAAAAAGTGTTCTGGATTACATGTAAACGCTTTCTGATCATCAGTTTTTATAGTATCAGAATGTCTGCACTTTAAATAAACGTTTATGTGTAAAACTTCGGAAAATTGTTTTGGGGTATATCATAGCATGTCTCTACAGCCAAAGAGGTCTAGTTTGACATTCGGTCGTTAATACAGTTGTATACTTAAATATCCTATCTTTTTCTTTCTTTAATATGATTTCGAAATTCTAAATTTTTAGATAATTAGAAACATCATTTTGTATATTTGAGCATATTTTGTTGTAAGCTGGGAACAGATGCACGTTGTCTGTGGTGTTGTGAAGATCAGAAAGGAGAATTTCCAGCTGTTCAATGGGAGACTTGACGATTGGTCCGTTCTTCACGTTTCTAACATAGGCCGCAAACGAAGATGCCTCTGCCCCACGGACACAGCATCCAGCCATCCAGATCAAGTAAGGAACATTGACATTGTTACCAATTGTGATATTCGTTGATGGTACTCTGCCTGCCATGATGTACATTTCGGGATAATTGTGTGGTTTCCTGTTTGGCGATTTTTGTCCTTTACTCTCCTTTGATGGCACACCGCACTTTTGAATAGCATAGCTTCTGACCTGACTATCGAGTTTCTGCCATGAGGTATAGATTGACACATGCATGGGTACGGTGTTGGTCATAGCTAAAGCCGCGATCTGCCTTCCTACATTCCCTCCAACAAGCGATGGTGCCAGAAGCGGGGTAATCTCGTAAGGTACATCGATGTAATCGTTCAGAAGAGCTTGATATGCTCCCAGTTTACAAACGTCCTCAAAAGCTTTATCCATTGTGTTTTCGTACGTCATACCTGACATCTTTTTTCGAGTAGTAAACCATTTCATGATACCTTGATCCTTCTTCACGAGAGCTGAAAGAAAGTGAAAGGAGATAACCAGTTAGCAATTTTTAAGTTATTCTTGATACAAAATGATACTAGTATTCAGACTAAGAACATGTATAATAAAAACAGGAGGACAGGACAGATATCACCTTTTTCTACCATGTGAGGTACTGCTGGCCACGTTGTTTGTCCCACCTCACTGAATTTACCAAATGATATAAATGGAGTTTTCTCCTGTCGGTCATACAATGTCAGATAGTTTGCCCTCTCCCCATATACCCCAGCATAGTCGGTGCCAGCTGCAAACTTCTGACAGATGTACAGAGAATCCTCAATAGGCAAACCAGAAGGTAGGTTTTCTCCTAGTACAAACTCCTTCCAACACTTATGTTTCTTGTTGCCCTTATTTTTTAGCTTTCTCTTAACTGGATCGCATTCTTTTTTAGGTGTACAGAATTCGTGCAGCTTTTGTGAGCATGTTTTATGGGGACTGGTGAAGGGAACAAACATTCCTCGGTGTCCGCACCAGACTACCTTGTCAGCCTTGTCCAAGATCATCTTATAGGTCCAGTTACCGTGAACAAAACGATCCTCTGCCGCATCATATAACGAGTAGAGACATCCCCTCTCTTGAAAGATCAAAATATATATTTAGTCAGTAGTATAAGTATGTTTGATGATCAACTTTTTAAACTCTTGATTATATGTCACTAGATTCAAATTCTAAACGAATCAAAATATTTGTTTTTGATATTATCGTATATCGAACTTGAACGAATTAAAACAATACCTGTTTCAAGGTCTTCAGCAAATACAGTTTCTGGAAAAACAAGTGAATTGGGAAATTAAATTTTGTTACAGGAACAGCTGAAAAATGTTTAAAAATTGGCATTACCAACTTAATTTGTCTCTAATTTTTCAATGCATTTCTATTGATTTTAGGATCTGAGAAATAAATAATAGATTCCAAATAAATAATTATTTAGCCACTAATAGAATCATTCATCATAATTTTACCGGCAGATGTAAAGTCTTTAACATTGGTTCCTGAACATTTGTAACTGATCTGCTTTGCCCCATACGGTCTTACACAGGAAGTGTCTTCTTCCTTTTTACACATGCGTTCCTGTATAGTTTCACCATTACAGCCTAATGACAACTGGGTGTTCTCGCCGTCATTCATACAGATTCTGAACCTGAATTCGGAATTGCCGGATTCAAACCACAAAGACCATGGACTCCATCTTGGCTCTGACATAAATTGATAAAAGCATTTTTACTAATAAGATTTTTTTAGATCGTAAAGACAAACAGTGAGTTAAAAAATTATCTTCGTCATTTCATCTTTTATACACAGTAGATGGAAGTAGAGGGAGAGAGAGAGAGAGATTTACCTGGGGTTTCTGGACATGTTGGTATATTTGTATTATGACCTGAAATTGAGAAGTTCTTCGTGATTAATTAATTACACGAGGGATCAAGAAAGTTTCAACACATACATGTATTTCTCATATAAGTAAGCCATAATTACTTCGAATTGTGCTTGAAGGATTCCCACAAAACAATTAATGTGATTTAAAAAAGCGCATGTGGTCAATTATTCATTACACCAAGTTTGTACAAGGACTTCTTGAGACAAGCTTGGTTTCTTTTCGAGGTCATATCAAAAACGTTTCACGTACATGCATTCTTTTCTATGGTAACTGTTAGTTTCAAGATTTAAATAAGCATATTTGATGGAACATTTTCACAAGAATCTATCTCATTACCTTTCTTAAAGGTAGAATTGGTAAACCATTGAGTTGATTATTTGTATTATAAACACTTACACCTGTTAGCCTTGGCAACTGTAATATTCAATTGTTTTTCACAAGATGCCATTTTTAATTCACAAAGGTTTTCGTAAATCATTCCATCACTGCCACAAACGGAATTTCCTGCATGATTTACGCATGCCCCAACAGGACAAACACATGCTGCCCTGTCATCCCTTTCTGTTACACATGATGCTCCGAAAAGGCATTCAACGTCGTCACATGGGTTTTGATCTAAGGTAAGAATAAAGAAATTAACTTTAATATCAGTAAAACCTTAGCAGACAACTCAAAACTCTGACCTAAAATGGTCTTTCCTTCTCCAAATGCTCTCAACGACAGCTAATTGGTGTTAATAAAAAATAAGACCCTTATCAAAGACAAACTTTGGTATCCAAAAAGCTCAATCAAACGTAAGATACTAGTTCTCTATCGTTGACAAGGCCAATTAAAAAAATATGTTGACCTTCTTAAAAATTTCAATAGAATCATTAGACGGCCTTCTTTACTTGAGCAATATTTCGCTTCATTCAATCATCTTTTTGTATAGTTTCCGTTATGTACCATAGACAGTTTTGAAAATGAGGGATTGTTTACTTTGTATATCTTCAATTTGATATTCATCCAAGGAGTCTTCGTTTTCTTCTTCTTCATCGTCTTCCTCGTCTGACTCCTGATATGTTGATACTTGTTTCTCATTGTCTGCAAATATACACGTTGCAAATACTTAAGAAATTTATGGATTCCCTCTTGAAGTCGAAAATGTACAACACAAAAATGAGGGGGTGGGTGGACAGGGTGGAAGGGAGTGAAGAAAGGGGGCGCGCGAAGAAAGGAAGGGAGGCGGAATGGGAGAGGGAACGGTGTGGGAGGAAGGGAATGGAGGGGAGAAAGATATATATTGGGGAGGGTAACAACTGAAAAAAGCAAGAAATAACTTAAGATATAAATAATCTTGCTCTTATGAGAAATATATATAATCTCAGTTTGAAGAATTATCTCAAAATCAGTACCTTAAAAAATTCTCGCCGCAGTTTTTAAACATTTTCAAATAATTTCGGCTCTCTTTGATCGCCATAGTTTTTCATCAAACAGGACTATTCTTATTTCAAAGTTCAAAATAAGAAAATAACCCAAATGATTTCAGAAATGAACCGATTTACACTTCTAAACTTAATATTTGCCTTAGAAGACAAAGTGAGTAAATGAACACTTATAAAGCCATGTCCACTCGTGTATTTAAAATGCTATAAGCCTCATTGAATATTGAGTCCTAGTAAGGCTAGGTAACCTGAAAAGTAATTGAAATAAAGAGGGGATCTCCAACAACACTCGGTTGCAGCATCCAAAACAACACTCCAAAACACCCAATGCAAAATCACAGAACAGACATCCACAGATAGAGATGCAAAAGGGACAAGGAACAAAAAGTTAAACGTCTTCAAATTCAATACCATAGAAACTCACACCATAGAGATATGAAACACAAAAGATCACACATAAACCAACGAGACCAATGGGCAACCGGTGCCGACTTAGGACGGCCATCTGTCACAAAAGGATAATTTTGTGCCACTTTCTTTCCTACCCTACCATGAGATTCTCTCTTTTTGATATTTCGTATATTTTTCTATGGATATTCACATCTCTCTGTTGTTTGTTTAAAAAGGGTATTCTTTTAATAACATGTTAGCAGGATATTTTCACTCTTCCCAGACATCTGGTATCTCTGTCTGTTTTGAACTTCACTTCTGTTAACATGCTGTAGCGTTTCACATTGTTTGCTTGGGTTTCCACATATGTCTAGTTATTTAAATATGCTCATAGGGATATGGTTTTTTATTTTGATTTGTAATTTTGATTATTTTGTTTTAGGGTTTATCCATATCTTACACTTAAGAATTGTTATAAAGAGAATGGGGTCTATCCTCAACGATTTAAAATTGATTACTGATGTCATTTATCTAGGTTAACATCCTAGCACCATCCCTCTAATGCTCTTTGATCATATATTTTAGTTAATTACGCTGCTGAATCGATCCTACAGCGCAATCTTCACAAAATAGATACACAATATTCAGATATCAAACTAGAGAGTGCTACTGAAATAAATTTGGCTTGAAGTACCACTGATGAGGATTTGCTATCCAAAACACGTGTCTGTTGTATTGAAATTGATTTTTAATGTTGTTAGAGATGTCTAATCCGGAGAGGGGCTTTTTTCTTGCCTTAAAAGATCACTATCTTCAACTGGTTGGCAGAATGGTTAAAAATCCTGGTTTCTATCAGTTTGCAAGTTTGTAAATTAAACATAATCGCAGGGATGCAGAACTTGACAACATTTTTCTCTGTACTACATTATTCAGTTCTTACCTTTCTCAGTCTTGTTCTCTAGAAATACTCCTCCCTCGTGTATTTTAATTTCTGAAAAGGGAAAATAAGAGTACATATGGAAGTTTTGCTTTGAAAAAGGCTGCATATTACACAACTCAATATATAAGAGAGAGAAAAAAATGTTAACGAGGATTGAGAAAAGTAAACGAGATCTGCATGTTTCAGACATGAAATTTTGTCTAATCAGTTGTACTTTTTTGTCAAAATCAAAAGAAAATAAAGTCTCGTCCTCCGTACTATCGTTTCGATATTTGTAGAGAATGCGTGGTCCATATATAGCGCACTTTTCAAGAGGCGTATCCAATTTTGTGTGTGTTCTAGGCAAGAACATGCGTAAAAATATATATTGACCTATGCTAAATATCGATTGTCCTATTTTCGATGGCATTTATTTTATGTACCCAATCATTTTTTCTCAAATTGTCTAGTTTAATTGTTCTGTTTAAAGAATCATCAATATTGAAATATATATATAGATTGTATATAGTTGGAACCCTTCCGTATCATTTCAATTCTATTAATGCAAGTTAACCATATGCGCTCATTGTTTTTTGAGTAGTTTCACTTAACAAGGCCATGAATTCGTAAAAGACAAATAAATACAATACTACGTAAAAAGCAAAAGTGAAGGTAGGATCAGGTGCCCAGGGAGAGCAAGCATCTACTGCTAGCTTGCAACACCTACGCAATTCAGAAAACGTCTAAACCGGTGAATACATATTATTTGAATTTGCTTCGGACAAGGAACACCAAAGACAACACCAAAACGCCAAACACAAAATACTACAACATACAAACCAACGAGAAAAGTTAGCAATCGATGCCTTCTTAGGAAAAAAGGCCATCTGCCACTGTAAAAGCAAGGCGAATTACTCATTTTCTTGTGCAAAAGCAATAGTGATAAATAGTTATACAACAAAAACGCAATGCGACTGATTTGTGGAATGCTAAATAAATAATATTTGGACAACAAAATCGTGTATTGCAAACACGTTATCTGTGTTCATTTTACCCAAGTGTTAATATGATGTTCTAGACTTGTTTTGCCCTTGCTATTTCATATGATGTCTACAATCTTGTTGTGGATCAATTATTTCCTCATTTGTCTGATCGGAAGTAGACGCAATAAATATCGAGCCAAACCCCTCAGAGCTAATTCAACGTATTGACCATCATTATCTGTCTTCTGTGTATAATTGATATGAATCATCGATCTGAACTTTGTCATAATTTTTTATACTAAAAGAAATATAATAAATAAATGACTTGCGAACAAACAACTATAAATGGTTTATACATTTACTCAGCATATTAAATGCAAATTGAATTCTGATTTTTAAAATGCACCTTTGGCAGCCGTTCATTTTGACGAAAAAAAAACTATGAAATTTGAAAATTAAATGAGGGGGAGGGAGGGGGCAGCAAAATTAATTTGACTTCACTAATCCTAGCTTCTGGCTTAACGATGATGAGTCATTATCAGAAACGCGCATATCTGGTGCATGGGAAGTCAAGAAAGGTGCTCTTTATCAGCAGAGTTGGAAAACGTTTTTTTTTTTTTCATTTACCTCAGTTATCGAAGGATACATGCTCAATGAGCTATATAAATGTTTCCCAAAGACAATACATCAATGATTTAAGCAGCTGCTATTTGTGAAGAGCATCTGGGGTGATACCGTAGAGGTAAATATATATGACAAGATGGACATTATCAAGCATCCTGGCACAAGAGGATGTCTGTTTCTTCTTCTTCTTAAGCAATGGAAACTTCGTCAGTGTATCGAGAACGACAAGGATAATAAATTCGTCTACCTCTGGATGTTAACCTTGTTCGACCTTTCATTTTGTTTCAGCAATTTCGTTATGACGAGAGGTGCATTAAAACAACTTCATATTCTTATAAAATGCAATAAGCAAATAATCTTCAGCAAGACTATGGAGACTTTCATTCAATGTACATGACATAAATGTTAGTTAACAAAACAAAATGTTGTATTGACTTTCTAACTTAAATGTACAAAAGGTCTCGTCAAGATCAAACCATGAATCTACTATTTTTGTCAACATTTTAACGCAAACGAGTCTATCATGCTTAGAAATTAGAAACTAGCTGGTTACTATAGTCACATATGCCCTCACTAACGAGCTATGATCAATTATTGCTTATAAAATGGGTACCCTAATATAACCCACTTTTCTCCGTAGAAGACCGATTGCGAACACGTTTAAGCACTTATTTGCATAAGGCCAGTACTGTATCAAAACAAAACAACATGGCTGACGGATAACACGTGGGACGAAAATGAATCGACAATCGGTGTTATCAAAATCTGGAAAGAGAAATGTAATGAACAAATAGTATCGACCTGGTATTGGAAAGTTATAGAAAATAGATGTAAGTTTGACGTGTATATATATCCACAGTAATTTTGATATGTGTACATATAATATATATATTCACAGTCTAAATCAAATATTAAAAAAACGAACAAAAAATCATAACTGAATAAAGGTTAATTTTCATTCAGGCTTTGGTAATCAAACGCACATGTGTATAGCAGACTACACCTGCCTCCCATTCAAGTCGTCATACACTATTTGTTAGTCATTTGAAAGTGTTCGATTGTCCACGTTCAAAATTATGATTTGAATGGAACATGATATCTATGCATGATATCAACCTTGTATTTGCAATCAATGAAATGTTAGTGAGTTAGTTTTTAGAGAGAATTTCAAAAAGACTGTATACGTGGTTTACTACATGTTTCGTAGTAATCCCACGATGTGACAAGTTCATTCAAGCGATTGGCTGATCCCTGTTAGACTATTTGTACTTTTAAACAAATAGGGTTTTTTTACTCTAATGGCCAAATACCAGCCCAATTTATGCGCTTCGCCCTGTATCCGGCATCGGTTGTCTGTCTATTATAATTTCTTCAGATCACAAGTCCTCTGAAGCTGTCGATGAAAGAAAGTGAGCTTTGATCTAAATGGTGAGACGGTGATCTAAATTTGCACCTGATATTTTGTTTCAGCCCTAAACCCTAGGGCCTTTGCTTATTCGAAAATAAAGCCTGTGTTTGTGAAACACGAATGCCCCCGGTGGCATCTTTGTTAGTATGAACACTATTTTCTGTTAAGTACATGTATGTGAGGTCACTGGGTTAAAAGGCCAAAGGTAAAGGTCACGAGGTCCAAAATTTTGGTATAGATGGAAAGGTCTTGTCACAAGGAATACCCATGCGAAATATGAAAGCCCTATCACTTACCATTCAAAAGTTATGCCCAATGTTAAAGTTTTTGAAAAGTAGGTCAAAGGACAAGGTCAAGGTCACGAGGTCAAAAATTTTGGTATCAATGGAAAGATCTTTTCACAAGGAATACACATGTGAAATATGAAAGCCCTATCACTTACCATTCAAAAGTTATGCCCAATGTTAAAGTTTTTAGAAAAGTAGGTCAAAGGTCAAGGTCACGAGGTCAAAAATTTTGGTATCAATGGAAAGGTCTAGTCACAAGGAATACACAAGTGAAATATGAAAGCCCTATCACTTACCATTCAAAAGTTATGCCCAATGTTAAAGTTTTTGAAAAGTAGGTCAAAGGTCAAGGTCAAGGTCACGAGGTCAAAAATTTTGGTATCAATGGAAAGGTCTTGTCACAAGGAATACACAAGTGAAATATGAAAGCCCTATCACTTACCATTCAAAAGTTATGCCCAATGTTAAAGTTTTTTGAAAAGTAGGTCAAAGGTCAAGGTCAAGGTCACGAGGTCAAAAATTTTGGTATCAATGGAAAGGTCTTGTCACAAGGAATACACATGTGAAATATGAAAGCCCTATCATTTACCATTCAAAAGTTATGCCCAATGTTAAAGTTTTTGAAAAGTAGGTCAAAGGTCAAGGTCAAGGTCACGAGGTCAAAAATTTTGGTATCAATGGAAAGGTCTTGTCACAAGGAATACACATGTGAAATATGAAAGTCCTATCACTTCCCATTCAAAAGTTATGTCCAATGTTAAAGTTTTTCGGACAAACAGACAAACAGACGGACAGGCCAAAAACTATATGCCCCCGAATCTTTGATTCCGGGGGCATAAAAATATGATAGGAAGTTAATGCTTTATGCAATATAATGGGTCCGTGTACCTAATATTTTCGGAACTCCTGATACAACGAGTCTTATCTAGTGGATGTGATCATTTCGTTCTTTAAGTCCCATTTTTATCTTGTTATTTTTTTTACACCAGAGGCATGTAAATGCAACAGACAAGGGCATTTTTAGATAACACGCAACATAGAAGGACCTATGATATTAGGGATCGAAGGTAGACAGAATTACCATCGAAATTGTGTTCGAATCATCAAACGCGTTTTATACCATGGATAAGATCCTGTTATCACCAGACGGACTCTTGACCATCTACATTTTAAGGAATTGCACTTTGACTGACAGTGAAGACAGGACTCCATGACAGGCCCTGTCCAACCTCTTTAGAGAAGACAGGGTCCCGACCACCTGTGTCGGACTCCGGGTTATAACATGCATGAGCTCGCTACAACCGGCAGAACAAGGACTGTATTACATACGCCTTCTATTTACATATCTATTTGTGTGTTTCTTGGCCCCCTGTGTCATGATGTCTGTTGTATGGTCATCTTACAGTGAGGTTATTTTACACCACAATTAAGCGTTCTTCGAGACCACTTTGTAATCGGAAAAGTGGGAGAGTTATGCACACGTAATCCGGATGACCACACTGTTTGCTACTGGCGTGGCAGATGGCCGTCCTGAGTCGGCACCGATTGCCCATTGGTTTCGTTGGTTTATGTGTATTCATTTATGTTTGATGTTTCTATGATGTGATTTGCGTTTCTTTCTGTGCGTATCTGCTTGATTTTTGGTTTTTGGGGTTTTGCTGTTGATGCTGCAATCGAATGTTGTTGGAGATCCCCTCCTATCTTTAACAAGGATCAAACCAGCAACCTTACTATAACTGGTCCAAAACTTTAAGCATTAGACAACGACGTCGACATCAGAGCCTATAAAAATGATAAACGATAGAATAGCAATTCATTTTATCTGTAAAATGGGTTGATAGGCGTGTTCCTGATATAAAGGTATAAAAATGAGTGTGATAATTTTCCCCTTAACAATTCTATGTAATCAGATGATCGTTGTCTCTCGGAAATCTAAAATGGTAGATAGTCAATCCCTGTTGCAATATGATTAGTCTGTTAGCTTTAACCTGATATTTTACCTGTCCCCAGGTTCTTGGAAAATTGGAGTTGTAAATTTATATATGTGACACAAATGAAAATTTACACAACCAATAAACAGCGATAAAATACGAACTATGAAGAACTGATCCGTTGTCATTAATATCAGTAGCACAGACGAATATTTTGAACTTGTAGTTGTCCGATGAATGCAGATCTGAATTAATCTAAGACTAGACCCTTTACCAGTTTATACCGCAATTTAACAACTGGCAATGAAAAATTACAGCTGGAAGCACATAACTATAAACGACAAAATACATTGCTTTATAATGGTGAGTATTGTATCATATTCGTATTTTTCATTTGTAATTGGAAAGAATTACGCAGAAACTATCAAAGGATCAATTTCACCTCAAAGGGAAAACAACTCTCGCATTCAGTTTGAGGTGAATGAATAATAGATGTCCATATGTTGACAATATGCTAGGGCAATTTAGGTTTATTATTCAAAATAATGATGAAAGTCACCAAATGCAAAAAGAGGAGGAAAGGACCGTCATGATATTTCTTCTTATGAGAATGTTCTCACAAGATAGGCAATTAAAATAGTTGCTTATTGTACAGATTTCCAATGGCCAACAAACAAGGTACATTATTGGCATAATTAAAATCATAAACTGATCTGACTGGGGGGTTTGTACGCTTCGTATTGTTCGTATAATCCACGAATAAAACACATTTCTTTAGATGATAATAATGGAAAGCAGTGGATGGATCTCCGGTTGCAACAATCTGTTGCAGCACCAACAGCAAAACAACAAAACAACCCATATAGAAACACACATACATGCACAGAAAGAGACGCAAAAGGGACAAGGAACACCAAAACAGAACACAGAAACATTAAACACAAAAGAGAAGCACAACAACCAAACGAGGCCGATTTGATAATGATTATAAGATATACTTTTATTTTCGCAGATAAAGAGGAAAAAGAATTTCAAAACTAAAAACGATAGGACTCGTTCTAGCACCAATAGCAAAAACTAAGACACCCAAATGCGAAAAGACATCCAGTGGATAAGCACAACAAACGGACAAGGCAGACCGGACGCAAACTGCGACATTAAAATATTAAACACACAAGATCACACATAAATAAACGAGAACAATGGACAACCGGGTAACCGTAACTTCTGATGACCAAAACTGATGATACTATTTTGATGAATAACAAAAACGTGAACTACTCTATATTGTGACCATTTTTGAACTTCAACGATTAAAATATAGATTCAAGACTCGCGCACGCATGGTATCAGAACTTTTTGTTTTGCACGTATTTGTTGAGATATTTCATCAATCAGGAGGAATATGGTTTCAGGAAACCGAGGTCCCAGAGAAATCTAAAGACAACTCCATTAATCTTCGATATCGTGATGACACAAAGGTCCTTTGAAGTATCCGTTGACAGAGATTGATTTTTCCCATAAGTAAAAGATGTAAATAAGACGTCGTTTTCACGGACCTGCAGGCGAACCGACTTCCTGTCATTTAATTGATTTCATTTTCTGTCAAAATGATCTCTTTCATCCCATTTCATTTGCCGCACGGTCTTAATTTGGAATAAGTGATAAGCATGGCCGACTTGATATCTCTTTACGACAGTAATTTGCTCTGGTTAAATAAGTCAGTTAACGTTCAGAAAGTCGGTTTATAGAAGTTTATGCGTTATGAAATGATATTTATGAACTTTCAGACTACACCATTTATCAAATACATTAAAGACAAAATTATTCACTTAAAACCTTTATTTTAAAATTTATAGTTGCGAGTCCTTCGTGTCATCCCTTTCACATATGAAATCCGGATAATCACACCACTTGCCACCAATTTAGTAAATTGCCATCTCTAGTCAGCTATTGCTCCTCATATGATTCTTTGGTCAGTATTTATTCTTTGGTTGTTTTTTTTTAAACACCACATACATGTTACAAATACACAGACAAGGACATTTAAGTATATAATACAGAACATAGACAAGTATATCTCGGTCGACCGGTGATCCTAGTGAGGTTCGAACAAGCAATCTTTCGGTCACTGACCCTACTCCCTTACCACTAGATAACGGCGCCGAATTTGGTCAGTGTTTGTTGTCTTAAGTTAAGTTCAATGTTTCTATTTTTGGGTATACTAGGTGTCTATAGTTCGAATCTTTTTCTTAACTAAAGTAAGAAGTTAAGAAAAATCGAACTGAAAAATATCCTTGAATTCAAATTAATTCAACAGCAAACTGATGAACAGCTTTACTTGAAAATCGACTAGACTGACCAGGAGAAATGACGCTGACATATGATGCTTCTTCCCGACTTTGAAACTGAATAACGGATAGGTACTTCTTTATTGTTTATTCTGCAAAGGAATTGCTAATAGTGCAGTTATCCGACTCTATATCATCTTTGTTCTGTAGACCAAAAGAAAAAATCTTTAATTCCCTATATTTTTTAAGGCAATTTGAGCAGATTGGGTCCTCGAGCTTATTCTATTAAATCTATCATCTACATTTTCACTCTCTAAAGATCTGTGCTTATTTCTATCAGCTCAGAGGGTTCTTCAGTTACATTGCTACAGACCAAAATTAATCAAGCTTTTTACAAATGGTGTATACAGTAAATTGCTTTTTATGCTACTAGTAATGTAGATGGAGCCATTTCCAACATGGTCAATTCTCTAATCTGAAATAGATAGCCCTATTCACTAATACAAGGATTAGACAATTCAAGTTCGTCGCAAACAGTTTTTGTTAGAACGTCATGTAACTTCATCGATTAGGCTTGTCTCTTGATAATAGGAGGTCTGCAAGTTATTAAGATGGAGTGCACTTCAAAGGCTTATGTCGGTATACCGTATTATTTCAGGCCATAGTCTCATCGTGCGTTCCATATGATGTATGAATGCTGTATTTGATTTTCCTAGATAATGCTCCCCTGGAACTATAATTATATAATTGAAGTCTTCAATTAACATTGATTCATCGGGACAAGACCAGTATCCTGCACGACCTACAGCCAACTATGGCTAGATCATAAACGACGATGTCATTTATTAAATTGAGAGGTTTATTGAAGTTGAAATGTAAGGCTATAGAACACAAGGTGGATCATAGTCAGAAATCTATGAGGAGACTGAAGCTCTACCAAATTTTATTATTTACCTAATTATAAGTATCTTCCTCAAAATAACAATACAGGAATGAAAATTTGTAAAGATTTGACATTTCAACTTTTATGATGACGATGACAGAGACTGTAAACTACCATTGAAGAGTTTGAAAAAATATAACAGAGGTTAAGATGTACCGTTAAGTATACACTTATACTTATTACTTCTAGTAATTACTGCTAAAATGGACGATCAACTTCGGTTGATCGTCTCTTCAACGCATTCGAACATTTCTGTTTTCAAAATTTCTTGAAATTTCTAAAAAGTGGATCCTGCAGCATCAATATCCCGCCCATCCTGCTTCGTCTTTCGGTAAATGTTTGGACATAATAATTTTCACACTCTTTGGCAATATTTCATTGTTTATCTTGAGGATCAATAGCTAGGGGTAAGTACCCGAAACTTACATGTCTGGTCCATGCTGAAAATTTATCTGTTCTTAAATGATGCTATTGAAGACATTTAACATTTCATTATATTGCAGGTCAATTGGATATCATAATCTAGTCATGCATCATGTAACATTTCATTATCGACAATCTATGTCTTATTCAAACCCCTATTGATGTATAGATTATGTCAGGAATGGTTAGCTGGAGATCGTCAACATAAAGAATGTGCAGTGAACATCTGAACACACACGCATGGTTACGAGAAAAAGTGGAAAAAACAGACGACTGAGACAACGAGATCAAACACACCACATCATTGAAACATGAAAGACTATTTATAAACAGAGTATCGTTGTTAAATAAGAAATTTGCAGTAGGTGTCGTCAGTGGCGTCACTGAAATGAATAATGCGGAAGGGTTCCAACTCTACACCTTCTTGAAGAAATTTTCTAACCAATTTATTAGTCACAAAACACGTGTTTCGAATGATATTTCGCCACACAAATATCCCATCGAAAGGTTCAAATATACACAAATAAATGCCGTCGGACTATGAACTTACAAAAATATTTTGACTGACAGTCACATCATTGTTATTTAGAAGGAAATATAAACGACTCCGTTCCTAAGTCAGCAGCGGGTGTTCACCGGTCTTGTTGGTTTATCTGAATGCTGAATGAAACGACTCCGTTCCTAAGTCAGCAGCGGGTGTTCACCGGTCTTGTTGGTTTATCTGAATGTCCTGTGTTTTTAGTGTTTTGATGTCGTCTTCGGTGTTTGGTCTTCCTTATTCCTTTTGTGTTTTTTAATGTACTTGCCTACTCTATGTTTGCGCATTTTGGTGTTTCGGTGTTTTGCTTTGGTGTTTTACTATGGATGCTACATCCCAGTCGTGCTTTCAGTCTTAGACAGAATAAATGTAATTATCGTCAGAAATATTCTTTCATAAAGTTATAGGATCATCTTTAACCCATTTGTGTCACACTTTTGCCCTTTGCCGAGTGGAGCTCGTAAAAAAGTTCCCCGCGATTGGTTTGGCAGTAAGTGTTTTGAATATATTTCCCTGACATTGTCGCCATAGCATTTTCTATATAGACATAACGTCAGACAGTGCATGAATTTTATATATATGGTTTTCATTTTCGTGCTGAAACATTGACTGCGGGTGCGGCTAGCCAACAGGGGATGTTTACTCCTCCCGGGCACATTGTCCAACCTCTAGCTTGCTAGGGGTCCGTCGATGCTTAATTTTGTCATCTATTGTGAGTGTTGTTGAGATTTTTGGCAGGATCATCTTTAACTCATTATAAGATCGTCACTGTGGGTAAATCAGTCAATTTGTGAGAATGACAATCAATTGTCTAGAATGGTGACTGATACTCTGGCCCACTCGCGCGGGTTAACTCGGCAAGACTTTTATATCTTGATATAAACTTTAAACATTCAATAAATTTACTTAGTCTTGACTTCTGGTATCATAATTTTTTTGTAGAAATTATGCGATTTAGGTTCATATGCGATGAAATAAGACATATCTCAGACGGGAAAGAGGAATTTAACAAGTCGATCTGCAAATGAAAATTTATCGAGAGGGACAAATTCCATGTCATCGTCTGCAATGCATTGACTATTTTAGCATGTCGTAAATATTCAATTGTAATAGATTATAGACCCATAAACTGTCTTTATATGTCCATAGAAGTAACACTTCTACCTTGTGTTTTAGCTATCAAACCAGTAGGGCAACATCTTGTCTCCCATCTATATAATGGGTAAAAGGAGTGTTCGACAGACGATCTGATGCTTAACGGAAACTCTAGGAAGAAAGGATTGCCCATACAGAATACATATTCTGGCCTTATCTGAAGTCTCCATGAAATGATGGAATCATATGTTTTGGTCACGAATAGATTATTGACTCACAATTATATGTAAGACAGTGTGATTTGAAATTTTTCATGATAAAAATAGATTTATATTTATCACTGAAAGCTTAAATCATATCATTAAACATGCAGGGGTTTATAATCAGGATAAGCAGGCACAATGAAAATAATGAAACAAAAAATGACTTTTCTATTTTCAGAGTTGATTTATCTTTTATGAATATTACATCAGAGAGGAAATATGATTCTACATACCTGGAATATCTTTGTCCTCCCTTTCTATTTCTATCGGAGAAGCTGATATCATGGAAATATTTTTCGGGCTTGACGTCACTGGAAAATGTAGAAGGGGATAGGTTAAATGTCATTACTAAATGGAACGAGTGTTCACCGTCTTTAAATTCAATATCATCATTTAAGAACAGATAAATTTGCAGCAGGGATCAGACTAATACACGTTTCAGGTACTTTCGGGACATCTCCTCGTTGAAATCAACACGTGAAAAAAAGAAACGTATGCCTTTCTCTTTTGACATTTTCATTAAATCCTTTGAACGAACCAATTTTAAAAAAGTCATAATTAATAGCAATGTCTCACTCATACCAATCAAAGTTGGTGTGATATTTTACGCATGTAGCAGACCAACATACATAGCTTTCAATTTAAGATTTCATTTATTTCCGTATGTTATGTGGTTTTATATGCATATTTTCAATATTGGTACTTACCAACATTTTGTTTTTGTGCATGGTGTAGCATGTCGCTAGACTCGCTACCAGACCCAGAACCTTCTGATAAGGTGTCTTCATCGTCCGTTGTATCTTGGGTGTGGACATTCATTTATCTTTTGCTTCTTTTGATGCTTTGGACTTCTGTGGTACGATTTCAGCCAATCATCGTCAATATTAATGTATTCCGTAGGCTTCACAACTTCGTTGGATTCTGATGAAATGTAAAATAATTCAAATGAATACAATAAATTCAAGATTATCGATTAATAAATCGATCAATAAATGCAATTCTTTTCTATCACGAG
Source organism: Pinctada imbricata (assembly GCA_033119305.1). Taxonomy (NCBI): domain Eukaryota; kingdom Metazoa; phylum Mollusca; class Bivalvia; order Pterioida; family Pteriidae; genus Pinctada; species Pinctada imbricata. The sequence goes on from VSWD01000005.1 coordinate 22,713,324, forward strand.
CAAAAGAATTTTATTTGCTATGTCAAAAGAATATTAAATGGAGTGAATTCAAAACCCGAAACTGAAATCAAAATCAAAGATCATAATCAGTGGATATTAAACCTGGAAAAATACAGAAGCAAACAAAACAGTAAAATTTTCTGCAGAGGAGCAAAGGGAGTGAAGTACTGTCGGAGATGAGATCAGATACCGTCTGATATTAATGACTTTTGTTTCGGGGTTTTATTTATTTATTTTATTTTTTTGTATGTTTTTATAGAAACCAAGTTACAAGCTTTCCCTAAATAAATGTTAACAACGGTCTACTTTGATATACACAGTCATCGGTAACATTAAACATTCATGACTTCTAGGCACGATAATTCGGAAACTTAGGTGTCAAAATTGTGCAATTCTCCTTATTATGCTCAGTGATTGTCTGTCAACCTTGTAAATGGTATTGGTTGAAAATCTTATTTATGTCTCTTTATCTTTGTTTTACATCAATGAAAGTGGGATTTTATAGATGTCCATTACAGGAGGTTGATTCAGGAAGTAACCGAATCGCGAATTTCATATGCAAAAGAAGTGTGCAAGAAACGGATACCAGGTGAAAACGCTGTACCAGGGAACATACGGACATTATTCTCAGGGGGGACTTACTGTCGATACGAGAAGCATACATTACGCATCTATGCATCTTCTTGAATAAGGTTCACATGCACAACAATGGACGCAAGAAGGAAGGACGAGGGATACCAAAAACAACACAAATACATCAAACACCAAAGACCGCAAATAAACCAACGAGACCAATTGGTAACCGGTGCCGACTTAGCACGGTCATCTGCTACGCTAATACTAAATATTGTGATTATCCGGACTACGTGCGCACAACCCACCCAATTTTTAAGTTACCAAGAGTTATAGAAGAAAGCACAATGGTGGTGTAAATAAACATTAAAATAACATCCTCATCATAAGATGGCCATACAAACAAGACAGCATGACGCAGGGGCCGGAGTAACACAGAGATGGATAGTAAATGGATATAAACATAGAGGGCGTACGATATACAGTCCTGTATTCTGCCTGTTGTAACCCAAGTGAGTTAAAGGAGACAGACATTCAGAAAGGATAGGTGGTCGGTTTTTTTGCCTTCTCTAAAGAGGCTTTTGACGGGACCCGTCATGAAGTCCTGTCGTCACAGTCAGTCAGAATGCAATTCTTAAGAGACTTAAATTAAATTGGTCAAGTACCTAACCAAATGCCGTCTAGTGACAAGATGATCATATTTAGGGTATAAAAGTAGTTTGATGATTCCGACGCAATTTCGATGGTAATTTTGTCTGCCTAATATTTATTGTTTGTTTATAATGTCACCATAAAAGGCAGGTTGTGAAATACCCATAAGAATATACTCTGTTGCTTGTATGGGCCCAAATTTCAAAGGAAGCTGACAATATTTCTTTGTAAAATTTCCAGAAAGTCTTAACTAGTTTGTAATAGCGACAACCTAGACCTAAAAGCTTTTTTGGTAATTTGTAAATTACTGTTTTGAAGACCAAAAACATGATGACTTGTGAAATGTAAATACTGTATGACGATAGTGGAGATTTACTATGTTGAAACCAAAATAATCTCTTTTGTCAAACACGCTCTTATGAATCTCTCCATTTACAATTTTGATATTTATGTCCAAAATGTCATTTCTGTGTAAATAACATTTGCCCTGTTCAGTGTCAATTCTTTTGGACAAATAACATTCTTACATTTTTCACAAACAGGGTTGTCGATAGTGAGAATATCATTCAGGTATCTAGAAATACCATTTGGATAAATTTTGCATTTGGTGTTGCATGCAAGCAGGAAATGCTTTACTCTCCTGGAACCTGGTCTCACTTCCATATCGGGAGGTTCGATTCTTTCATATGGTGGAGGTTTTGTTTGTTTGCTTTGGTTCCTGTTTCGTCCAGATTTTGTATGCTTCGGTTTCTGATTTCTGGGTTATCGATTTGTGCTTATACGGATATGGTTATCAATATTTCATTTGAAACATTTCAAATCATCTTGTTTTCTTTGCTTTTGAAGATTTTGGATAAATTCCTTTTCATGCGTATATAAAACGTAATCTGCAACAAGAGGTGCACATTTAGTACCCATAATTCAGCTTATACTTGTAAATATTCGCACCTAATCTGACATAAATGAAAGTGGCATCCATTAATTGATATTTAAATTTCTACCGAGATGAGGCTAAAGTTTTAAAATCAGCATACAAGATGTTACAATATTTTCTACCGAGTTACAGTTTTAGCATGTGGGCAGGAGATTATCACTCTTACTGGAAAGCTGGTTTCTCTCCCACTTTGGGAATTCACTTCGACCTACATGGTGGATTGTCTCATTTTCTTTTATTTCTTTTTACATTTTTGTAGATGTTTTTACATCCTCTTCGGCTTTTGCTTTTCCCGAATAGAGATTTTTGTAATTTAAATCGTCCAAATGATTGATGATGAACTCTACAGGGAGTAGTTGGAAACATTTCCCAATACCTTTGATTAAATGTGAAGCCTCCTTGAAAAAGCACATGTACAAAATTACATTAAATTCTTCCCTCAATAAATGTTGTGTACATATGGGATTGGCGAAGGGGAAATAAAGCGACGAGGTCTTTCAAGGCACAAGCATAGAGTCGTTCATGTGGGAATGATAGGTGCCAACTTTATATATGCTTCGTTGTGCATATTTCCAGACGAGAAATGGAGAAAGAGGACAGAATCGATGTCTTTAATTTGTTTCGGAGGCATTTTCGATTATTTACTTAAAGTATGGTGGGTAATTACTGAATAAAAACAAAAGGCCCCTATTAGAATTTTCAGCATAAAATATGCAATGACATTGGCGGATCAAGGATTAATTTTTTTCAGGGGGGGTGTCCTAAAATCAGAATTTTTTAAGAGCAAAAAATAAATAAATAAATAAATAATAAATAATAGAAAACACACACACAAGAAAATAAGTATGTCAGTTCTGTTTCTAAAATAAACAAAACAGATGACTAGCGAACAACAGCGAGCAAAAATCTTAAAATCTTGAATATTCACATCGTAGTACTTGGTTAATGATTGTCAGTTCTAATATGTATGAATAGAGCAAATGGCGAGCGATAGCGAGCCAGGGATTTTTCTTGTTCAGAATTCGAATAAAATACCCTTTCCGTGTCTTTTTCAGTTTCTTTACTCTAAGTACCCTTGCTTATTGACCAAGGTGTAACGTAAACTGAGCAAAAAAGTAAGTTCTTGTATTTTGACAGGCTACATAGTAGAAGTACAGATGAAACGTCAAATTAGTGAATTTTATTCAACAAAGACTAAGGCAATTTCTTTTCATTACACATTGATTGCATTCATGCGTGTCGAAGTAGAGAGTTTTTGCCTTGTAACGGAGAACGCTATGCTTCTTTGTTCTCGTTGGCTGCTCCCGATGGGATAGTCTCTATAAAAATCTAGAGAGACTTCCTTACAATAAAATCAACAAAAAATTCAGAAACAGATAGCGTAAAATTCAGTAGAATTACACAAAAATCAAGAAAAAAACAAGCTCAGAATACATCGTAAGTCCTGAGAAGATCATGAGCGATACTGAAAGTTCAGATACCTAAGACGATGAAGGGACGAATCCAAAAGTTTTATTGGATTGAAACATTTAAGTATTGGAATTGGAAGAGGTAGAATGGACATGATCCCTTTGATTTCAACCATTGATGATGACGTCATGTGTACGTCAGTTTATAACAGACTTTACAAAATCGAAAACTGGAAGAACATACAGTTTATATCTGATTTCAAAATGAAGTTTTCCGGGGATACCTAGCCCACACAAATTTTGATTGAATGTACCATGCAAAACATATATGAAAAGTGTGTGCTAACTTTTTTTGCTCAGTATATATAGGTTGAATAGGAAAGTGCATCATCGTTTGAAAATAACGTATGTAATAAATCCTGGGAAGCGGAATCGAGTCAGAGAAAATTTTTGAAATGCTGACGGCAAAATATTATCAAATTGAAAGATTTCCAATACAAATCCATTTTACATTTTTCAAATATTAAGACAACAAAAGGGAATGGGTCTTAATCTTAATGAAATATGTATATTATAATTTTTACTCGGCGCCGTGGTCTAGGGGTAAGGGCGTCGGGCCAGTGACCGTAAGGTTGTTGGCTTCGACTACTAGGACCACGGTTCGGCCGACATATTACTTCTGTTAGTTCTGTGTTAATTCTAGAAAATTTCGTTGTTTATGTTGTATACATGTCTGTGGTGTTTAAAAAGAGATTTTCCTGTGCTTCGAAAATTCCAGTGGGGGATCCGGACCTGCCCCCACCTTCTTAATCCGCACTTGATTAAGGCAGTGAGAGCTTAAAAGTAACAAAAATGTATTAAAATGAATGCGTAAATTTTGTGCTGTTAAGATTGTCGTCAGGATCTTCTTTATCTCACTGATTAACTTATTCAAACAATTAATGCAAACAATCACAAAAGTATTCACAAAAAGAGGGAATTTTTTTATGTCCACTTGATGATCAGTTCATGTGCCTTTTTAGGTAAATACCCTGCCTTTTAGCACTACATGTTACTTCAGCCGTGCAAAAAAAGTCAAAACCGGTAAATGTACATTTTTGTATTTCAAAACATTTCGTATTTTGGATGATTTTTTTTTCAAAGATATCTTTCAACATTCTTTAATATCTTTCAACACCTGGTCTTAATTTGGAATATTGTTTATTCCTGGGTTTGGAGCTGTTCCAATGGAAATTCTAATGATTTCGCCTTACTTTCTCGACTTTGAGACTGAATGACTGATGGGTAATTCTTCGACGTTTAAAGGTGTAAAAGACGATTATACGAGGGCTGATTCTTATGTTGTGAGCCTCGTATTAATGGATTTGAATTCTATCAGACATTATGCATTATTTTTCTACATAATCACCTTAAGTATCTGTAGACTTTTGCTACCGGTGTTTAAAGTCCCCAATGCCACTTCTAAGAACTCCTTAATATTGACTGGTCAGAATGCCATCCATTGCAAGTATGACGTCATCATCGGACTAAAAGTGGGTGCCAGAAATAGTTTTGGGAATAGATGAAAGTCTGATGGAGCAAGATCAGGCGAAGAAGGTGAATGTAAACGTCTTCAAATTGAAAAGCATCATTTAAGAACAAATAAATTGGCAACGTGGACCAGACATGCACGTTTCGGGTACTTAACCCTCATCAGTGATCCTAAATCCTAAATCTAAACAATGTAATATGCCAAAAAGTATGAAAGTTACTATGTCGAAAAAGGGTACCGAAAGACGTAGCAGGATGGGTGGGATATGATGCTACAGGACCCACTTTTTAGAAATTTCAAGAAATTTTGATAACAGAATTTAGATTGCGTTGAAGAAACGATCAACGATGTTCAAATAACTTAAAGCCACAATCATGAATGGCAGTCATGGCAGTGACAGACTTGTGAACATGAGCATTGTCCTGATAGAACAACAAACCTTTAACTATAGTTAGCTTTCCGCGGCGCTAAAGATTAATATTTTTCCATAACTGTGTCAGTGGTGAAGCATACATGTGCCATAGATTGTTTGTCCTTTTTAGAGATAATCTATCAGCAAAATACTTTCTACAACACTGAAAACCGAGGCTCACAGCATATCAATCAGCCCTCGTACTAGTAATCCATAGCTAAAAGGTTTCATATATGTCATTTCTTTAAATCTACAAATGATGAACTATGTTAAATTACGAAACACATCCTACAAGCTCGAAATGTTGTAAACCTAGAGACAAAAACAAAATCAAACAGGGATAGGAAATCAAAGGCAACTGAGAAAAATCCTAATCCTGTAAGCGGTGGCGAGGAAAGGAGGAATAGAAAAAGCTTGAATTGATCGAATATCGGTAAATTTGCAACGCTTCGACAAGGATGACGCCCTATGCACTTGTAGAAAACAACAAAAATACAAGACAAAATGATATGATTTAATAACAGAAATATGATACAGATGCCGATCTTGAAATATAAAGGGATTGAAAAATGTAACAGTTTTAAGTAGTCTATGCTTTACTCCGACAGACAAAAGTCGCCATTGTTTCCATTTCTGAGAGATAGAATGTTTGGAGGGGGAAAAGGCATTTTACAAAGTCAATATCAGCGATATATTTAGATAGCAGGAATCTTGAGGCAAGAGGATGACTATCGATTGATTATGATTTGCAGCGAGATCTAATCATCCCCGTTTGATTCGGTCAAAGAACAATAACGGTCCTGTCTATCGTAATGAAGTTACATATCGAAACTTTCCCGCGGGAGATTCTACACTATTGGAATATTCGATCATGCGATCCTCCGTGCCAAGTCATTTAGGGGCATTTATATAAAGTATACCTCGTTCAAATATTTGTGGAGCTAATTTTAAGTTCGAAGACGCGGAAATAATTAATCTTTGGTCGGCCTTGAAGAAATACTTTCAAAATAAGAAAGATGCTTATATGAGATTAAGAAGATCCTGACGACAATTTCAACAGCACTCACAATAGAGCACACAAAACACTTAAACATGCTTTTGTCAACAATTTAAAGATATTTAAGTAAGATCCATTCGAATAAAGAATTTGATATTTCAGCGCTTTTGACATTTTCTGCACACCTAAATTGGCTAGTGTTGTTATCGAGCAGGAGACCGTACATATGATCTCATATCCATTGGTTTTCACATTTTATAGGTTCCATAATGTTGTGGTTGTTATACCCCAACCAAAACATGGCGGGGGTATATAGTGATGCACATGTCCGTCCGTGCGTCCGTTCCACCTGTGCTTTCCGGACATTTAAAGGAAAACAGCTATAGATAATCGATTCATTCTTGGATATAGCTTTTACATCAAGAAATACTGGTCAAGTTCGAATATGTCTAATGTCGCTTGACTTTATGTATAGGATAAAGATTGAGTTGAGGTCTGTATGAAGGTTAGATGCCCAAGGAGAGAACAGGGTGGTGTTTAAAGACCGAGGCCGAAGGCCGAGGTCTTTAAACACCACCCTGTTCTCTCCGAGGGCATCTAACCTTCATACAGACCTCAACGAGGTCTTTATCCGACTTATAAACCGCAGATTTTCTTTAATTTTCAGAAAAATAAAACTCTAAATATTTAATACACCCCTGCTTTTCAAAATGAAATAGACCATTTAAATTATCTGGACGAAATATGCAACGGTAACGATCAATAGGCCATAGAAGTAAAATAGTTTGTTATACATTACGATAATTTTCTGAAAGGTACCCTGTATTCGGTCAAAGAAGAAAAAAAAACAGTGTACATGTAACAATGAGTAACAATGAGTTCTATCTCCAATCAAGTTTTAATTAGGTGACTACATTATTGCAAATAGAGATAAGGAAAGATTTTTTAATCAAGTGAGGATAATATTTCTATATTTTGTCCATCAAGTTCCTCAATGTACATGTATTTGAAGGGCATTTAGAATAACTGGTCTTCAAAAATCGCTGTAGGTATCTAGATTGATTTGAAATGGCATTTTGAAGTATTCGGGATAGAGGAATCTATTCTTCTTCTATTAACATTTCTTATAAAAGGATGTCTTGAACGGACTTAAAACACAATATTTTCTATACTATGGCCGAATACTCATCATAATCAGAACAATTGACACCCGCGACTAAAATAATTTTCTTTTCTCCGCCCCTCATTGTTTTTTATTGACCTGCACACTTCATTGAACGTTCATAAAACCTCGTATATTTAGAATCGTCCGCGGTCTTTATGAAATAAAATGACCGATGTATAACAAAAGAATCACATTTGAAGGTTTGTATGCAGAGTTATGACCCTTGAAACTTAGAAAAATTCAATACTTTGTGGTTTCCAGACATTTAAAGGAGAACCGTTTCAGATAATAAATTCATTTCTTGGATATAGCATAAACACAAAAAATACAGGTCATGTTTGAGTATGGGTCATGTCACTCAATTTTATGCAGAGTTATTCCCTTGAAAACTTGGGAAAAATCAATATTTTGTGGTGTCCAGACATTTACATGAGAACTGTCAGTTGAAATATATACTGAGCAAAAACAGTTAAGGGATTTTTTTGTAGAGTTTGCATTGGATTACCATTGTGATAAAAACTTTGTTTCATTTGCATAGTTCTATTGTGATAACTGAGATAAACATCGATTTTTAAGTAAGTTGTCAGTATTTGTACAACTCTTGGGTACAAAAAATCAACGGAGCCAATGTGTCTTTCTCCTACTAATTTCTCTAAAAATGCGAATTTCAGAAAAATAGAATTTTAATCCAAAATCTAAATGGAATGAATAATTCTGAATTAATCAGTACGAATATCATGTCTGATCCAAAGTACACAATGATATTATTTTGAAAATGTGGTATTCAAACTGAACTCATCGCTGTAAACGAAAATATGTCATAACGTGAGAAAAAGAGTGAGAAAAAAATTACATTAAAATGAGGGGTTTTAAACTGAACAATTATTTTCAGTTAAATGATAATCATGAGTTTAATGAATGTCGAAGGTTTATTAAGTAAGGGTAACTAAAATAGAGATAAAAGAGAAAACATTATGATTTTTGGTAAAAATAAGCATTTTATTCAAAATTGAAAATGGAAGAAATTCAAAAAAATTTTTTTTTACCAAAAACTTAAAGCAATGACCAGACATTATGTTTGATCTGTATCTTTTTGTGATATTGTCCCTATCTTGGCTCCAGTATTTTTATGAAAATAACACAACACTATATTGAACGAGAATGATCCCCAACTTTTTTTGTCCAGTATATATCTATTTCTTATATATAAATGCAGGTCAAGCATGTCCCTCAATAACGTGCAGAGTTATGCGACTTGAAACTTGGAAAAAATCAATATTTTGTGGTTTCCGGGTATTTAAAGGAAAACCGTAACAGATATTCAATAGATATTTTGGAAATGGCTTTTACATCATGCAATACAGGTCAGGTTCGAATAATGGGTCATGTCCCTCAATACGTGCAGATTTATGCTCCTTGAAACTTAGAAACCTTCAATATGTTGCAGTTTCTGGACATTTAAATGAAAGCCGTTAAAGAGAATCAATTCATTCCTTGAATTTATTGTATCATAATTACGCATATGGCTTTATGTAAGAAATACAGATCAAGTTCATATACAGGTCATGTCATATAACGAACAAGATAACCAACAAAAGAAAAACGTCTACTAACAGAAACACCTGACAGGTCGAAAAGCACTAATAAACACATCATTTGGGCGGCACCGTCTGTTTGGATTACAAGTGATGTGGTCATCCGGGTACTAGTAACAGAAAACAAGTCTTCCCACCTGGGTTCATTAAAAACTGGACAGACTTACACAGTACTTACAGTATTTGGAGCCGAACACTCTGTCCAAAGTAAATGCTCAAATTTCAATTCAAAAACCAGAGGGCGCTACTGACATGAATTTTTGCTGTGTCTGAAAATCACTTTGACTGGAAGCATCACTGATGAGGATTTACTAACCGAAACACGTGTCTGGTGCATTAAAATTGGTCTGAAATTTTCTTCAAGAAGGTAAAAAGTTGGATCACTTCCATGTTATTACAAACGAGCTTAGAGCAAAACAACCAAAACATAAAGACATAACGTAGAACATATTCATGTATTTCAATATAGACAAAGTGGGAGAATATACACCTCTCTCCATCGAGGGGGCCTGTTTATACATGTATGACTCTTTCTCTGGTTTCATCTCATTAATTGACATCATAGAAGTGAAATTAATGAAGATTGTATCGATTACAAATAAGAAAAAACATTAAGCACGGATTTCTACCCAACAAGTCCGTTTAAGCTTTTCCTCTTCCAGTCTGGTATAATTAATTCTGAAACCTATCCTCTGATTTATATTCCTATAGCATTTCAACGAATAATTAATCCAAGCGTTAAGGGAACCGATGATTCAATGGACCAGGTCTGACTCATACAACGCAGTCCCCTATAGGAAGCAATGTAGATCTACGAAGAACCTGATGTCTCTGTTAAATTGGTTGTAACGGCTTTGAAAACCTTGGTTCTAGCTGCCACTGCGAGATGACTAAGTGCGCAGTGATAGAGCTATATTTTATTCAGATTGTAGACGGGTAGGATGATTAATTGAAACCTTTGGATCTGCTTACATCAATAGCGGCAAACCACATGAAGATCAATCAAGTGCTTCTTAGAAGGTCGAAAACACAGTTCAAAAGAAGTTGCCTTGCAGTTACATTAATATTCAAAGTCTCATCTGGCAAAAATAGATAATTATAGACCGAAAATAAACAAACACGCGATTTCAGGTTTCATGTATATTTTATAAGCGTGCAAATAGAATTGACGAAAGTCTGTGAAAAGAGAGAAAATCAGAACATGTTATGATGACAAAAAAGAAATGAGTTTTGCAAATCATTGCACCACGAGATTAATGAAATATTGAACAGATTCGCTTTTCATGTTGTGGATGTGAACTCATTATTTTAAAATGTAAAATGTACTCACAAAATTTACCGATTTAAAAACAGATTTTGGGGGGGGTCGTTTTTGTAGTCATAAAAATATTCCTTGAAAAAGCATCATACGATTAACAAGATTTTTGATGAATATGTACGTACAGTCATTATTAAATGGATGTTAAATGGCGAGCCTAAAATCTTAAAATCTTATACTTGCATCAGTCATGCTAAGCATTCAGACAGTCTTCATCGTCAGTTTCCGGATACCATATGATTCATTTCATGTAAGATGGACAAGTTCAATTAATAAAAAATCGTAGAGAAGTATCATTTGCTAAAAGTATGTATCATTTACCCAGAATTCTTTGGAACTGATCTAAAGTTGTTTAATAATTCGGTTATCCCTATACTTACTGTCAGAAAGATTGTTGTCACGCTTCGATGATTCTGAAGATTTTCCGAACACTCCAAAAATCAAACAAACCACGACGAAGATTGCAGACAAAGAAGAGCCGGCCATGCTGTACGGAAAGCGCCGCCTTTTGATGCTAATCCAGTCTTCCCTTGTCACTGCTACGACGGTGTATTAAAGACGGAATCCCGTCGATATCCTACTCGTTATCCCAAAGGATGTCAATAATCTAGTTTTCCTACTGACACTTGCGTAATTTCGGACGCCAAGTTTGTTTGACACCCAGAGCGCTGAAACGTCGGTTGCTGATGTTAATTTATCCTTATTGGGGGAACGGTTGAAATCGCCTACCCATCAAAAACAAGTATAATTTAAAATATAAAATTTGAATATACTCTTCCCACAATTTCCCTATTCACTGTGCAGCAAATTGCGTGCATACAGTCTTGTGAGCTTCCAAGTAAGAAATGGAAGCAGACCCGTGATTAATCATGCATTACCATTTGCATTATTTCAGCTACTGCACAAAATTTATTCTATTGATCCAAGCTTCTTTTATCTATTGGCTCTTCAAAAGCAGAAAACCATTGCGAGTTGACATGGAGGGAGGCTCCGGGACTACATTGCCACAAAATCGATTCTTTGTCTACGAAGTATGAATTATAGAAAAGATTCCACGCGAATTGTCTGCAATTATATATGCAGCATCATCTAGAAAGGCAAATGAAAGAAATTTATTTGAAAGTTTTATAATTGGAAGGAAGTGTAAATGGAACTTTATGTTATGTTACCGCAAACACACAGAAAAAGAAGTAGATGGAAATCAATGTTACAACCATTAAACAGCAAATGATGTCTACGTAGCCATATGTATCAAATCTTGTTCTATGTTAGTCAGGCAAACAGAGTTAACTGTGACTTTGCACCTTTCATTTTTCTTAAGCAGATCAATTTAATATATAATACCTCACTCTTGTTCATAGATTAACAAAGCAAGTGTGCAAAGTTCTTCGTTTTTGGCAAAGAATCATTGAATGATAATCAAACACAAAACCCAGAATCAGAATCCACTCACGATCAGTAGGCATACAAATTCTTGAAAAATATCAAACAGGTGCCTGTTTTACAAAAATATTTACGAAAATTTTAAGGAAATTTCGTAAATTTTGATTGCCTAGTACTTCTTATAAACAAAAAATCGCGATGAACACTATCTAATGAACACAGCACTATAGAAACACAAATTACAACACTATCTAATGAGCACAGAACTATAGAAACACGAATTACAACACTATCTAATGAACACAGCACTATAGAAACACGAATTACAACACTATCTAATGAACACAGCACTATAGAAACACGAATTACAACACTATCTAATGAACACAGCACTATAGAAACACGAATTACAACACTATCTAATGAACACAGCACTATAGAAACACGAATTACAACACTATCTAATGAACACAGAACTATAGAAACACGAATTACAACACTATCTAATGAACACAGCACTATAGAAACACGAATTACAACACTATCTAATGAACACAGCACTATAGAAACACGAATTACAACACTATCTAATGAACAACCTTTCATATTCCAGTACAAAAACGGAATGCAACACTTTCTTATGAACAACCTCCATATTCCTGTACAAAAATGGAATTCCTTGTAGGTGGCGCTGTTAAATGCACGCACTGTATTGATTATAACTTTAAACATATCTATATATATATACAACCCATGTATTTCCCTGAGATGTTACTATCTAAAGGAACGTGCTGCAATTCGTGTATTAACACTCGTGACGTCACAATGCATAAGATCTAAAGAAACATGCCGCGACGGCTGTTCTAACCTGCGAACTGAACCCGCGGTGAGATGAATTTTGACGTCACTCTTTTACCTAGAAAGGCAATTTCAGAAAACAAGAATGAAATAGACAACTATAGTGCATATATATAGAATAAATGTCATAATTTGTGTTTTGTTACGGGTATACAACACACAGCAAGTGCATTTATCGCATGAAATGCGCTAACGCGCATTACATGTACGATAAATGCACTTGCTGTGTGTTGTATACCCGTAACAAAACACAAATTAAGACACTTATTCTCTATAAAAATACTAAGAAAGAAAAGGGAAGGATCTCGAGCATGACCAACCTGCACTCACCCAGCGAAACAAACCCACAAGAAAGTGACACCTAAATGACATCAGACAAAACTAAAAATCGCAAAAAAGACACAACAATATTCACTAGAACATCATGCAAAACAATCAAAACAGACGTACGGAAACTTCAATAAAAGGAAGGAGACCAATGTGCAACCGGCGCCGACTTTGGGCGGCTATCTTCTTTCAGCAAAGGGTGTGATTATTAGGATTACGTGTGCGCAACCCTCCCACTTGTCCGGATTTAAGAAATAATTGTAATATTTTTAGGTTGATCGAAGTATCAACACCAAAAATTGAGGGAAAATTGCATCGTGCGCGTAGCGTCTCCATAGACGCACAATTATTGTATAAACATAAAACTGCTCACTGTAAGGTGACATCACAAACAAGATAGTTAAACACAGCGGTCCCCTGTAACACAGATTCTATCAAATGGATCTTAAAAATTCTATGGCATGCATAAAACAGTCTGTGCTCTGCTGGCTTAAGCGAGCTCAAGATCAATCACCCGAGAAGTCTGACCAACTAAGTATCACATGAATCATGTTACATAAACGATGCTATCAGTGAAAGAAAATCCGAATCAGATTCTAAAATCTACAGGATAACAAATTCTTGAAAAAAAAATATGTATATAGTCAAACCTGTGATAGACGGTGAAAAAAAAAAACATTGCTGCTTAGGACAGGTGGTCTTTCATTCCAGGTCGGCAATATAGGGAACCATAACAGTTCATATTGTCTAAGGTGCAAGTATGGTGTATTTTCGATCTCTTATTGAACAAATAAACCGATATGTTTATGATTCTGCATATCCGTGTAATAAATGCATTAAAATCAACATTTCTACTAGTAAATATCGATTATTCAAATACACAATTGTGCTTTTTCTAGCTGCTGGAAAAGGCCGTCGAAAACAGTCTAGGAGGCAATTTCGGTCAGATTTTTGTTGACCGCTGGTCGCGTTACCAGAGTGGCCGTTGATTTAGGTACTTTTATACAGCAAATCGTGTTGGGGGAGTGAAAAGTGGACCGTTTACCGGGAGTGACCGTAGAAAACGAGTGACCGCAAGGACAGGTTTGACTGTAAAACATAACTTTCTCACAATTATAGAATAATCGGACAAATAGACGGAGACAATAACACGGCTCCATATACTAACATCCGGTAAATTTCTCAATGTTAAACGTCTTCAAATTCAATAGCATCATTTAAGAACAGATAAATTCGCAGCAAAGACCAGACATGCACGTCTCGGGTACTTAACCCTCGTCAGTGATCCTCAATCTAAGTAATGTAATACGATGTTCTGGTTCTAACCTTAATTACATGTATCTGCCATTAACGTTTAATATGTTCATGTTAATATGGTATCGTCCAAAAATTGGTACCAGTGACAAATCAGTCGCTTACATACGTTGTTTTTCGGTAAGTCTCCTTGCCCTCAGAACGTAGAGCTTGCTCAGGAATAGTATATCAATTGCTATATCAATACACCATAGTATACACATGTAGTATCTAAGTAAATTAGACCACAAGGGAAGCTTAACGCTTATTTTAATTTCTCTCGTTGTATTATTTAAAAGAAAGGGGTCGTACTCTGGCTGTTAAACCAGAATTTAGAATAAGAAATTTACCAAAGTCAGTTGTAGGTGGCGCTACAAATTTACCTTGAATAAATGATGAAGAAATAAAGGTGTACCGTATAATATGCATTTCAATTTATCCCAAGGCTTATCAAACATAATAATTTATCGTGGAATCTGCCACACAGTGAACATTGACTTCTATCACACCTACATACAGTAACAAAAATAAAAAATACTCCAACAACGAAGAAGAAAGATCAAGTTAAACGTTCTGCAAAGATCCTCAATGGGCATCATTATGATATAAACGTCTTTTTGGTCCAATGTTTGCATTTAGATCCCTTTATCAATTTTTGATACATGAAATGATTTTCAATTTCAATCTTTGGAAAACTTATCAAAGCCTTATATATATGATTTTTTTCACAATACAGGAAAAATACCATGCTAACTATTAGGCGAAAGTAAGATTCATATATGCATCCCACTACTTTGCACGTTAAACGTACATTAGTGCATCTCATTTCCTACCTTGGTTTCATTTACCATGCGCATGATTCGCGAATTTCAAAACATTTTTATAGCTTATCACCAGTAAAATAGCAAATCAAAGCTATCTGTGGGCATTTCGGGGTACAATGATCGATGTAAAATAATGGAATGGTTCTTGTGGATAATTTTCTTCAGACCAACTACTCGCAATGTTGTTTTCGCGTTCAAAATAACATCCCAAACTGCAAAAAAGCCACACCTAGAGTGACTTCACATTTCAACCACATTAGTATTGATTGGTATAGCAATGTTTTATGTTACAACGTATACAGACTGTAACGGTCTTGTATGTAAAACTATAACAAATTATTATGGGATTTCTCAATCCTAAAGTCGACATTGGGTTGAACAACTAATGTTTGAGGTACAATAGCACTTTTATCGATGAGAGAGAGAGAGAGAGAGAGAGAGAGAGAGAGAGAGAGAGAGAGCGCAAGATTTTGTCTGACCTTTAATGGACAACATGGAAACAATTCAAAAAACGTAAGGATATCACTCCATTTCTTTAAAGAATTTTCTTTGTCTTGTTGTTTCAATATAATCTTAATTCTGTGAGATATATTTCTCAATATTGAAATATATATTCTACATGTACAGAACCAATTTATTGAACCAGACACGTGTTTCGGATATTGAATCCTCGTCAGTAGAACTTATGGTTAATTTCTTTTAAAATTCAAGCAACAGAATATACTACTTTGGATATTTCACAACCCGCATTTTATGGTGACGTCGTTAACAAAATAAGAAGGATCAAAGGTAGACAGGATTGCCATCAAAATTATGTTAGTATCATCAAAGTTAACGCCTTTTAAACAGTAAATAAGATAAATCTGTCACTTAAGGTATCCGTTGTACAAATAAATATCAAGTGTATTATATAGTTCGAATCATGGCATATTTTTACCTAAGTATACCTGATACAACATAAAACATGCCGACCGTCACTCAAGCCACGGAAACTATCGAGACACTGCCGAAGATTACCGAGATAATTTTAATACTGTTTAAATGGACGAGACGTCCGCGAGATTTTCATTTGTACATTGGATACGTTAAGACGGACACTTAGCTTGGTACTGGACCAATTTACAGTCTTGTACCAGCGCATCCTTAAGAATTGAACTTGTGACGACAGGACTCTATGACGAGCCCTTCCAATCCTGTCTGGAGAAGGTAGGGTCCCGACATTCTGTCCTCTCTGAATGTCAGTCGGATTCCTCAGGTGATCACATGCATGATGTTTTTTCAAAGGCTAAGTATGACAACATATATTCCAGTGCTGACAATTTCAAACACTAGGTTTGAATCTCTGTCGGTAGAGTGTTGGTCCCAGAAGATATCGTTCATCTAGATAAACTATCCTTCTGCACTAACTTGAAATATAATTGTACATCTTCCAACACTGAATTCGAAAGATTATTCCAATTGTCAATATTGAAATATTTATTTTATAGTAACAATTTAACCTATTTCTCCTTGATTGTATAGCTGTGTCTTTCCCTGGCTTTCCGGCTTTCACTTAAGCTTCTCAGTCAAGGATACATTTGTGACCTACTAACATCATCACTGAGGAAGATCTATGGTCGATATGGGAATTGTAGCACACTATGGCGTCGCCTTGTCCAGAGCCATAAATACTAAAATAGTACACCTTTTGTGCCATGACATACCAATTTATACGTTTGTCTTCCTTTGTGGTTGTTACCTTTCTACCGAATTGAAGTGGCGGGTGTTGCATGCAAGCAGGAGATGCTCACTCTTCCTGGGCATCTGATCTCACTCTTTCGCAGGGAGTGAACTCACTTCTCTCCATATGGTAGATTATTTTTTATTTCTGTCCCTTTGCCTAAGTTCTGGTTTTATCCTGGTTTTGTATGTTCTTGTTTAGATGATTTTTTTAATTAACGATTTAATTTGTACTTCTTAATAGAGATATATGGTTTTGTCCAAATTTGTCATCGCTACAACCGGCAGAGCATGGACTGTATTTCGTATGCCTTCTCTTTTTATATCCATTTACATATCCGTCTGTGTGTTTCCTGGGCTCCTGCGTCATATGCTGTCTGTCTGTCTGTGCGTTCATCTTACAGTGAGAAGGTTATTTTACATCTCAATTGTGCGTTCTTTAAGACCACTTGGTAATTGGAAAAGTGGAAGGGTTAAGCACACGTAATCCGGATAAGATAACCATACCGTCTGCTAATTGAGTGACGGATGGTTGCATAAGGCGGCATTGGTTGCCCATTGGTCTCGTTGGTTTATAAATGTGTGGTCTTTTGAGTTTCATGTTTCTATGATGGGAGATGGTGTTTCTTGTCCCTTTTGCGTTTCTCTCTGTGCGTGTCTGCTCTGTCTTTTTTGCATTGGGTGTTTTGGGGGTGTTGCTGTGGGTGCTACAGCCAATGTTGTTAGAGTTCTCCTCCTTTCTTTAATGTCAAACAGGTTGAATTAAGTCAAAGCTACGTCTACAATATAGCTTTATCTTATACTCATGGGTAAATACCACTGCTAACCAAAACCAAACAATCGGTTTTTTAAATGAGGGGTTTTCAAATTTTCTATGACGTTATGGACGTTTTTCAAAGGCTAACCACGAGAACATATATTCCAGTGCTGACAATTTCAACCACTAGGTTTGAATCTCTGCCGGTGGAATATTGGTCCCAGAGGATATCGTTCATCTAGATTAATTATGCTTCTGCACTAACTTGATATAATATAATTTTACATTTTCCAACACTGATTTCGAAAGATTATTCTAATTATTCTAATCTATATCGCCTTGGTGGCTTAGCTCGGTCCTTAGCTGGCTCTTTTGCATACATTTTAGGTCATACTTCATATATTCAATATTTTCTCTCTTTCGGTCTTGAGCATCACTGATGATACATTGTTTGTTGAATTGCACATATGGTGCACTAGATTATTACGATAGAACATAAATTTCATAAATTGATAACTAATACATAGATAGCGATAAATCAACCTTGGAGACGTTTAACATTTGTACCACTAGGTGAGTGTCATTCCTGGTGGGCCAGGATTCCTCGAGGGCACATGTAGCCAAGTTCGATCAACTTCGGTTGATCGTCACTTCAACGCATTCGAAAGGGGTAGGTGCAAAATCTGCCATTTTGGCCCCATTTTTCTTTTGCTACTTTCAAAAATTGTGTTCTTACTGTTTTTTTTTTTATCTTTCAAATAAGGGTAGAAAGAAGTTGTTGTTCATTGAAATTGAATCAAAAATAGATGTTCTTGTATTCAGTTGAAATGAGTGTTGTTTCCCGCCCAAATTGCCGTCTAATACCGAAATAATTGGTAAATGATAACAACCAGATTTCAATATTATAGTTTATAGCATATACAGAGCAAGTGCATGTAACAAAGTTATACTTTCCATGTACATTCAAAATATAAAAAGGAATGTCCCGTATGAATTTTAAACTGTTACACGCCCTTGCTCTTGTGTTAACAACTGTAGGTATGTTTGTCTCTTGCCGAAAATCTGAATTTCTAATGTGAAGATATAGAGCTCAATGTTCAATCATTGTACTCTAAAAGGTGAGGTTTCGAGAATTCACATATAATTTGTCCTTTTTTGTTTAAAAGAAGCATAATGAATAAGAAAATTGAACCTTTTTAAAAATTTGGATGGGACCAACTTGGCATTTGGAGAAACAAAATTAAATAATGAAATAACAGACTGTAGTTGTAGATGGTATTCACACTCGACTTGTTTTTTTTTCTCATTCAAAATAACATCCCAAACTAATGAACGCCTCGCCTAGAATGACTTCGCTTTTCTACCACATTGCATTAGTATTGATTGGTATTACATTGCTCTATGCTACGCAGTATACACAGACACTAACAGCATTGTCATTTCGTATAACATATTGTCTTGGGTATTTCTTAATACCGAAGTTAACATTTGTCGAACCATCAACATGCATATAGTACAACAGCACTTGTATCGATGAGCAAGTGAAAAATATATAGAATCTAGAATTTTTTTCCATTTCTTTAGAACTCGTGACACACTTTCATCAGTGAAGATACGAGGGCTGATTGATATGTTATGAGCCTCGGTTTTCTGGGTTGCAGAAGATATTCTGCTGATAATCTCCAAAAGGACAAATAATCAATAGCACATACTATGCTTCAGTTCTGAGACAGTTACGGGAAAATATTAAACTTGAAGGAGACCGGAATTATGGCCTTTTTTTCGATTTTTTTTTTCAAAGAAAATGAAAATTAACTAATCAAAGTATGATTAAGCGTCTTTTTCTTCACGCGTTTAACACTGTATTTTTCCATAATTTTTCGAAAAATTAGCAATGAGCGCGAGTGATATGCCCCTAGTGAAATCAAAAGATTTCATTGGACTGAAATGTGACGTGTAAGATATTCGATAATTAGATTTATGAATGAATTGCGACTTACTCAAGGTGGACTTGCTTGGATAAGCGAAGTGTGTAGTATACAATTACTCATGCATTCAACTGTCATGATAATATACGAACAGTCAATCGGACATTTTTAGAAAATAACACGCTTTAACCTTCATATTTAGATATTTTTTATATTGCAAACGCAAATTCCTGCTTCATATGTATCGACCTATATCTTGACTAACAAAAAAGTATATAAGTAATCTATAAGGAGTAATTAATCAACTGCATGCTTGTTTGTTTACATTTTTGCCTTTGGTTAATATGACGTTGATCATGGATAGCTGCGAAGATCACCGAGGTCGATGTGAAATATTTGAGCCATTTCCCATCTTTTTATGCTGAATCTGATCGATTTCTTTAAAGAGAAAAATAGTTTTGATTCAAAATATTGAATGTGTTTGAAAAAAATAAAACATAGGTAATCACAGATTACGAAGCTCACCTCGTGACAGCAAAATTCAATTCAAACATATTTCTTAGTACATGTATATTGGCTTTTAAAGGCAATACCACTCAAGCAGAAAAAGTAGGTCAAGGTCATTTTATGAAAGTTTGATCAAAGATACATCCAATATGCAAGTTTGGTACATGTAGCAGTTATACTTTGCTCAATATTGGCTTTATAGAGCAAAATCACTCAAGCGGAAAAAGTAGGTCAAGGTCATTTTATGAAAGATTGATCAAAGATACATTCAATATGCAAGTTTGGCACATGTATCGCTTATACTTTGCTCAATATTGGCTCTTAAAGGCAAAATCACTCAAGCGGAAAAACTAGGTCGAGGTCATTTTATGAAAGTTTGATCAAAGATACATCTAATATGCAAGTTTGAAACATCTAGCACTTATACTTTGCTCAATATTGGTTTTATAGAGCAAAATCACTCAAGCGGAAAAAGAAGGTCAAGGTCATTTTATGAAAGATTGATCAAAGATATATGCAATATGCAAGTTTGGTACATGCATCACTTATACTTTGCTCAATATTGGCTTTTAAAGGCAAAATCACTCAAGCGGAAAAAGTAGGTCAAGGTCATTTCATGAAAGTTTGATCAAAGATACATCTAATATGCAAGTTTGGAACATCTAGCACTTATACTTTGCTCAATATTGGCTTTTAAAGGCAAAATCACTCAAGCGGAAAAAGTAGGTCAAGGTCATTTTATGAAAGTTTGATCAAAGATACATCCAATATGCAAGTTTGGTACATGTAGCACTTATACTTTGCTCAATATTGGCTTTTAAAAGCGAAATCACTCAAGTGGAAAAAGTAGGTCAGATGCTGCATCCGATGCATGGGTCCATCTCGGCATCCAAAGATAAATCACTTGTGCAAGTTTGGTTACTGTAGCATTAGTACTTTGTCAGATACTGAGCTACCCCAAACTTCTTATCCAAATCACTCAAGCGGAAAATGTAGGTCAGATGCTGCATCCGATGCATGGGTTCACCTCAGCATCCAAAGACGAATCACTTGTGCAAGTTTGGTTACTGTAGCATCAGTACTTTGTCAGATACTGAGCTACCCCAAACTTCTTAACCAAGTCACTCAAGCGGAAAATGTAGGTCAGATGCTGCATACGATGCATGGGTTCACCTCAGCATCCAAAGATGAATCACTTGTGCCAGTTTGGTTACTGTAGCATTAGTACTTTGTCAGATACTGAGCTACCCCAAACTTCTTAACCAAGTCACTCAAGTGGAAAATGTAGGTCAGATGCTGCTTACGATGCATAGGTTCACCTCAGCATCCAAAGATGAATCACTTGTGCCAGTTTGGTTACTGTAGCATTAGTACTTTGTCAGATACTGAGCTACCCCAAACTTCTTAACCAAGTCACTCAAGCGGAAAATGTAGGTCAGATGCTGCATCCGATGCATGGGTTCACCTCAGCATCCAAAGATGAATCACTTGTGCAAGTTTGGTTACTGTAGCATCAGTACTTTGTCAGATACTGAGCTACCCCAAACTTCTTAACCAAGTCACTCAAGCGGAAAATGTAGGTCAGATGCTGCATCCGATGCATGGGTTCACCTCAGCATCCAAAGATGAATCACTTGTGCAAGTTTGGTTACTGTAGCATTAGTACTTTGTCAGATACTGAGCTACCCCAAACTTCTTAACCGGACGCGGACACGGACGCGGACGCGGACACGGACACGGACGCGGACGCGGACGCGTGGGGTTATAGCATAAGCTCACTCAACTTCGTCGAGGTGAGCTAAAAATGAAAAAGCATTTTTCCCTTCCACTTTAAGCGCCGCGGAAAGCTAACTAATCAAAGGTGTGTTGTTCCATCAGGACAATGCTCCTGTTCACAAGTCTGTCACTGCCGTGGCTAAAATTCATGATCGTGGCTTTAATTTGATTGAGCATCTGCATTATTCACATGATCAGACTTTCATGTATTCCCAAAACTGAAAGCAGCTATTTCTGGCACCCACTTTCAGTCTGATGATGACGTCATACTTGCAGTGGGTGGCTTTCTGACCAGTCAAGATAAGTTTAAAAGTGCTATTGAGGCCCTGTTGGAAAAGGTGTATAGATACTGAAGGGAATTATGTCGAACATTAATGCAAAATGTCTGATAAAATTCAAATCCTTGAATACGAGGCTTACAACATATAAATCAGCCCTCGTATCATTCCACTCGTAATACTGTATGTTCACATCTCAAATTGCACCTAGTGTCCTACAAATAGAGTCTTATACTATATAGCAGATACCAATTTATGAAAGAGTTACCACCAGTAACAGTTGCAGACCGTTATTGCTTTTTACACTGTGTATTCTGATTAAAGTGATCAAATGTTTGCAACTAAATCATCTGTCTTTGAAAAGAAAGTCAGTCGTGTTATCAGTCAAAGGGACAGTAGCACATTATTTGGATTTCCTCTGTTTCGGCCTTGAGCATAACTGATGAGACATAACTTGTTGAAATGTGTGGCACAATGAAAACTTACAACAGAACATATATTTCAAACTGGGTTGTACCTGAGGATATTGTTCGCCGAGTTTCAGTACTAGTGTTTTGGCACTTGACTTGAAATATATTTGTCACAAATTTTGATGATTTTTTTTCTAAAACTGAGGGTTATCTACCTGATGACATAGCTCTACCCATAGCAGGTTCTTTGGCAGAAATATGTCAAGTTTAGATTTTTGCTCCTGTTTCTTCGCCTAGTTTCCTCTTTATCAGCTTTGAGCATTACTGATGAGACATAACTTTTTTGAAATGTGCATATGGTGCAATGAAAAAATTGTATTTCAATATTGACAATTACTTCAGCTAGCAGAGCATAGACATGGTTATATGCTATTTCCCTATAAGATATCCATATTTTGTTATATCTAGTATGTCTAGTTATCTCCTTTACTGCTTTGCCATACTATGAGGTGGCAATTTCTGTATAACAACAGTATGCATGGTGAGATTCTAGTATTAATAGAATAAGGAGTCTTGTGTACACTTTATCTGGGTAACTATTATGTGTGTAGAATTCTTCTTAGATAAATTTTCTTTATAAATCAGGAATGATTGTGGTGTATTTCACAAAGACTCAAATCAAAGGCCTACAACATCATAATAAAGTATATACATTTACAACATTCACACAAATTACCATAATTTGCACCTTTTTAATTCCAAATCATTTTCCATATTTTGGATTTACAACAAAAACAAGAAATTAATTCAGCATGTATACAATACATGTAACATAAGTCTCAAGTCCTATTTGATAACATTAACTACTACATGCATTATGGAATAGCATATATAACAATATTTAATCTAGGTGCATAAATGTAAAGCTGCCCAATTTTTTTTAAAGATTCTCTTTGTACAAAAAGAAATAAATACATATATGATTTTAGAGGAAACAAAATCATTGAAGTCAGAAGGTAGAATCTAGTGTTTCCTTTGCTTGCAGGCAAAACAATATAGAGGAAACAAGCATACTGAGTATTGCAGAAACAATGTATGTCTCCATTAGTTGTGCAGTCTAAGCGTGTTTATGTGTATGTTTGCAGAATGACCTCTCAACATAAAAATACAGCAACAGAATAATTTGGATATGTTCTTTGCCATTTTGGATCATCATTCATGCACTTACAGCTCTATATGGTAGAAATCTAATACATATACATTCAACATAAACTGCCATTTACAAATACGATATACAGCTTTGATCTACCCAAAACTGAACAAAGGCTGACATTATCTGCTAAAACAAAGCTACCAATTAGAGACTACCTTAACCATCTTAAGCTATAATTCCATGTTTTGTTCTATACAAGTATCAAGTATAGATAGACAAAGGCCAAGTAGCTCAATATCCACTGACAGGCCTTAAAATCAATATGTCAGTTAACACAGTGACGCAGAAAATAAAGTAGTTACCTAAATAAATCATAAAATTTACAAATCACAGTGGAAGCTACTGTACTAGGTCTTTTAAAATGCACCATACCTCAATCAATGCTGATGTCTGTTCTATTTTTATCTTCCTGGGACATGTTGAATGTTTCTATTCAATACTTTAAAATTCATTATTTCGCAATGTCCATTCTTCTAATTCAACCATATATTCATTCTTCATTTAAATAGAAAAATCTATATTATTCAAGTAATATGCCTATAATCTATTGCGATTCCCCACATGGTGTTCTAAGTTGCATTCATAGTTTTATAACACAGGTATCAATTACTAATTCTTTGTCTTTAATTTCAAAAGGGACACAAAGGTCCAATTAAAATGATGTATGCAATTCATAGTAGAGATTGATAAATTACTTAAGTGGTCTTTGTGTTTTCAAAATTATTTAATCCAAGGCATAATGATCTTAATATAAGTATATTATTGAACTTTATTCAATCTCTACATCATGTACAAAAAGCAATACAAATGACTCAGAAATGAAATTATCTACATAAGAATATTGCACCTACAAGACAAAACTCAATGCAGTTATCATAACCATTGATTGGATGGTTAAACATATTTCATTCAGTATAAACACTGTTGCCGAGTCCCTGTCACTATTATAAAGCCCTTTTCCATACTACCCCTTGTTATCACACAGAGATGAAGCAATGTAGCATAATAATGTCCCAACATCTTGTTACATTAGATACCATAATAGATAGTTTCCAGTCCTGTCATATAAATCCCATATAAATGATATTAATTGCTATATAATATGCATATTTAAATTAAAAGAAGTAGGCCAAATGCATTCTAGAATACATATCATTGGCTTTTGCTCTATCAATTGTTGTTAAATTTAAAGGAGCTGATTTTCAATAATAGGAAAATTATGATCATACAAAGAGATCAATAATTGTAGCTCATTTGAGGCTAATGTAATTTACAGTTCTTCAAAAAGATGTTCATAAGATTTAGAGATATGGAACCTGTTTTACAAAAATACTTCCGAACTTTTTATGGAATTTTCATAACTTTTGATAGCTTAGTACTTCTTTATATAAACTAAAAATCACAACATTTTGTTTCTGAATTTGTATTTAGTATGCAGAAATGTTATTAGAAAGGACAACATAATCTAAAGTGAAAAAGATTTTAAGCTTTTATTTGATGATGAAAGTTACGAAAATGCCTAAAAATGTTCATACATACTTTTGTAAAACAGGCTCATGGTTACCTGGCTACAGAAAAAACATACAACATCTGAATTGCCAGTTGTATGTTATTTTGTATGAGTAAATAGCACTTACAAAAAGACACCTTAAGGAAAAAAATTAAGTACATGTAACTAAGCATACAAAATTAATACTGACCCATGTAAATAAACTATCTATCCATTTAATAAGTAGGAATAATTAATAACCTCTGGTAAAAGCACATCCCAGAGTACAGATTAATATCACCTGTCTGATCCCTTACCATTGTCACTACCTGGAAAATTTTCCCGTGTAAAATTGATGTCTATAGCTACATAATCCCCTTCACCAGGTCCTGTATTGTGATCTACAACCATTACATTTTCTATACCAACTTCTGACGACTCGTTTCCTTCATGTTCAATTGTAATGCCTTCTGGCAGAGCTCTCACACCTGTTACCTGATTTAGCACAGGTGTAACAGTCGGAGCATTTTCTAACGGTAATGGCACAAAAAATCCAAACTGACCAGAGTTTTCATTCGTCGGCAAATAAACAATTTGTGATTCTGGGATGGGAGAGTCTAACGAATTCCTCAGGGCAGTGGGCTGTAAAGATAGTTGATTGTTTGTTTGTGTGATATCTACATTGTTTCCCCCATCAGTACTGGTCTCCACTAAAACGTTACTAGATTTTTCAACTTCAACAGACACTGAGGTGTTGCACTCCTTGCTTTCTTCAGATGGTGAAGTGGCATGACTAGAAATAATTTGTTGTCTATTATTATCCTTGGTTGATGAGGTAGACAGCACATTAGGTTGAGGAGTGTAATGTTTTCCTTCACTTACACCATCTTTATGTTCTTTGTACTTTTTGTATGGAATCAAACGTGGAGTATTTGATGAACCAGAACTGTAAAGGTTTTTTCCCATTGATATAAAGGATTGTGGAGCAGGCTTAGGTGACAGCCTCTTATCACCAGGATTGTCTGAAGCTATGGTAGATTTTGGAGTGACTGAAACCAGTTCAGAGTGTATGCCATCAGCTAAAACTTGTTTTGCATGCTGTTCAGCATTATTGCTTGAAATCGAAGAGTTACTTTTCTCTGAGAGCAGATATTGTTCTGATGGTACCACATTACTTGTTGAAGTGATAGTTGTGCTTAATGCAGGTCCTTCATTTTTCTGAATTTCTTGAACCACAATACTTGTGTTTGCAGTTCGCATGATAATATCACTGTCTAAGTCAAAATCTAAGTCTCTGGGTAATTCTTTAACGTTTTGGCTTGCAATACTACTACCTAGAATATTCACATTCTGTGTATTGCCAGAAGGTGGCGCTGTTGTTGTTTCAGGATCAGCATTAACATTAATAGTGACAGGATCACCTACGGCAGCCGAGGAAATAGATGGTAACATATCTGGCTGTAGGCGGTACACATGAATCACGGTGTCACCACTGTCAGGGGCTTTGTTATATACCAGAATCAGGGGACCATTGTCCTGCTCTGAACCAGCAACATTACTAACATTACTCTGCTCCAAGACGACTGGAGTACTTTTACTTTGTTCATCTCTAGTACTGAAACAGAAATTATGCTTACATCAGAATGGTATATGGTAATATGTATCATAACGTACGGTTATTCATTGAAGTTTTATACAAACAAATTATATTTACATTTCTATTGACTAAAATGAAAAAAACACTACATGTTTCAAGTACTTTATAATTAGATTTAAAAGCATTTATTCTGTACCAGTCTTCTCCTTTTCCTTAAAAAATTCTTATGTTCAGTAGGGCTGAGTATTGCAAGTCAAATTTGTATAGCGATAATTGGGAAAATATTGCGATATATTGCAATAGTGATGATTTGTTCTTTACTCTGGAAAATTCATTACTCCAGATGATTTCTCAATGAACAAATGTACATAGTGCAAAAATGATCCGATACTCTGGAATCCGCATTACGGATCTGGACGGTGGTTTTCGGGAATGGACGTGCAGATCATATGTTATTTTGTCCCGTTAGTCTGGACAATATAAGCAACTACGGACGTGTTTTCATAACAATTTTAAATTTTTACCTGGAGAAATTTACCAGTAAATTGGCAGGTCAATTAGGTGATCAGATACGTAGCACTGGTCACAGTTTGGGGTGCGTGTACTAACGTGGTTATCAATCTATTACAAGGACTTTAAAATTGTTCGGTTTTTTGGTCACTTTCTTAATTCTCATCGTGACATTTTCAGCTTGTAGCGTTCATTGACAATCATTATTTTGATCAGATGCACGCCCTCAAATCAGATGTCAAATTAAACTTGGTATTTTTAATTTTGATGTTTGTATGACGATGAAGATGAAAGTCAGTGAACTGAATGTTAGAGTTAGCTTGGATACTGAGGTTTTTTTTTTAGTTAATATAGAATTGAAAACCATAGACCGACGATTTCTGTATTTTTCAGGAAGAAAAAAAGGTAAGTTTCAGTAGGTATTGGTAAGTATCACTGCCCGCAGAATCTTCATCTTTAGATAAAATGTTATTCTTATTTCAAATTTAAAGTAACGCTTTATCCCCACCCCCTCTCCCCCCAAAAAAACCTTATTGAGCGTAATTCCCTCAACTTTTGTTTGATCTTTATTCTTACATATGTTTTTCTATTCATTTCTGTTAATTCAATTAGAATTGTAAAGAAATGAAACTATATTTATCTTTATTTTCAATGATGAGAAAAGTATTGGCTTCCAGACAATCTTGCCAATACAAAAAAGCGAAGACATTTTCCGTCCGACCCCCTCCCCCCTTTCTTTTATTAAGCGCTCATGTTTTAAAGACACATCTAAAGATTAAGTAATCCATTATTTTCAAGAAATAAACATTTAATCATATTATCTATAATGAATAATTATTCGTTTACAAGACAATTTAACCGAAGAAACAGACACACAAAAACGGCCGACCCCATCCCCCTTCCTACAGAATTTCGCGCTCAAGTTATGACATTTTTAACATGATTCAGTAATCCAGAAAATTTGTTAATCTGGACGAATTCCTTAGGAACCAATTCGTCCAGACTAACGAATCATCACTGTATTTAATAACATCAAGATTAATTATGATTTTCATTTTGCTTTCAAAACTTAATTCAAAAATCTGAAGATGTCTTCATGATATAATGATGGACATGTGCAGACAAATTTGACAGTCCTACAATAACATTAAAAATCGATTATACATCTATGAATATTGGCTTGAAATAAATTAAAATTCATACAAGTAGTCTGTGAATTTCAAGTAACCACAACATTGTATGTGTAAACAATATGCCAATCATGAACTCGATACTAGCTAAGAATCGAGCTAACATGGTCAAGTCTTTTTTGCAAAGTATATCAATGATTATTTATATTTGTCCTTGATATGTGCAGTGTGTTGTCTAACGTTTTTAAAGGTCAAACAAGCGTTATTTTTCTTGGAATCTATCAGGCTGTGTAGCATAGTATGCACACCTCATCTTGTTTAAATGTGACTAGTAAGAAAATTGTAGAAATTATCATATTTTATCACCATTGTTATTGGAAGAAACATGGAATGAGCATGATGTGATTCACGACGTTGTAACTTAAAGCAACCCCAGCCGAGCGCGCCGATAGCGGCGAATTCGCCGAAAATCGATACCTCACTTTTTAAAATTAAGATTACAGTAACTTCTACCCAACCAATTTTCATTATTTATGTACCATTTTGAAGCTAATAATCTAAAGTTTCTGAATATGTAATCGTTTTGATATTTTGTTCTGTCTAAATAACGTTTTAGACGAGTTATTTGCAATACACAGCTAAGAATTACGCATCGCCGATTTCGGCGCCTAAAACACTAAGCTCTTGTCACATATGTTACACGTGAAAGGATTTCCGCGGGGTCAAATCTCCATTAATATGCATGAAATTTACAGACCAAACAGGTGAGAAAATTACCTGGATGAAGCCACCTTCAAAATTAAAATATGTTGACCATGACCGGAGCTACAAGCGTGAAAAGTTAATCAACAAGTACGTGAATACTATAAGGTAAGTCAATATTTTGAATACATATTCTTGTAGAGAAAAATCTAAATTTTCTTTTGGTATATATATTAATAATATTTTGTATTATTTAGCACCGCGCAAACGGGAGTCAAAGGTCAAGTTCATTCAAAAACTCGCACGGCGCCTCCACGCACCTGTTTACATTATGTAAACAAACGGCGCCATATTGGATTTTCCGTGCCGGCGCCTTGAATTTGATAAATTACTCAATTGAAAAATCGTTAATAACTCTAATAAAGTAATTAAATGTTATAGACAATGTTTATGAATACATAGTTAATCAAAATATGTATTTAGAAAGTAATTATATACAATTAAAACGCCAAACATTGCCGCGGACGCGTCACTGCAGCATTGAAATATGAATGTATTATGATATTCACAAAATCAAGGGAATAATTTGGGTTTAAGGGGTTGGACTGGAGAGAAACACTGGACTTACGTCCGTATGGGATCCTTTGTCCAATTTTTTTTAAATTTCGGACTTAGAAAAAAATTACAAGCCGTCTATTTTAATTAACAACCCACTGCCTTCTTCCCGTACCCCCTCTCCAACAATCATTTTGTAATATTTGTATAGTAGTGGCTGTGGACATTAAAATTAAAATAATTGGGTTTATAGGATGGACTAGAAAGAATCAATGGGACCGAGGAACCCTGCCCATTTTCTTTAAATTACGGACTTGGAAATTTTCACAACCGGCCTTATTTCCAAACATCCCCCGGTCATTCAGTTAAAATAAATTCAGCAAGAATGATTGATGGACGGACTTACGATCGCAGGGGATTCCCCGACTTAAAAAATTAATAATTTTTTTTTCAATTTCAAAATAAACTTATAAGTTTGAAAGCCTCCTTTGAAAGTTTAACCCGAACCCCCCCCCCCCCCCCCCCTTCTAACGTTGAGACTTGGATTTTTTTTTTTTTAATTTAACCCAATCTTAAACTTGCATACATTTAATTTCAGTTGAGTAAATCGACATAGCTATTAAAACATTTATAGATAGGGATTATTTTATTTTTCAAATGTAATTGAAAGGGAAACATTGGGCAAACACTTCCATTTTCTTTCTTCTTTTTTTTTCACTTTTTCGGCCTTACTGCCAACCCCCCACCCCCTACCCCCTCCTCTCCCTATTTATGTTATCATGGGTATTTAAGAACTCCATGACTATAGATCTATTATACTAGCAACCTCAAACATATAGTAAAAGTGCTTTTACATGTATTAGTTGGGGCTATAATTTGAAACTTTCATTACCCCCCCCCCCCCCCCCCCCCCTGCAAAGAAAGAAAGTTTAGAAAATACCTCCTATATCTGTTTTTATGAGAGAAAAAAACTTCAAACTTTAAACATATCTATTTTATTCATTTCAGTCTCTCAGGTTTCTCCATCCAAATTCAATTTGTACTGGCAGTGCTTTCAGTGGTATATAAGAGAATGGAGACATATCCTGGGTCATTCTAAATCCTTGAGCCTCTCTGTGAATTTTAAGCTACAGCTGTACAAATGGAAAACATCACAAATGGACCTATACTTTATGATAGCAGATTTCAAGCCATTTTAAAGTACCTTTCTTTACTTCATCCAGATTGTGAACAAATCAATGCAGGGACTTATAGACAAACTTTGTAGCATTGCAAGAGTCAAGAAAACAGAACACTACAGGAATTTATTGATAAGCAATTTGCATTTGAGACTCTATCTTCAAGAAATGGTGAGGAAAAAAAATGTTTGGACCCTCTCTCTCTTCCAAGTGTGTACCCATCATCTCCAGTAAGCAAAGGCAAGGACTGTGCACTGTTACATGAAGAGACCATGATGGGTGATTCAGTATGGCTTACTCATGACAAGGGAAAGACTAGTGACAAAATTAAGACACCTTGTGTTGTAACAAACCTTAATATACATGTAATTACACTGCATGTATAGTTGAGCGTCTCAGAATAGTGTTAAATAGCATAGTAATGTAAGATATCTAGAATTATGGTACATGTATTCACTATCTCAGATAATAATTACATGTACACATATCTGTGATATTTATTTAGAATATTATCTGAATCCTGATATTTCAGAAAGCGTAAGAGATATGATTTTCGATAAAATAATTATGAAAATTGATATATTATGTGGTTCTATATGTATTGATTTAACCTATTTCTTGCAAATATTTTGGATTGTTTACAGCAACTACTCTATTGAAGGGTATTAAAGAATTTCCATTAACTCTAAAAGAGTTTATATCTAAAAAAAATTGAGTCTTTGAATAAACATACTTTGAATGTTTCAATAAAATGATCAGATGACACTACAATTCAGCAATTTAGTCTTATTTAATGAAGTGATATAGAGAAACAAACATCAGAATTGGAAAGAGAAGAAAATTTCCATTAAGATTGGAAAATTTGGTGTGGTTATCTTGAAAAACAAAAAAAATATGGCAGTTTTTGTGTAAAATCTTGTTTCGACGGTGCCGCGAACAGCATCTCGAAGACTGCGTTTTAGTGCAGGAAAAATTCCCCGAAAGCATCGAAATTTTCCGACTTCAAATTGTCATAACTTTGGTTCTGGTAAAGATATCTGAACAAAGTAAAGTGTTTTGTGTAGGTTTTTCAAAGCTCTATCCAATAAAACTGGTTGTAGAACACTTTGAGAACTTTGAAAATTTCACCTGGGGTTGCTACGGCAGTGAAGTTGAGTGAGTGAGTTGAAGTGAGTGAGTTTGAGTGAGTGAGTTTAACTTAAAGGTCATACATGTATCTTTTAAATGTGAGATATCCGGTGATAACGACACGGACACAAGAATCCACCTTTGGCAATTTAAATGACCCTATTAATGTATTTGGATTAGAAATTCGCCTTCCCTCATAATTTTCAAAGAAACAACATAAAATATGAAGATAAAAAAAAAAAACGTCAAAAACGTTTTTTTTCAAACAAATACTGTTGTAGTACATGTATTGTGAAGCTTCGTATTGCGATATACCGGTACCGTGATAAAACCACTCAGCCCTAATCTTCAGTAATGTTAGCATTTATAAATAAAGTATTCTAATATTTTAACATCCGTAAAGACTTAATTACAAAGTGGTCCATCTTGCATTTCTACAATCTACTTAATCTTACCAGTACAACTAGAAATGTTACCTTTTATTCTTCTTAATAATAACTTGTTTCTTGTCTTCTTCCTCTTTTTCTGCTTCCTCTTCCTCTGCAATTTCATCATCACTTTGAACATAGTAACTCTTTGGTTCTACAAAAAAAATTGAGATTTTATTAAATAAACAATGAAGAATTTATCTATTTTGTAGATATAAGATCTGTCAAACTTCTGTTCCATGTATCATCCTAATTTTCATTACCAAAAATTCGGCCTCTATATAATGGTACAATGAATGATATAAAACACCGTATTTTTTTCTTCCTCATCTTGTACAAGTTGTACCATAACCTCATCTTAACCTAAACTTCAAATATAAACTTGTTACATATACATACTTGTACCTCATATGAACTTGTAGGCTAAATTTTCATTCATACAATATCAATTTCATGTAAAAAGATATCTGTTAGAATGATCAAAGTTAAACATTGGTACCAATAGGAAGTTAAAATACCAAAAAGGTATTTTAACGAGGAATGTATATTGGCTTTACATGTGCAACATAAAAGCCTTTCTACTTACTGTTTAAAAGTTATTTACAAGGTTATAGATATGGACAGACTGATAAACTGGAGAAAAACCAGAAGTCTCTGACGAGACTGTAGCTCTCCTGGTTGTTTTGTTTTATTCACTCACTGACAAGTGAATAAGATACATAAAACATAAATATCAATCACCATTTTTTAAACCAAAGACAATAGGGAGCAGGCACTCTTTATATATTATAAGTTGTACAATAAAACAACATATCCATTCGACTGCAACTAGAATATCCCTCATATCCCTAATTAATAATATCCGAAATATAGTACATTGTATTACATAAAAATGCTACACCCATTTTCCAAGATCCTAGGGGCTAGTCTCCATCATTTATAGTGTCAGAGGAGTTCCGAGCACAAGATTACATAGAATTATATAGGAGAAAATGACCACGCCCATTTTCTAGGACCCTAGGGGTCAGGGGCTCAAACAAAATATCAGGTGCACAACTAGACCACAGACCCATAATATGCAAAAAGAATTAAGTCTCCATCATTTATAGGGTAAGAGGAGTTGCGAACACTAGATTACATAGAGTTATATAGAAGAAAATGACCACACCCTTTTTCTAAGACCCTGGGGGCCAGGGGCTCAAACAAAATAT
This sequence comes from Pinctada imbricata, assembly GCA_033119305.1. Taxonomy (NCBI): domain Eukaryota; kingdom Metazoa; phylum Mollusca; class Bivalvia; order Pterioida; family Pteriidae; genus Pinctada; species Pinctada imbricata. Next base: position 22,747,110 of record VSWD01000005.1, read on the forward strand.
CAGGTGCACACCTAGACCATACATCCATCATATTGCAATAGAAATTAAGACTCCATCATTTATAGTGTCAGAGGAGTTGCGAGCACAAGTTTACATAGAATTATATAGGAGAAAATGACCACACCCTTTTTCTAAGACCCTGGGGGTCAGGGGCTTAAACAAAATATCAGATGCACAACTAGACCAAACACCCATAATATACAAAAGAAACTAAGTCTCCATGATTTATAGTGTCAGAGGAGTTGCGAGCACAAGATTACATAGAGTTATATAGAAGAAATGACCACACCCTTTTTCTAAGACCCTGGGGGTCAGGGGCTCAAACAAAATATCAGGTGCACAACTAGACCATACATCCATCATATTGCAAAAGAAATTAAGTCTCCATCATTTATAGTGTCAGTGGAGTTGCGAGCACAAGATTACATAGAGTTATATAGGAGAAAATGACCACGCCCATTTTCTAGGACCCTGGGGTGAGGGGCTCAAACAAAATGTCAGGTGCACAACTAGACCACAGACCAAGTGTAATGCAAAATGAGTTACATTTCTATCTCTTATAGTTTCAGAGGAGTTGCGAGCACAAGAATTGTTTACGGACGGACGGACGGACAGACAGACGGACAGACGCCGGACGACGGGGTATCGCATAAGCTCGACTGGACTATGACCAGTAGAGCTAAAAACAAGTAGATTGATCTTCAATACTTCATGAATATTTATTTGATATGTTGTATGATTGGTTGAACTGTAGGTTCAGGGTTAGGTTTTATGTATGATGTCATGAGCAGCTGATTGATCATCAGTTGAAAGAATACCTTTGACCAGGACGGACGTTTGTCTACAGTTCCCCGGAGGCGATGTACAACTCAGAAGTGAGTAACCTATTATTGTTACCCGCTGCACTTTATATTAACAAGTGTTGCTGAATTCCCTTACAATGACTTCACAACAAATACTTTGATTGCCAAATCCAATTTTTTTCAAAATACAGTTTACTCTTGTTTACTCAAACTCGGTTAACTCAAATTTCTGCTAACTCGAACTGTTTTTAAAAGTCCCGATTCGCTGCAATTGATTTCTGTGCAGTTTTACTCCTGATAACTCGAATTCCGATAACTCGAACTTTTCGTTAAGTCGAACTAATTTTTAGGTCCCATAAATCATTTTACATCGAAAATTTATCTCAATAAGTCGAACCACAAATCAATTTCAATTCTTTTAAACGAAAACCAATTCATTATAAGGAGATCGGTGGACCTATAATTGATACTGTCTTGCTATAGAGTCGTAAATACACACATAAAATCTAGCTTGGTCATTAAAAGTGTACAACATGAACGTTTGTGAAGAGTAATAGAGAGAAGGGAAATAATTGATTGCTGATCATGACTCAATAAGTCGAACTCCTGATAAGTCAAACTATTTCTGATGGTCCCCTGAAGTTCGACTTATCGAGAGTAGACTGTATTTGAAATTCATTATTTCTTGTCATGTGTCTTGGACTCTACATTACTCTGTATAGCATACAAAATGCTGGAGCTTTGTGCAAATTGATGTTGGGGAAAGACTACCTTTTAATATTGACTGATTTTTTTCCATCTAATTTCTAATGCCCAAAAATTAATGATATATGGCATAGAGCTGTAATCAAGTAAGTATACATACTTTTATTTGCCCTCCGTGGTCGTTTCTTGGGTTGAGTATCTACATTAGTTGATTTGGATGACGTTTCCAGGTACGACAGGAGTAATTCTGATTCAGTATCTCCCTTCCTCTTCATCTTCTTAGGTTTCGTTTCTCTCTTGGATTTTTTCTTCTTTTTATTATCTTCATCTTCATTGTCATTATCATTGTCAAAGAGAGACAAATCAAACGGCAACTTGTCCTCTGAAAACATGGATTAAATTTAAAAACTAATTGTGGGTATAGATGGGATTTCGAATTGAGATTTCTTTAGCACAGAAAAAGATATGTATCCTTCTTAATTAAAAATATCATCAAGTATTATGTGTTAATGTCATTTACCATATCATTAAGTCTGTAAAACTGCAAAACAAACATGCAAAATTTCTATTTATCTGTATGTATACATTTCATAAAAGAGTTTTAATAAAAGTAATTAAAGTATGGATGACATTCATTAATTCATTATTTAACAACCATACCTAAAGCCCTCTCTATTTTATGTCTGTTCTCCCTGTCTTCCTTCATGAACTTATTCTGAAATTGAATTAAGTTTATACTTCAACTGGAACAGCAGAAAAAATCAAAGTCACAAATAAAACCTACTTTACATGTACTTATTTTAGAGCCACTAAATTTTAGCATAAACAGGGCACAAAACCGCAAATTGACACATTAGCAAAATCATGAATTAGCGCACTTGATTTATTTTCCATTAAAATCTATAAGAATTGAATGATTCGGCAGAGTCTTAAATGCAGTCTTAAAACGCTAACTCCACTAAAATACATGTATGAATCCAACTAAAATATGTACTTTCTTATACACACAAGTTAATTTAAGAAATTCAATTTCTTAACTTTTATAAATTTGTGAATACTAAATCAACAAATCTATAAAAGTTAAGAAATTAAATTTCTCATCCAAATAGGTTACATATGAAATACCTTTATATCATGTCTTGATCTTTTGGGAAATATTTTCTCCATTAAAGTGAAGTCAGTGCCAATACATTGCAGTGCTTTGTAGAACTTTTCAGTTTCTAGAAAAAAATTCAATAAGAATAAATCAACCCTACTGTCAAACAGCAAAATCTATCACCATATCCAATACAGAGTATCAGACATAATTGTTTTGGATATAAAATCTTTATCCGCATTACTTTAAAACAAAATACACAAAGTGGCAACATTTATAAACAAACTGTGTGTTTCACTTCTTAAACTGATGCCTGTAAACTGCATAAAATGTGTGAGATTTTCCCAGCTAAACTATATGTAATAGGAGATTTAAAATTTTGTGAAATCTTAAAATCAAATAATTTCCAAATGGCCTGTTTTGTCAAAATACAATAAAAGAGGGATGGAGTAGGATGTCAGACCATGTCAACTTTATGATACATCTTTCATGCTAATTATAAATAGACAATCTGTATAACAATTTCATATGTGTACATGTACTTACGTTTTTCTGTCCATAATTTCCTGTTTTTTTTCTTCCGGAAACTTTGATATGTAGTGAATGAATCTGTCTCATCAATGATTTCTGTATTGGTTTCTTCTATTGGTTTTTCTTTGTTTTTGATCACAAGGCTGTTTGGTTAAAATGTAAAATTACTCATTAATTGTATACAGTATATACATGATAATTTTTTGATGATATCAATACTCAATGATACAAGTTCTGTTTTCCATTCATTTCTGTAAGAAACCGTTCATTTTGACCAAAACATCAGTCTTATTTCAGACATGGATGGTGGACCAAATTAGTTGCAATTTTTACCAAAAAAAGTTCTCAAATTTTGCATTTTGAAATTTCGACTTCTTCAGGACATATTTTACACCTTACTCTAATAGCTCCTTTGAGAAGCATATACAGATGTAACTACATGTATACACATGTACCTTTCTTCATTTATAATAAGATTTCCATCTGGCCCAATCTTGACCTGAGGGACAGGCATGGGCGTTTCATCCTCCTCTCCCTCCATATCAGGATCATCTACCCTACTCTCCTCCCTACTTCCCATCAGTAATGGGTTCAGGGCTATACCGTCATCTCTGTTTTTGGTATCTGCTGATTGGCTGGTATTTTTATCCTTACCGTCCAATACATCAGTGGCAGATAATTTGGGTTTCTGAGGAGTTTTCTTTCTGAAAAATACATGTACATGTATATGAAATTTAGGTGATTACAGAAAATTTTTCATACCTAAAACTGATAAAAGAAAAGCTCCTGACTGTCAGACTACAGCATTCAAAAGTAATGAAAAGAAAATCATCTTTGCTCAAAAAGTAAATACTTTACTAAGGTTTACTCATTCTATAATTTAAAGAATGATATAGCTATCTTTCTTACATGTAGATGATTCATCAACTTTACAGAGTTGTATCAACAAAAAGAACAAAACAGATGAGCGAATTATATAGTGTAGTCAGTCAATTTGGGGGAAAATGACTAGATCTGTCTCTGTTTAATAAATGCCCTAAAAATGTCCAAGAAAATTACTTTTAAATGCCTGTGTTTTACAAAAAGAGGGTATTTCTGACAGGTGACTCCCAAATTATTCGTTTCTTTTTTTTAGTAAAATGGTAGTGGAATTCTGCAATCAACATGAGCAATGAAGCCAGGAAATGTCTGCTTTTAGTATTACTATCATCATGTGCCATATAGTGTCATAACAAAACTTACAGTAAATCACATTGCTGTTCTTGATCAATGGTTAGCCATCAAATATGGGGGAGAACTGCCATGCTAAAGAATTTTAAAATTGTTACACATTTTTCATAATGAGGAAAACTCACTTCATGTAGTTACGATTTGGATTCCAGAAAACCAAATCTGACATCTTCATTTTCGTGCGATCAAGCGGAGCATCCTGTGAAAATCTGGACTTTACAACTGTGAACTTTTTCTGCAAAAAAAACATTATTCATCATAATCAAGATTTTATTCCATGCCATTAACCTTTTTGAAATGTACATGACAGTAATTAGCAAAGAATGATATTAAACAGAAAGTGAAAACATACAAGTACTTGCATAATGCATTGAAGATACTGTTTTGATAATTTAGACTTGAGAGAATATTGAGAGAAAACTTACCAACTTAAACGTTCATGTATGATCTATATTAATGCAACTTAACCTGATTTATGTGGGATATAAAATACAATAACATTCCTTTCTCCTTTGTCTCAATGCAGGTCACACAATTTACAGGTATACAATACAACCACCTTTTCTAAAGAATTTGGCAAGTTTGGCATTACAAAAGGGTATTTTGTGCTTTTCATGTCATTGTACATGTAAGTAAAAGATAAAGGATATCCAGATGAAGAAGATTCTTAAAATAATGATACAAATGTATTAGGATTAAGTCTGTCAAGCCATATTAGGATTAAGTCTGTCAAGCCATATTAGGATTAAGTCTGCCAAGCCATATTAGGATTAAGTCTGCCTAGCCATATTAGGATTAAGTCTGCCTTGCCATATTAGGATTAAGTCTGCCTAGCCATATTAGGATTAAGTCTGCCTAGCCATATTAGGATTAAGTCTGCCTAGCCATATTAGGATTAAGTATGCCTAGCCATATTAGGATTAAGTCTGCCTAGCCATATTAGGATTAAGTCTGCCTAGCCATATTAGGATTAAGTCTGCCTAGCCATATTAGGATTAAGTCTGCCAAGACATATTAGGATTAAGTCTGCCTAGCCATATTAGGATTAAGTCTGCCAAGCCATATTAAGATTAAGTCTGCCTAGCCATATTAGGATTAAGTCTGCCAAGCCATATTAGGATTAAGTCTGCCTAGCCATATTAGGATTAAGTCTGCTTAGCCAGATTAGGATTAAGTCTGCCTAGCCATATTAGGATTAAGTCTGCCTAGCCATATTAGGATTAAGTCTGCCTAGCCAGATTAGGATTAAGTCTGCCTAGCCATATTAGGATTAAGTCTGCCTAGCCATATTAGGATTAAGTCTGCCTTGCCATATTAGGATTAAGTCTGCCTAGCCAGATTAGGATTAAGTCTGCCTAGCCAGATTAGGATTAAGTCTGCCTAGCCATATTAGGATTAAGTCTGCCTAGCCATATTAGGATTAAGTCTGCCTAGCCAATCAGTTTCTATAAAATGTCTGGCAGAGGTTTCATAAATTCATTATAATTATCCTACTTGTTTTTCCTTTTTAGATTCTGCTGATTCCTCTGTCTCTTTCACCTCCTCTCTCTTCTTGGGCTCTGAATCCCTGTCAAGTTCAAATCAACATTAGTGAATACATGTACTTTGTATGTTCAAAATGTACACAGTTTCTATCATTCATTTGGGAAAAGTATTTATGCATATTAGCATATACCAGTACTTGCAAGATAATTTTTTTTCAAGCAATAAATGACCTACCTGTTGAGACTTTACACATTGACACTGAATCACAATGTTTCCATGAAATTTTCATTTCTAATCATATCTATCAAACATTTACATTAATAATATGTACCAGATTAATCAACCGATTACTATACTCAAAACATGTACATACTTCAAATACAAAATCATTGTGTTGAATGCTTTTGAAAGAAAAGCACTAAGACATTTGACTCTAAAGATATGAAGTGTGTTATCCTACATATATATAAAGGATCTCAAATGAAATTTCATTTCATACGATGTATTATGAAACGAGTTGTGTGTTTTATATCCCCGAGCCTTGGAAAGGGGATATAAAACACACAATGAGTTTCATAATACAAGGTATGGAATGAAAATTCATTTGAGATTCTTTTTATCACATGTTTCTGCCTAAAACTGTGTATTTCAAACGTGAAATCAACGTTTCTAAGAACTAGAGGCAAATCAAGCCATGACCTAGAAGTCGTCTGCAACGCTATGAGTAGTTCCCCATTGTATAGATGTTCTGTGCGTAAAGAGAAAAATATTGTTTGGTATTTTAATACAATAAGTAATTCAACAACAGTTATTTTAATCACTGATATTGAATCTGCGTCTGAATTTAACAAATGACCGATATTTGAAGGTCACACTTGTCACACAGGTTAGGTAATTAGGCTTGTGTATCGACCAATCAGATATATTTACATAGACACATCTCCAAACGTTACCAATCGAATTCAAGCAGAGCGATATGTAACGTGTTATTATAACATTTATTTATGAAATGACTTTATGAAACTACATAACGGGTGTATCATGTGATGAAGTAGAGTAGTTGAGTATTCTCTAAATCTTCCAGAATTGAGGGATCACAAAATGTCAGACATGACATCTGTTGAAAGACGCATGTACATGTATTATGACGTCAGAATAAAATGGCCACCCAAAGCATTATGTGTGATGTCGGACATTTGACTATTCCTCAATTATCTATATGAATTAAATCCAAAGTACATGTAATTACCAAGTCTTGGAATTCATACAGAAATGTAATACATATATTTGTAACATTGTTTCCTTTAACTTAAACAAGTGTCCATAGAGTTACAATCATTGTTTTCATTTTATTTCAAAGTTTCAATTCATACATGTTTTTGAATTTTATTACTGTACTCGTTTTTTTTAATATTTTTTATGTTTTTATCCTTACTTGTTTTCGTTGATCTTTTTGTCTGAACTATCTGGTACTTTCTTGTCAGCTGATACCACATTAAATCTGACTGACTTCACAGGTGACCAAGGAGCCTTAACCTTTGACCCCTCATCTCCCTCTCCTGTAGGCCTGTAAAAACAATATTACAATGAACATTAAGCTAGATATTCATCCATTTTATCAGGACAGTCAGACTTGAAGCTCTTTTTTGAATGACGAAAAACCATTTAACTAGGGGATTGTGACACATAATATTTCATAATTTTTCTAAAGAGCCTTTTGCATGAAAGCAGCTTTCCCTGGGAGCATTTAAATTTGTTTTAATGTGCCATGCCATAATCCCATTATTCATCAACAAGTAAGAAATTTCAAATCTTGTTCTGCATATTAGGTGAAAAGGTTAATATTATTTTAAAATTCCTAACAAAACTATTCAGCTAAATCATCAATCAGTTCGTGTAAAAACTTATTTCACTATTAAATTACAAGTCTTTTACCATGCTGAAAAAAAACAACCAAAAAGAAGTGCACAAAATTATCATTTAATAACACAAAAGTTTTTCTTGAAGAAGTACGATTCAAAGCTTTTCGAGAAGTATTTCATGATTGACTTACTTGCGAACAATATTAAGGTTTGGCTGGAATTTTCTTTTCCTAGAAATCAATGTTGGTCCACTCTTGGCTGTCTCTACACCGCTCTCTTTCCCATCACCAGTTTTAGTGCCTATATTTTCTGCCCTATTTTCACCACTCCTCCCATCAATACAATCTGCCTCTTTGGTAGCTATAGGAGTTTCTTTAGCACTCTTAACCTCACCACCCTGTCGTTCCTCATGTTGAATACTAGTATTCTTAGATAGACTCACATTTTTGTCTTTCAAAGGACTCTTTGGAGGATGAGATTTGACAGGACTTGATAAAGCTTGTTTTGTAGGACTGAGGAGCACATTTTTCCTTGGACTTAGAGGTCCTTCTTTGGTACCTGACTGCACACCAGACAAGGACAAAGTAGGTCTTGGTTTTCCTTTCACTGCAGTCCTATCATTAGAAGTTTCTGATTTTGTAGTAGATCCAGGAGGAGGTTTTGAGGGTCCTGCTTTTGCTTTGGGACCAAGATTAGGCTTAATTTGAAGTCTAGATCTTCTACTTGCCATGGCTCATATTTTCTCACCAAATCATTGAAAAACCTCCAACCTTGAAAAGAATAAGAGAAAACATGTACATATAATTGTATTTCTTCTAATTTCACTGTGACTATCTTTGCTGATCTACCAGATCATGAATATGGCCTTTTTCAACTTGTTTACCTCAACATAATTCTATGATAATTCTATGAGCATGATAATGATTATATATAATAAACATAATGAATTTAAGAAAATATACACATCATGTTAGTTTAGCAAAGAATTTGTAAACTTGAAATTTAAATGAGAGGCCGAAGTAGAGTCCTCACCTGAGAATCATTTTTTAATAAATTAAAATTCTTGCAAAAACTGCATCAGATAGCATCAATATGATATGGAATGACTTTAAATACAAATAGGTACATTTAAAAGAACCATATTTTACTATTTGGGTTCTGATTTTGCTGAATTTTACATAGTATTTTGAAACATTCTGCTAAAGGAAAAGTCTTTTATATGGGGGGAATTTCTCCGACAGTAGGGTAAAATTTAGACTCCAGAAGGGGGAATGGGATCAAATAACGCAGAATTTTTTTTTGGAAAGAAAAACACTGTACTAAAATGATCGTATCTCAAAGAATATTGAATAAATCATGCCAGGCTGAAGTGCATGTACCCTATTTTGACCTGATGAGCGAAAATTGAAAATGAAAATTTTTTGGCCTACATGTAAACAGCAAGAGGTTTTCAAACTCAGACATTTGTAACATAGGAATATATATGCACAGCCAATGTAAGTCCCTGGGATGTTACTATTGAAAGAAACGTGCTGCAATTCGTGTATTAACACTCGTGACGTCACAATGCATAAGATCTAAAGAAACATGCCGCGACGGCTGTTCTAACCTGCAAACTGAACCCACGGCGAGATGAATTTTGACGTCACCCTTTTACCAAGAAAAAACAATCTCAGAAAACAAGAATGAAACAGACAACTATGGTGCATATATATAGAATAAATGTCATAATTTGTGTTTTGTTACGGGTATGCAACACACATCAAGTGCATTTATCGCATGAAATGCGCTAACGCGCATTACATGTACGATAAATGCACTTGCTGTGTGTTGCATACCCGTAACAAAACACAAATTAAGACACTTATTCTCTATATAGAACTTGCCATCAATTTCACTGATCTAAAGTATATTTTAGTTTACACTTTGAAAGGCTTTTCAGACTAAAGTAAACAAGGAGCCAGGCTTCATGTATATAAAATTCAAACAATTGGTACACCAAGTACCATTAGCTTCATCAAACCATTTTTTTTTGTTGGATTTGTTGACTTTGGACAGATTTGTCGACTTCTGACGAACAAATACTGCAAAGTTTGACTTGATTTTACCCATATTGGCTGCAGGACTTAGGAGCCAGCTGGGCCCCTAGAAAATGAAATTTAGGGGCCTGGCTAGAAAATTAGGGGCTCAACTTTTTTTTAAGGGTGCATTCATTAAAAGTAGAAATTGAAAATAAGGAATTTAAGGTAAATTCCAGTGGAAGTCGGGTCCCATCCCTCCCCACTCACCTGAAAAATAAGGATTTGGGGACAAATTCCAGGGGTTCTACCCCTCCTCGGTCCTCCCTCCACCCTGAAAACAAATGCCTGATGTCTTATTTTCCTTTTTTTTTTTAAATATTCAAAGAGTCTTTAAAAATTGTCTGCTATCGATCCCCTTATCATACCGATAACATGATCACTTAAATCCCATTGTTTTTATCAGAATAGGACTATGGCACAGGGCGTGGACTTCCAAATCACTGCTCATGAACATTATTTAAATATCCGTGGCACGTTACTATACGCTTTCTGTTGTTCCTACTTTTTCCTATTATTTCCTACTTTTTTATTTTGATCCTATTTTTTCCAACTTTTTCTTTAAAACCTCCTACTATTCCTACTTTTTCATCTCAAAAGTAAAAAATTACTTGATTCACTTGTCATCAACATCTGATTCAAAGTTTTAAAACTGTACATGGCCAGTCAGAAGCACAAAATTCTTCTGTTCACTGACAATTGCTCCGCTCACCCGAATGGTTCTTAGCTATAATAATACAATATTAATTTTTCACCGACATTCTTTTTTATCCTCGTTCTGCACCTGAAATTTAAATCTCCAACGTCCACTTACGTATCTTATCGATGTAAAGGTACTTGTGTATTCGTTCGTCCGTAAAATTATCATGTCAATTTAAGTGGTCATTCAAGAGGTTCAATTTGAAGTACATGTACATACATGTATAATAAAATTTGTACAGAAATGTCAATTGCAGTCACGCCCCCCCCCCCTCCAATCCCTTTCAACAAAGCTGAAAATGAAGGTGCCCATACTTGGACATGAAAAATACAGGATAGGTGGCTGAAAGTTTGATCTTGACTGTTCTGTGTTATATGCACTGTAAATTGTTCATTGGAAACGGTAAAATTGGGAATTTCACGACTAAAAAATGTGCTAACATCATATATACATACATTGTATGTTAAGCTTTTTGAATGGCCCTTTTGTGAAGAAAGATGGCCCATTGATTTTGAGAATGGCTCATTGAAGTCCAAGTGGAAGGGGCCATAGTCCCAGTGAGCAAGTTTGCCTTCCCGATCACTGCATGAGTACTATATCTTATAATTTTTTTAAGTTTGTATACTTTCAGTCTCTCTCAGATTTTTTTTCTATAAATACTAAAAATAGCAATCCAAGGAATGCTTGTGTCGCCTGCGAAGCGGCCTATTCTAGGAGGTAAATCACATGGTTCAAAATTACTGGTATCACAATAAAAGTCTTGTCTAATGAAATTCATATGTGAAATATCAGACCTCTTATTTACCAATTGAAAGATATGGTCAATCTCAAATTTTCAGAAAATAGTGTCAATCAACTAGGTCAAGGTCACTACCTAAATACTTTGGTAACAAAACAAAGGTCACATCATAAGAAATATATGTGTGAAGTATTAAAGCCTTATATCACTTACCAATCAAAAGATATACGCAATCCTTAGAAAAAAGGTCAAATATGTAGGTCAAGGTCACTAGGTAAAAAATTATGGTGTGTTTAGAAAAGTCTTGTCACAAAGAATACACAAGTGAAATATCAAAGACCTATCACTAACCTATCAAAAGATATAGCGAATCCCAACTTTTTTGAAGAATAGGTCAAATATCTATGTCAAGGTCACAAGGTCAAAAATCATGGTATGTGCAGAAAGGTCTTGTTACAAGGAATACACAAGTGAAATTTCAAAGCCTTATCCCTTACCAATCAAAAGATATATACAATCTTATTTTTGTTAAAGTAGGTCAAATATATAGGTCAAGGTCACTAGGTCAAAATTATGGTATGTGTAGAAAGGTCTTGTTACAACCAATACACATGTGAAATATCAAAGCCCTATCACTAACCATTCAAAAGATATAGCAAATTTTAACTTTTTTTGAAAAGTAGGTCAAATATCTAGGTCAAGGTCACAAGGTCAAAAATTATGGTATGTTTACAAAGATCTAGTCACAAGGAATACATATGTGAAATATCAAAGCCCTATCCCTTACCAATCAAAAGATATAAGCAATCTTATTATTTTTGAGAAGTAGGTCAAATATGTAGGTCAAGGTCACTAGGTCAAAAATTATGGTATGTGTAGAAAGGTCTTGTCACAAGGAATTCAATTCAATTCAATTCATTTATTTCCAAAAGCAAACAGCTTATAGGTACAATACGACATAATATATATAACATATAAATACATATACAGTAACATAGTAATGTAGTGTATCTAAATACCAAGAGAAAAGAAAAATCATCATTTGAAAATGAAACAAATATTCTCGTCAAAATGTTATAGTTACTAATGTACTCGAAAAGCTAATGGTTTTATTATAGTTTGCAAGACGCGGAGGTAGGACTTGTAGCAGTAAAAAATGACAAAAATAAACAAGGGAAAAGTTACAAAGAATTATTTCTTAGTTTCAATGCATTAACAAGGAATTTTCCTAAATTTCTTAATTCGGAAACATTTTGAACAGATAATAATTGAACTAACTTAAAGGAGGATGGTCTAACCCAATAATATCTTTTAATGAATTTACATCTCAAATCATGATAGAAAGGACATGAAAGAATAAAATGAAATTCATCCTCAGTATCATTTTTATTGCACAGTGAACATAATCTTTGACTACGAGGTATATTAGTGTATCTTCCGGTTTCTATATTAAGCATATGAGCACTTAGCCTAAATTTGGATATGATATGTACAGAGGATTCAGGAATAGATTTTCTTAAGTAAAATTGTACAGAAAAATTGTCAATAAGGTGTTTGTATAAATAACATTTTGGCGATAACTCAAATGAAATATTTCTCTCTTGTATAAAATTATCTCTCATCCTTTCTAACAGAATCTGTAGAAACAATGACGTATTCTCTACATACTGATAAAACCAAATATCACCAAAACCTAACGTAAAAAGTAGTTTCTTCACTTGGAAAAGCCACATGGAAGATGAATTTTCTAAAGATAAATCACAGCATCTTTCAAACATGTCACAGTATAAATTTTGTAAAATACAATTTTTCTGGGTTTTTCTTAGCTTCAACCAATATTTTATAATTTGATATTTACGTCTTATAGTAAGGGGATACCTACCAAGTTCTGAATAGACCATCATATTAGAGGTACCCCTTTTCACATTCAATATTCTTTTGCAAAAATCGAGATGTATTTTTTCAACTGACTGAGCAGAATGGAACCCCCAAACTTCGCATGCATAATTTAGAATGGAACCTATATATGTATCAAAAATAGAAAGTTTCGTTAAAGCGTTGAGTTGTAAATTCTGTAAAGTGTAGTTTAAACCATAAACATATTTTCTTCCTTGTGTAGCTAAAGTAGCCTGAGTTTTGTAGAAGTTCCCAGTATAATTCAGCAAAATACCAAGATAGGTAAAACTGTTCACAACCTCTATTTCGTTACTGTCATAAAACCAATTATCACTATTTCTAAGTCTTCCTGCTTTTCTAAACACAACAATTTTAGTTTTATTAACATTTACAGATAATTTCCATGTACTACAGTATGTTTTCAAAGAATCTAGCATTTGTTGAAGAGAGGAAGCCGAGTCTGCAAGAAGAACAGTGTCGTCAGCATACATTAATAGGAATAACGATAACTCTTTTAGATCTATATATGGACAATTTGATTCAATGAAACTGTTTTCAAAATCATTGAGATAGAGGGAAAACAATATGGGAGAGAGGGCCTCGCCTTGTAAAACGCCCTGGCCTACATCGAAGTAATCTGAGAATTTAGATTGATACTTAATGCAACTTCGTATTCTATCGTATAGTGAGAAAATAACTTTAAATAAGCAACCTTGTATTCCTGCGCGCGCCAATTTGAAAAACATATTATTTCTGTCAATGCTATCAAAAGCTTTTTTGTAGTCGACAACGCAGCGATACAATTTTTTACCAGAAGAAATATATTTTTCAATAATACCATGCAGTACAAATATAGCATCATTTGTTCCTAACCCTTTACGGAAACCAAATTGCGCATCTGTTAAAACAGAATTATCATCACTCCAGTTCAAAAGTCTATCATTTAGTACATTGGTAAACAGTTTCAAAACACAACTCATCAGAGTACATGTAATTCCTCTATAGTTATCCGTTGAATTAATATCACCTTTTTTATGTAATGGAATAACAAAACCTTCACACCACGTGTCTGGTATATATCCTAGTTTAAGGACTGAATTAAAAATTTTATGCAGAAATGGTACTAAGATATCCTTACAATGCTTGAAATACTCATAAATCAAATTATCCTTACCGGAGGATTTGCTGCACTTCATTTTATTGATAACCTTTTCTATCTCATCACTAGATATCTCACTATCTAATTCAGAAAAAATAGTTTGCATGTTGTAATCTATGAAATCATTCATATTATTCGTCTGATTATCACATTTTCCAAGATCTCTGAAATGCTCGTAGAAATCATTGCATGACAATTTACATTTACTCATATTCTTTCCATTAGATTTAAAGTATTTATGAAATTGTTTTGGGTTATTCTTTTTCATAAATTCCATTTTATTTCCTTGATAATTTCTGTAATTATTCTTCGCCGTCCTAACATAGGCTTTATAATAGCGTTTCTTTTCTATCAAAACCTGTCTATTCATATGTGTGCGGTTACAATTAAAGTTTTTAAGCGCCTTCCTATACTCAAATCTTAATAAATGACATCTTTCATTAAACCAAGGTTTGTCCCTAACATGGTTTTCAACAATACGTTTAAGGACATGTTCCGATCTACAATATGGATTAAAAACATTCTTCAATATCTCTGTAAACCTATTTACAGTCCTATCTAATTCAACAGTATTTGTCTCCACATTAAGTACGAATTCATTCAAAGCTTCATGATAATCAAGTAAATCTTTTCTCATTGAATCAATTTGTTCTTTATCAAATCTATATACAAAATACTGATCTTCATCAGATACATGTATATTGTCACATGGAGTA
The DNA here is from genome assembly GCA_033119305.1 of Pinctada imbricata. Classification (NCBI taxonomy): domain Eukaryota; kingdom Metazoa; phylum Mollusca; class Bivalvia; order Pterioida; family Pteriidae; genus Pinctada; species Pinctada imbricata. The sequence continues at coordinate 22,762,110 of VSWD01000005.1, forward strand.
CTAACTATCTGCTCTTTAGCGGAAAGAGTAAGTACTATAGGCGAGTGATCAGACCATTCACTGAATTCCAGTACATGAAAATCAAAATCATTATCAAAAAAGGATCTATGTACAATGCAGTAATCAATAACACTATGACCTAAATGATTGTAAAACGTAAGTTTTCCAGACTTATCCCCACTTGTGACACATGTGAAATATCAAAGCCCTATCACTTACCATTCAAAAGTTATGGGCTGTGACACCCAAAGTGTGACAGACAGACAGACGGACTGACTGACTGACGGACGGACGGACGGACGGATGGACGGACGGACAACGGACAAAGTGATCCCTAAGTGTCGCTATGCTTCGCAGGCGACACAACAACAAATTTTTAATAAACCATTTTGTAATTGTCCGGTAATTTTTAGCTTTGTCCGATAGATTTTAAGAAATTTTATAAAACTACAGGACAAATCAGTCAAATGTCCTGTGGATTTTTGGTCTCATTTGTAAACTCTGGGTGTATGATTTATGTCTGTACGACCAATACTACGATCAAAGTGAAAGAAAAAAGTTTTAGATGGGGGAATTTCTATGTTAATTTTAGCATGACGTCGTCGATTTCAAAAGTGAGCTGTGCGGACAGTAGAAGGGATCATTTGAACTTTCATGATTTTACACAAATGAAGAACATCGTTGAAGTCCTATCAGTTTGTTCATGAAATTGTACAGTCGTGTGGGGCACATAGCTCAGTCAGTTGAGCGCCGGATTTTCAATCTGAAGATCCCAGGTTTGAATCCCGTTGAGGGCAGACTTTCTTAGAGGTGACTTATCATCTCACCCCACCTGTTCTCTGACTCAGAGGTACACTAAATAATCCAGTCTCTCTGCTGCCGCTAAAAGAGACTGAACCCCACTATGGTTGTTACAGAACGAAGTCGGACGACACTGATGCCCAACGATTAACCCATTTTGAAGGTCTGAAATATTGATTTTGTTGTTTACGGGACTAAAGAAAACATTTATCTAACTATCTCTACCCACCTCACGTTTTTTTCTCGCTTCGTTATTGCATTTTTTGCCAATTTTTAACTCCCTACCAAACTAATCAGGCAAAGTGAAAGTTTGGAGAACCGACCAATCAGAACGAAGGATAAAGTAAGTTGATCATGTGATATTTTGTATCCTTCGTTCTGATTGGTTATAAGACTTCGTTTTATAACAAACCTGGTGGGATTCAGTCTCATTTAATGGCAGCGGAGAGACTGGATTATTTAGTCTAACTCAGAGGGAACTAAAATGGTCTGAGTGGTCCCTCGGCACTGCGGCTGAGGAGACTGCCTCGTGTGATGGCACGTTAAAGGCCGTTGGAAATACGAACCATCCACTGAAGTACATAAATCAAACCTTCCCCGCATTAAGGGTGAAACGGTTACTAAATTTCCTAAACGTGTACACGGAAGGCTGTAAACGAAACGTAAACGTTTAAACGCTTCTTTGTATTTCTATTGTGAAAAGTGATTTCCTTTTGTGTTATTAGAGAGGTTTAGTTACAAGTTTTAGCGCGACGTGTATGTATGACGTCATCGCTTCCTGCGGTCTTTGTTCAAATGACGTCATGAGGTGACGTATAGCTACACGTTATGGACGTGTAAACGACGCTCTACACGTAATGATAGAATGGGTAACTTCTTCGAAAATTTCCACACTTATCATTGATTGAACTTCCAGTTTTCGGTGTTATAAAGTACGTTTAGGATTCTAACTTTCATTATGACGAGGTTTTACGATTTTCGATGTACGTTTCTCGCAGATTAAACTGATTGAAAAGAAGCTAGTTACACGTACACCTTTTTACATAGCTATACTTATACCTTCTCCGGTTCGTACGTATAACTAAATGACGTCTTCGGATTGTGATGTCAAACGGTGACGTGTACTTGTAAGTCATACGTACACGTTGAAAGCACTTGTAACTAAACCTCTCTAATATTTGCAGACGTTGTCAAAGTTGACATATAAATCATTTAATTTCCAATGTCATTTTCAAGAAACGAAGATTCTGATTGGCTGAGAAATTTTGTTGATACATCGATCAACACAATTTTTCACGGAAGTCTATTTATAGCACTATTTTTAGAACTAGGGGTTCCCTCAAACACGAATGAACTCGTTGCTGAAAATACAATTTGTTGATGTTTGCTTATGATTTAAAGGGTACCATCTCTTTTCTACTTACTCAAAAGTTAACACTGCATGTAGAATTTGCTCAAACTGGTCCTGATTACAAAGATATAGAGGGACGATCGTTCGCTGTTTGAATCATGGCGGCTGCCATAACTTTTTTTGCATCAACGCGCTACGCGCATTGATGCAGTTTTCTGTTCAATTTTTCGTGTGATATGTGCATCAACAGAAAAAATATAAGATTCATTTCTTAAATACGACTTATTAGTTAGTAATGCTTGACTAGATAAATAAGATCAGACATATATTGCTGATGCTTCGCTAGACAATAAAACAACTTTTTAAGATTCAAAGCTGGAAACTTTACATCTGTAATTAATCAAACTTTTATAGTATTTTAAACGTGTTTGAAAAATTTCCAAAATTTAAAAGTACATGCTACAAAATCGTCGGATTCAGGGTTCAAAAGCCTACATTGTACATGGAGAAAAGGGGCAGCAGTGACGGGGAAATACACATACATGAACAACAATGATCAATGCAGAAAGAGATGATAGCGGCTCTACTACCATGGCTACACAGCTTTTCTTCTGGTCAACGTCGCTGCCTGACTACACTAAGGAGTCACCTTGTTTGACGTGATTATCTAGTTTTAAGCAACAATGACGAAGAAAGAGACAGTAGCGGGGTGTCATTTTTGTCTTCTTCTGGTTTAAAACGTTATCTCCGAAATGATCGACGCCACTGCCTAACTACGCTAAGGAATCTCCGTGTTTGATTAACTTTTTTTTTAAAAGTAATAAAGATATTAAAGACGATCTTTCAAGTATATGTATAGAAGTCTGTGTACACGTTTAGAAATTATGTAAACGTTTACAGCCACAAAACGAAACGGCTCCGTTTACACGTGTAAACGTTTCACCCTTACCCCGCATACATAGTGTCTTGTACAGAGCATGGTAAACGAGTTGCGAGTTGTGAGTACTGAGGAGTAAGAGAGGAATTTGAAATATTGTCTTGATATTATATAATGTCAAGTTTAATTACAGGATATGTGATCCCCTCTGGGAAGTGCACCGATAAGCGGAGGGTCATACTAAGGTAGAAGAAGAAGTATTGATCGACTGTAAACTACGCAAGAATCTTGCAAAACATACTTTTTTTATATTTTCAGCTTTTGGATATGCCTTGCACAGCGGCTACGTTTCATCACCATTTCGTCGTTTTCTTTTTACATCAATGTCAACTAAATGCTTTAAGAAATTGTATTATAAGTTCGTCTTTTAAAACTTTCAGATGATAAAGATTTGGCCAACTCGCGGTGGTACCTATTTCTAGTACTCCGACGCGGACTCCGACTTCAAAATGTCCGACTTCAAACATGTTTTTGCATAATTCTTAGTTGCTTTATTTCATTGACTGTAATTACCTGGTTGATTTTATTGCCACATATATTATGAAGATTCTCATATATGACAATTGCTGATAAAATATTTATTCTGTTATAAATTAGCCGACCGACTTCCCCTAGCACCTAAAACTAGTACTTGACCGACGCCGACGCGGACTTCCAAGTAAGCTGTACTGTACAATATACGTTTTATATATCTTCTTTTTTTTTTACCAATATCAGCTGATTCCGACAAATACTAGTGATAATTCTTTCTTCAAATTCTTCCATATTTGACACGTACATCTTGAAATCGTTGTGATAATAACCCAATAATTGGTGACTGACATTGTCTAGATTCAGTAATTACTTGACCGACGCGGACTCGGACTTCTAAACAGGCTGATCGAGTCGGACACCTAATTTTAATTAAGTAGTACTTGACCGACGCGGACTTCAATACTGACCGATTCGAATGTTGACTTCAAAACTGATTTTAATTGTATGCATGTGTATAATCTTCTTTCAAGAACGCGGACCTCTGAATATGAAGTTTGAATACTTGACCGACTCCAACACCTACTTTAGATTTATACATGTACCGACTTGGACAGGCCGACTTCAGATTTATACCGACTCGGGCACGCCGACTTCAGAGTTAGACCGACTCGGGTTCACCGACTTCAGAGTTAGACCGACTCGGGCATGCCGACTTCAGAGTAAGACCGACTCGGGCACGCCGACTTCAGAGTTAGACCGACTCGGGCACGCCGACTTTGACAGAGTTAGACCGACTCCGGCACGCCCACTTGAGAGTTAGACCGACTCGGGCATGCCGACTGCAGAGTTAGACCGACTCGGACACGCCGACTTCAGAGTTGGACCGACTCGGACACCGACTTCAGAGTTAGATCGACTCGAACACGCCGACTTCAGAGTTAGACCGACTCGGACACGCTGACTTCAGAGTTGGACTGACTCGGACACCGACTTCAGAGTTAGATCGACTCGAACACGCCGACTTCAGAGTTAGACCGACTCGGACACGCCGACTTCAGAAGTAGACCGACTCGGACGCCGACTTCAGAGGTAGACCGACTCGGACGCCGACTTGAGTATTAGACCGACTTCGGGGATGCCGAGTTCAAAATAGAACTTGACTACCTCCGACGCCGACTTGAATGATAAGGAAATGTTATCATGAGCACTTAATAATGATTTGACCCACTTGGACACCCACTTTGAACAAGCTACTCTGATGGAGAATAAACAATACGAGTCGGATACAGACTCTGTAGCAAAATCAAAGCTATCTAGTGAACTGTAGTTGACCTTGACCTTTACTGTTTTCAAGTTCATTTCTGTGTATTTTTTATATTGTTCTTTGTTTATCTTTTAACGAAGGACTTGTGAATACTAATATCTAGCTAAAAGGATAGGACATTTTCTGGATGAAAGAAAATTATTCACTCTGATAATCATTCAAGTAGTGATATTTCGTACATGGGACATATATTCTCTCTTAAAAATTGGTTTATTTAGTCAAAATTAACATAAGATTAAATTAAACCAACGGAAAAATGGGAAATTTAAGTACCCTTCCCCATCTTGCTACAGAGATATTAGGTCTGATTATTATACAGGCGCGTACTGCCCACACGCAAGAACGCAACCGCGTACACATCATTTTGCCAAAAATATAAATGAAGAAATAAACAAATAAAAATATTTTGTTAAGAAAATAATCAAAGTAGAAAGCAATCTCATTAAAACTCGTTCAATCACACTCCTATTTTCAGTTTTGTCGCAACGAAACCAAATAGGAGTTTTAATGAGAGTGAGTAGAAAGAAAGAAGGAAAAACAGAGGAAATTTGGCAATGTGAATGGGCCGAAATTTGGCCCAAAAACAAGGGGGAAAACCCACTATATAATGGGGATTTCACTCTGCTCAGGCTATAGAAAAGCTACATTTGGATTTCTGTAAGAAGATTCTAAGAGATAAAAAGTCGACAACTATTATGATGGTTTACTCGGAATTAAGTATAGGTACCCTTTATTGATTAGGAGAAAATTGAAAATAATCAAATACTGGTTGAAACTATTAAAAATAGTGAGGAAATTGTCAACCAAATTCTCTCTATGAAGATTTGTTTGACAAATGTGATCGTCGTTGACACAAAGTATACTTGATTTTTTTTACGTGCACTTAGGCCATTTCTTTGTTATTTTCTGTTTTGCGTCCTCGTGCTGGTAGGTTTTGTGCAAAAAGTCATAAAACAAAACAAAATTAAAATAATCAAATCTTTTGCAAATCAGATGCATTTTCTACACTATATTAAAGAGGAATTGTTCAGTTTTTGTATTTCATGTATACTAGTAAGTACTGCTATAATTCAAGAATTGCATTATTTATCATTCATTTGTTGTCTAAAATCTGTCAATAACCAAATGAAAACAGTTTCTGTATGATTTCACATAGTCACATTATATAAAATTGCAACTTTCTTTTCTATGCTTGTTTGTTTTTCTCCCTGGCTGGCTGGTAAGTTTCTAAATTTCAAAAGGACGCAAAACAGAATAAAAACAAGAAATGGCCTTATTTGAACAGATTGACACTTTTATTTTCTAACTACATGTAGTTGATATTCAATGTACAAGTTATATTTCATTATGAGTGACTCAGATTTTATTATTTTTTAGACGGTTAATTTGCAAGCGCGGATCCAGAGGGGGGAGGGGGGGGGTCCGGACCCCCCCCCCCCTGGAATTTTCAAAACATACCTATTTTTATTATTAATATACATATTTCAAAAGATTAAGTCCCAATTCCCCTTTTGTTGTCATAATTTTTGAAAAATATATCATGAATTTTTATTAGAAATCTTTCATTTTGATAATATTTTGCCGTAAGCATTTAAAATTTTTTCTCTGGCTCGCTGCCGCTCGCCAGAGTTTGTTACAAATGTACATACATGTACGTTGTTTTTCAAATGATGCTGCGCTTTCCTATAAACAAGGGCACTAAGACGACGAACAGAAACTGAAAAAGTCACGAATAGTGGATTTTATTTCAATTCCCGGAAAAAAATTCGCTGGCTCGCTATCGCTCGCCATTTGTTGTAATCACATAATAGAACTGATAATCAAGTACTATGATGTGAAAATTCAAGATTTAAAGCTTTCTGCTCGTCGTTACTTTCCAGTCACCTGTTTTAATAATAAGATACAGAACTAACATCATCAATCAATAACTATTTTCTTGAGTTTGCGTTCTTTATTTTTTTATTTATTTATTTATTTTTTTTGCTCTTCAAAAAATTCGGACTTTAGGACCCCCCCCCCTTGAAAAAAATTCTTGGATCCGCCCATGAATTGGATGCTCATTAGGTTGATTCTACATATTCCATTTTTATAGACTTTTGGGTGATTATAAAAAAAACTTGGAAAAGGTAGGCGGATAACTTCCGACCCCCCTCTCTACACACACCTTGTGCCCGTGCTTACTTAACTGGGAACCCTGTATGGAAGTGCAAGCCCGATCTGGCGAGGGGGGGGGGGGGGGGGGGGGGCAGAGGGTCCAGGGCAGAGCTCTCGTAGGAGGTTTTCTCAATATCTGTAATGTCAAAAGCCACAAATTTTCAATAAAATCAGACTACTGGGACTCGTTCTTGAGCTAGTATTTCACATTGAGAACATGAATTTCACAGTGTTAATAAAATTCAATGAGGAGGTGCAATTCATTATCTAATTCCCTGGAATTTTATTCAATAATATCATATTTCAAACGCGGATCTAAAAGGCAGTACCCTCTCTCCAGAAGCAAAATTGAAAAAAAATGCTGATTTTCCCTGTTTTTACTTTTATTTTTTAATAGCTTAAGAGCTGCTTGACCCCCAGACAGCTTACTACCCCATCTCCCCTCGATAGAAATTCGATTCACCCCCTTAAAGCCTCCTACCCTCTTTCTTTCATTTTTTTCATAGCTTGAAACCCCCATTTTCTTCTGTAATCATTCTCTCATCCGACTTTTTATTTGAAATATTTTTTTTCAAATCTATTTTATTTTCATTGTTTTTCTTATATATATATATTTTCATTTACTTTTTTTTCTTTTTATAATATACAAGCCCTGGCTCATTGGCTTACATGGCAGCTACGCGCCTACCTAGGGTTCGTTGCTTGTGTCTTTAGCAGTCACCTCACCGCCTGATCACAATTATTATAATTATTCGTGGACTGGTAAGCATATACTTGGAACTCATACATCTTTCTCTGTCCTTTGATTTCATCACAACCCCCTCCCCTTTAAGAGATAAGCAAAATACAAATATAGGACTGAAAATATGCATTACACCTTCCAAATTAAATTTGTGTCGCTCTCAATCATGTTATCCAACCCCCCCCCCCCCCCCCCCCCCCAATGTCCCTTCGTCGTTTCGAATATATTTAGATTGATCTAAACCCCCCCCCCTCCAAAAAAAAAAAAAAAAAAAATGGGCAAAGACGGATAACTGTTATGTATAATTTGAAGTCCGCGTACTAGATCGAAGTACTAGTTTTAGGGTCCAGAAGTCCGAGTCGGTAACGAAATAGTACACAAGATCGGTTTCTATTCAGTAAACTACGGTGCAGACGAAGACGTTATGCAAAGGTATGAATATTTAGAGAGATTCGTTTTTATATATTGTAAAGCAGACATGATATTGAAGAATAAAGATTACGAGTCCGCCGAAGTCGGAAATTTTGAAGTCGGAGTCCGCGTCGGAGTACCAAAAATAGGCACTACCCCAACTCGCACCTGTTCGGCTTATTTCCCTTTCGCGTTTCAGTCTATTTACAGAGGGCGCCATAGGCAGAGTTCAATATTAGAAATAATGACAGACTTGGTGAGTCGTAGATTATCTATTATTTTTTTATTTGATCAATCAGATTGAATGACGAACTATATGTTAATGTAAAATTTCTGTCTAAAAAGTAAGTTCGTTTGCTTAAATAAGCATAAAAACGCCATGTTTTGACGGGTCAAAGATGGATGACCCGCCCCTTATGTTTATTTGATGTATCATACATGTGTCACAACATAAAGTGTTTAGAAACGGAAGAGAGCTTGAGAGCTATTTCCCAACAGTATTGAAGACTCGATAACTTTATGTCACCACTGTTTTCACTGACTCAAAATAAATGTAACATGCAAAAGCACAACAGAAAGTGGGATGTATGCATTTAGAACTGAAAAAAGTGAAGGGGAGGGAGGAGGGGGGGGGGTATGTGTGTAAAAGTGCATTGATTAGATAGTGGATATAAACTTTGATGTATATTCTTATTATTATTATCTTAAGTATGTCCCTCCGCTTATTTTGAGCACTGCTCAATCGGGATACTTATTAACCATGACATAATATCAAGACAACATTTCAAATTCCTCTCTTTCTCCTCACACTATACTCTGACTCTTTCGCCATGCTCTGTACAAGATACCTTCCACTATATGTATACAAGTGTACTGTGTATGCGGGAAGATGTGATGTATGTTCTGCAGTGGATCATCAGGTCCTCCTTTAACGTGCCATCAAACAAGACAATTACCTCAGCCACAGCTGCCAAGGGGTCACTCAGACCGTTTTAGTTCCCTCCGAACCGAAGAACAGGTGGGAGGGAGATGATAAATCACTTCTGAGAAAGTTTGCCCTCAATGGGAATTGAACCTGGGACCTCCAGATTGGATGTCTAGCGCTCAACTGACTGAGCTATGCACCCCCACATATTTTATTATTTCATTTATTTAATTTCATTTATATTAATAAATTGGGTACATATTTACAATGTATAAGTCAAATAAATTGTTTCATATCCTGATATTCTGAGGTCCACCCAGAATTTCATTCTGAATCAAATTTGGAACCAAAGTACATGTATCATGACATGTATCATGACTAAAATATAAAGATGTTTCATATGAGTTTTATAACCCAATATAAAGGATCCGAAGCTTTTTCCTAAACAGTGCCAGAGATTTTTCAAGTCCGTTTTTGGGTCCGATTATCGGACCCATTCCCAACGCCAAAATGGCTTGTATTTTCCCAATTTATGGTTGAAATTTCCCAATTTGAACCTCCTAATTTTTTTGAAATGTTCTTCAATAAAGAGCAAAATAATGACGACTGAAATACATTGCAGAAATACGACATTGAGGATCGATGTGTAAACTAGTCAGAAATCTTGTATCCCGTATTGGTTTACGTTTTTTAAAATCATCAAATCGTATCTCCAGTATTGGGAACCCATAACCATGTCTTCTTACAACAGCAAATTTGATACCAAAAAGTGACAAAAGGGAGTACATCTTCTTTGTAGAGGAGAGTTACATTCTTCAAAATAAAATTTTGGATAGTGAAACAACAGAAAGTAGTTCATGTTCAGTAAACAGAATAGGGCGACTCGGACAGTGGGAATGTCCCCCATCAAACACTGACTTTGAATCTGAATCCTGATTGATCATGATTATTAAAGTAGCCCCTCTGACTCTGAACAGATGCCTGTTCCTGATCCTAGAAGATTATCATTATGTCCTTTGAAGTACAATCTAAAGTATAGATGGTTTTACTACATGTAGTACTTTGTTTCTTTTATTGAAGACACTTTGAACATGTTGAATAAGAAGGAGTTATATCTCTGTGTAAGGATTTATTCCATTTAGAATCAAATTAAACTGTTGGAAATTCCCAATTCCATTAAAACGCCGCGATTTTTCCCAATTTTACCGGACCCTGGACCCAAAGTAAAATACCCTGAAAAATCCCTGAGTGCTCCAAGTTGCGACTAAATTGGTCACATATGCGACTGAAAATTTGGTTTTGCGACCTTAATTTAAATGAACTCGCAAAATCGCGACCATAAAAAAAAATTTGGCGCCAAGTTAAACAAATTGTGTACTGATGTATTAGAATTAAATTTTAATCCCATTACACAGTATACTGTGTGTGATCACGCTTAGGATGGGTACTGATATGTAAAAAAAATACATTTGTGCAAAATAGATAATTTATGACAAACATGACAAAAAAAGGAAATGTGATGCAGTGTACATGTAGGAATGCCTTGACTATGACTTGTAAGCAAAATAAGGTTGATATAAGCTTATTCATGTTATTATAACGCATAAACATAAATGGCATGCTACTTTTACTTTCATATACACAAATCATGCCGAACATTTTTCAGCTTTATATAAAGAAAATAATTCTCTTATTTTGGAAAAAAACTCATAGCTGAGGCATCCTTTCCCCTTCTTGTGATTCATAATCTGTATTGCATGAAATTTTAGATAAACTGAATGTTCTGTGTTGGGAGATTACCAACCGTGAATATGGCTGAAAAATTAGTAAATTTGCTACTTTTGAACCAGTAAATTTCACAAATTTAATTCAGTGATTATTCCATCCTACCATGTCTACATGTGATTGGGAAATTTAAGAGCCACAATTGGGAAAAAAGATACTATTTTTCATTGGGAATGGGGCTGAATAACAGCCCCAAGAAGGTACCAAACTTCTTGATCGACACGTATTTTTATGCTCCCTGAATCACAGATTCGGGGGCATATAGATTTTGGCCTGTCCGTCTGTTTGTTTGTATGTTTGTCAGAAAAAACTTTAACATTGGGCATAACTTTTGAATGGAAGGTGATAGAGCTTTCATATTTCACATGTGTATTCCTTGTGACAAGACCTTTCCATTGATACCAAATTTTTTGACCTCTTGACCCTGATCTTTGACCTACTTTTCAAAAACTTTAACATTAGGCATAACTTTTGAATGGTAAGTGATAGGGCTTTCATATTTCACATGTGTGTTCCTTGTGACAAGACCTTTCCATTGATACCAAAAGTTTTGCCCTTGTGACCTTGACCTTGAGCTTTGACCTACTTTTCAAAAAACTTTAACATGGGGCATAACTTTTGAATGGTAAGTGATAGGGCTTTCATATTTCACATGTGTATTCCACATGACAAGACCTTTACATTGATACATCATTACATGTACCAAAATTGTTGACATTGACCTTTCACATACTTTATAGAAAATGAAGTTTATACTAACAAAGATGCCACTGGGGGCATTCATGTTTCACAAACACAGGACCTTATTAATTTTTGAAAATTAATTTTTTTTTCTATTTATGATTTAGAGAAAGAAATCATTGAAGTATGATAAGTTGATAACGAATTAAAGTTTCTCACATTCACATTTTATATTACCAAAATTGTTAAGTGAACAATTGGTGAAAGTCAAGGCTGTAAGACATGTGTGATACATACATTGTACAAAAGGTATTTTCCATTCATTGATCTAGGATCAAATTCTTTGCTCTCATAAATTAGCAGAGGCATACCTATATGTAATGTATCTTGTATGTTCAGTAGAACAATGATTTTGTTAAAAAATGTCTGAATATCAGATATAAAGCAAAATATAAGATGTCACCCATATTCCTTGATGCACATTTATGAAAAATTAGACCTCTCCTCAAAAGCATTGTTACCAGAATGAAATGAGTATCATGATACTTGTACGTGTATAAAACTTACTAGATTTAGGATACAGAACCTTATTGTGCTTGGTGAAAATTACATAATGATTCGGGTTTAGCCGTATTTGGTGTCTCCAAACAACAGATAACATGATTATGCATATTTAAAATTAAATTGATAAAGTGAAAAGGCAATTTGATGCAAAATGTAGGTTAATACAGACGATGCCTGTTTATAATGGCATAGGATTTAGCTCTCAAAGTACTAGGGGGTAAATGGATTGTAACCAATTAACCAAAGCTTAACACATTTTGTTTTCTCTTGTATATTTCAAAAGTTGAGGTAGTTTATCAGTTCTGACACATGTAATACACAATGATTTGTATTCATTTCTTGAATGTTTTTAATAGGTTTCCAAGTACATAGAAATATATCAGATTTTTTTTGTACATATCAAGAGGAATAGTATAACCTTTATGTAAATATATCTTATGACTAAATAAGGAACTACTTGTATCAACTATCAAATCCATGTCATGAATGTGTTGTATATTGTATACAGCCTTACCTAGGTGACCAGGTCCTTTTCCAAACTTTAATAACATTAATCTTTCAAAGATCTAACCAGAAGAAAAGGTTATAAAATTTGAAATGCTACCTTCACAATTTGTATCCTTCAGGGCCTTCAAAGATTCTTGGATATGTCAAGTTTATGGTATGTCTGTAAGTCCATCTGTATGCTTGTCTAGGTCATATACATGTATTTGGTTTGTAAGATCTTTCTAAATTATTTCATGTGTGTATTTCTTATCACAGGACCATCTAGTTTCTATATGACCAGCACTTTGAACTTTCTTAATGATGACTTGAGGAATAGAAATTTACTAAGAATTCAGTTTTATTAATAATTACATGTAGTAGCCAGTTCTGTTTAAGTAAAAGATCAGTCTCTGATCACAATTGTCTCATAACATTTTCGTTACAAGGACATGGTCATTTGCGTAATATTTATACCCCCGCCATATAATGGTGGGGGTATATAGTGATGCACTTGTCCATCCGTGTGTCCGTCTGTTCGTCTGTCCTACCTTTGGTTTCCGGAAAAACTATTACAGATAATTCATTTCTTGCATATAGCTTTAAGAAATACAAGTCAAGTTCGAATATGGGTCATGTCCCTCAATTTTGTGCAGAGTTATGCCCCTTGAAACTTAGAAAATTTAAAATTTTGTGGTTTCAATTTTACATGTAGATAATCTATTCATTTCTTGCATATAGCTTTTACACCAAGAAATACAGGTCAACTTCGAATATGGGTCATGTCCCTCCATTTTGTGCAGAGTTATGCCCTTTGATACTTTGAAAAATTCTAAATTTTGTGGTTTTCGGACATTTAAAGGAAAACCGTTACAGATTATCAATTCATTTCTTGGATATAGCTCTTACACCAAGAAATACGGGTCAAGTTCAAATATGGGTCATGTCCCTCAATTTTGTGCAGAGTTATGCCCCTTGAAACTTAGAAAAATTCTAAATTTTGTGGTTTCCGGACATTTAAAGGAAAACCGTTACAGATAATCAATTCATTTCTTGCATATAGCTATAACACCAAGAAATGCTTCAAATATGGTCATGTCCCTCAATTACATGCAGTGTTATGCCCCTTGAAACTTAGAAAAATTGAAAATTTTCTTGTTTCCGGACATTTAAAGGTAAACTGTTATAGATAATCAATTCATTTCTTGCATATAGCATTTACATCAAGAAATACAGGTCAGGTTCAAATATGGGTCATGTCCCTCAATTATGTGTAGAGTTATGCCCCTTGATACTTAGAAAAATTAACAATTTTGTGGTTTCCAGACATTTAAAGGAAATGATAGATTTCATTTCTCTATAATTATTTTCTCATATCAGGTCAAAGTAATCTAAATGCTTCCTTTATTTTGTACTTAACTCGGATATCTGTTTGATTTTTGTACTGTTATTTTGATTCACATTTCAATACAGATGACTTCCAGGATTTGCCTTCAGACTTTAGACTCACAAAGTTTTATGTTTGTTCCTTGATTTCCAAGTTAATATATACATCAGTCTCACATACAGCATTACTCCAGATATGGTTCCTGTTTTAGAAGGAACTTTTTCTTTATAGTTTTAATGGATGTGCAAGAAAATTTTAAGCAAAGAAGAATGATTTATAATGCAGAGTAGAATTCAGAAAAATCTGAAGAGGGGAGGGGAGGAGAGGGGGGGGGGTTGAAGGAAAAGCAATGTGGAAAGGGGTGTGTAACCTTTAACTTGAGAGTTTAGAAGTTTTAGATTTGATAGTTTCTTACATCTCTGTTACATTTTATAAATGATTGCAAAATGAAATAAACTTAGATGCATTTTATAAAATGTGTCAAATTGCATCCTATCAAATACAGGTAAATTTTACCTGGTAAACACCTAAATACAACAATGTTTACATTTTAGAAGTATCCAATTTTCACCACATACACTACAAATGTGACAAGGTAATCAATGCTCCTCTATTTAAATCAATTTTATGGCCAATTCACATTTGAACTTGATAAAATAAATTTCACTTTGAATGATAATTTACATTACTTTGAGGTTGGCTCACTTGTATGATTACAGTTGATTTTATCATTTGATTTGGACCCATAATTTTGATAGGGTGTTCATTTACATGATTTTGATGTCGCCTGCAACGCAAGGCACATATAGGGATCACTTTGTCCGGCGTCCATCTGTCAGTCTGTTTGTTTGTCTGTCCATCCATCTGTCTGTCCGTCCATCTTTCTGGTAGTCACACTTTCACATATTTAAGAAATAAAAAATGTCAAGCCGGGCTCTATTGTCTCATAATGCCCGAGCGTCCTCAGCCAATCACATTTATTACAGAGCCGCGTCAGGATGAGGACGCGAGGGCATTATGAGACAATAGAGCCCGGCTTGTCATTTTTTATTTCTATTCTAATGATGACCAAACTTAGACCTTTCGATTCTTGGTAAAAACCAGTTCCTGTCGGTTTATCTGCTTTCAGAAAATGGGTAGGCGTGGCTTATCGCTATAGGGCCTATATTGGAGAATAGAGCCCGACTCGCGTCTGTTGTCTTAATAGGGAAAAAGAATCAAGTCATATTAGAATTGGCTATAACTTACATGTACTTGATCATGTTGATACATCAGACATCTTTCAAACTTGCAACATGTGCATTGAAGGATGGTAAAGTATAATGAGACTCAGCGCTCAATGTAGGTCAAGTCAAGGTCACATACTTAAGGTTAAACATACGTCAGGCCACTTACCTGTTCTTGAACAGTGCTATTTTTGTGTCACCTGCAAAGCATAGCGACACTAATATTTCTGTTACACATATTGCTATTATGAAACATCCAAAGTTAATATTGTAAGACGTGACACATTTGCATGTAAATGTATTTGAGGTCTATAGTTATGTTATTGTATCTTCCTGCGGACATTGAAAGTTACTGTGGTATTCCCACATGATTCCCACATGATACATGTGTTAAATACAGATTAAACGTTTTAAAAGTTGCTAGTTTGTAGAAATTTACTTGTAGTCAATAATATTGTTGTTGAACAGAAAAAAACCCAATCCTTTGAGAGATTGATTTCTTAGGTATAATATTTAACATAATATAAAAGTATCTAATGATCACTGATCATTTCAGTAAGTGTGTATATATTTATGTACAAGTTCATCCACCGATCATACAGATAATCCCCCCTCCCTATAACAATGACCTATGTTTACATACACCGTATGTACAATAAGATAACATCACACTGTCAGTGGCCATCTGTAATTATTACTGTAGATGAAGATTGGGGGTGAAGATTGTAAACATAACATTACTATAAGCCTGTAGGCTAAGTCTGGTGTCTGTATAATAACATACACATAATATGTGAAATAATGATATGCAAATTGTTTAAAAAAATAAAATGTAATATAAAAGGAATATGCTTCATGCCATGTGGGATTATAATGTGATATTTTATCATGTTCTGATCTTTCAGAAGTGTTATTTTCTATTTATCTAAGAAGCACCTGACTTTAACTTAAGTATTTTTATGATTGTACACTTATGAATGACATAATATAAATTAAGTGGTGTGCGTGACAAAAGTACATCTCAATTACTGATCACTTAAAGACGTCAGTTAAAGATCAGTTAAAGATACTGAGTAGTTAGGATTTGTACGCTGAATAAGGACATAAATTCCCTCATCTTTTCATAGGTCTGAATAAATATATACGCTCTATAGAATTGTTAGATTCTCTGTGGCTCACATTCCTTTTATATGATTATTTTTAAAAGTTTTTTTCCCCATAACATAAGTTGCACCAAGTTCCTAACTGTAAGTAAATATATGCTGCAAGTTAAGTAAGAGTGTGGTACCTACATGCATTGATTTAGAAGTATATTGATGCAGATTGTTGTGTATTGTATATGGGTCATGTCAGGTGAGGTCACCTGTAGTAGGTACATGTATTATGGATATTGAAGGCAGAGATTCTATCCACTCATCAACCCGTAGAAACACTAAGCAAATTCCAAAAATGAGCAAAAATAAGAGATTCTTTGTTAAATTTTGCCATATATGACCTCTAACCAAAGGGTGGATTTCATGTAGTATTTCATTTTGTAGTTTATATCAATCATATAATATTTTCATGTATTAAGGCAATACATGTATGCACCTATATTTTGATCTCTTGTACATGTACCAATTAATGTTGTTACATGTCAGAGTATGTACAGATGAAGGAGGGATATTTTCATATTGATCATTTCCTTTGATCACAGAGGCCATCCTCTATCTGAATTGTTTTGTTGGTACTTGAAAGTATTCTATCTATTCTTGGAAAGAGGAAAATGTACTTCATTGTAAATATCACATACCGTACATATAACAGAAAAACAAGCTACTACCAATATTACTACGTATGATTTGCACATATTAATATAACTTTGATACTCCTGTAAAGTATGGTACATTTATTGAAGATTGATTAAAGGACATTGTGTTTCATTATAATTTCTGGTCGTCCAAAGTATGTTTCATCGTTGTATTATTCCGTTTGATTGTAAACATTTTTAAGCATATCAAAGTCCTCTTTGTGTGCAAACAGAGAGGTTGACATTTTGACCTCTTGACAGTTTTATGTGACCTTGACACACTATATCCTTAAAGCTGAGATGGTAGATGTATACATGTCAATTTCAACTTTCAAGGTGAATGTCTATATTTCTCATAACTCATTAACTAGAGGTAAAGCCCCACTGAACACTATGACTAATATTGTACTTTACGACTTTATGATCTAGACTAATAAGTTAATCTCTGATATTAATATGGTAACAATATCATATGATGGGTACAAGTACAATTCGTTCCACTGCCTCTCTGAAAGATCTAAAATACATAAGATAGCTTTATGTAGTATTTTAGAAAGATAAAACATGAACTTCTATCAAAGCGTAAAATTTAGACCCCTCACTTATAATACTGGGCTGATATTAACATTGTTTGTAGACTCTTCATTACGAACAGGTAAATATTCTATATTGCACTGCATCTACTCCATGAATATTTATTTATATACATAACATTGTATATGGGTATATACTCGTAATTTGATGACATTTTATTTCTATATTAGGTAACCAAATATTGTTTTTTTGCACAGCTGTGCTGGTGGAGTATAATATATGTAGTTTCGATTTATTACAATCTTTTATGGGTAGCGTATACTTGTAGTGGATTATTCAAGGATCAGTGATGTAGCTATTTCATTCTCAAGTTACATGTGTTTCTTAGTATGACTATAACATGATTTAGTACTAAAATCTGTAGTGATGTCGATCATGTGGTAAGTGATGTGGACAGATTTTTGCCGTATCACTTGATCATGAAGTTTACAAAATGTATGTACAATCCCTCTTAATTCAGAGTAATGTCATATTTTTGGCTGTTGTTGTTTATAGAGGTTATATATTTTAATTCCTCTTTCTCTTTTTCGATGCTGTGTCATATTGGAAAAATTATTTTAAGATAACAATTTTCAGTGATGGTATGTGTAGTAAGACTTAAAGTTTATATTTAAATTTCATTTTTAAAATTAGAAATTGAAATGTTGTTTATATTATAAACAAATATATAAATTATAATTGTTAGTGTTCTTATGGAGCTTCAACGTGTATCATGAAAATGGTTTTATACAAATATTTTTCATCCTCCCTGAATTTTAAAAGAGCTAGTGTAAACATTTCCTGGTCTGTTATAACTTTTGATTGGTAGATGATATGGCCTTAATATTCCACATGCATTTTTGGCCGGATTGCAAAGCAATTCCGGTCTTTAGATTGACGATGTCCGTCTGTCCGTCCGTCTGTCCGTCAACATTTTGGTTAAAGTTTCTGGTTGAGGCAAAATCTAAGGAACTATATGCAGTAGAAACTTTACATTATACTTTATATTATACATGAAGCTTGCCCATCACAAGACCTTTCAATTTATGCCGTAACATTTGACCTAGTGACCTTAACCTTGGACTTTGACCTAGTTAATGATTTTGGTTAAAGTTCCTGGTTTAAGCAAAATCTATGGAACTGTATGCAGTAGAAACTTTATATTATACATGAAGCTTGCCCATTATAAGACCTTTCAATTTATGCCGTAACATTTGACCTAGTGATCTTGACCTTGAACTTTGACCTAGTTAATGATTTTGGTTAAAGTTCCTGGTTTAAGAAAAATCTATGGAACTGTATGCAGTAGAAACATTATATTATACATGTAGATTCTTCATGACAAGACCTTTCAATTTATTCCGTAACATTTGACTTAGTGACCTTGACCTTGGACTTTGACCTAGTTAAAGATTTTGGTTAAAGTTTCTGGTTGAAGCAAAATCTATGGAACTGTATGCAGTAGAAACTTAATATTATACATGTAGGTTGCCTCTTACAAAACCTTTCAATTTATGTCGTATTATTTGACCTATTGACCTTGACCCAGTTAGTGACAAAAACTTACTTTGCAATCTGGCCATACCGTCTTTAGCGGTGTTTTATTCTTTTTTGAAGACCTCTCTACTGATTCTTAGTTTTTTACCTTGGATTTTGACATACTTTTAAAAAATTTAACATTGGGGATAATTGGCCGGATTGCAAAGCAATTACGGTCTATGGATTGACGATGTCCGTCCGTCTGTCCGTCCATCCGTCCGTCCGTCCGTCCGTCTGGCCGTCTGTCTGCCGTCAACATTTTGGTTAAAGTTTCTGGTTGAGGCAAAATCTAAGGAACTGTATGCAGTAGAAACTTTATATTATACATGAAGGTTGCCCATGACAAGACCTTTCAATTTATGCCGTAACATTTGACCTAGTGACCTTGACCTTGGACTTTGACCTAGTTAAAGATTTTGGTTAAAGTTCCTGGTTTAAGCAAAATCTAAGGAACTGTATGCAGTAGAAACTTTATATTATAGGTTTAGGTTGCCCATGATGAGACCTTTCAATTTATGCCGTAACATTGGACCTAGTGACCTTGGACTTTGACCTAGTTAAAGATTCTGGTTAAAGTTTCTGGTTTAAGCAAAATCTAAGGAACTGTATGCAGTAGAAACTTTATATTATACATTTAGGTTGCCCATGATGAGACCTTTCAATTTATGCCGTAACATTGGACCTAGTGACCTTGACCTTGGACTTTGACCTAGTTAAAGACTTTGGTTAAAGTTCCTGGTTTAAGCAAAATCTATGGAACTGTATGCAGTAGAAACTTATATTATACATGTAGGTTGCCCATGACCAGACCTTTCAATTTATGCCGTAACATTGGACCTAGTGACCTTGACCTTGGACTTTGACCTTGTTAAAGATTCTGGTTAAAGTTTCTGGTTTAAGCAAAATATAGGAACGTGTATGCAGTAGAAACTTTATATTATACATTTAGGTTGCCCATGATGAGACCTTTCAATTTATGCTGTAACATTGGACCTAGTGACATGACCTTGGACTTTGACCTAGTTAAAGACTTTGGTTAAAGTTCCTGGTTTAAGCAAAATCTAAGGAACTGCATGCAGTAGAAACTTTATGTTATACATGTAGGTTGCCTCTGACAAGACCTTTCTATGTATGCTGTAATATTTGACCCAGTGACCTTGACCCAGTTGGTGACAAAAACTTACTTTGCAATCCGGCCATACCGTCTTTAGCGGTGTTTTATTTTTAATTTGTAAATGATACGGCTTTTGTGTTTTGCATGGGAAAAAACCTTTTCATTGGTACAAAAAGTTTTTACCTAGATCTTTTAATTGACCCACTTTTGTATAACAGCGTTTATATACATGTACATTTGCCACTGAAGCATTGATGTTTCACAAAACCATCTTTGAAATTATTGACGGGTATTCTCTTAATTCCAACTGGCCTCTGCATTTGTCAGTGAAAGTTTGATAAATATAGTTTAAAAAAGAATTAATCAGATGAACAGGGAAGCATGTAAATAGCTACTAGTATTACATGTATTACGTAAAATTGAATTATAGTAGGTAAAAAAAAAACACTTGTAATAAGGAAGGGAAAAAGAGACCTTTAACACAACTACATAACTTTAAATGCTTGACATGCATAAATTGATACCTGTATCGTCTGTCTCTACCATATCTACTATAAGGAAGCATGTTAAGCATGCACTTCACAACTAATTCATGGTTTCCTTGTGTACACTATTACTATAAACTCATTAAAAAATGGACCATTGATGGATACCTCAGTAGAACAACAACCCCCTTTCTTGAAACAGGGGGGCACCTCTCCCACCCCCTCTTCTTTCCCCCCCCCCCCCCCCTTTCCACCCTTTCCTTACCTCCCCCCCCCCTTCCGTCCCTCCTCCCAACCCCTCTCTCCCTCCTCCTGCCTTCTCCTACCCCCTTCCTCCCCCTCCCTTTCTCCCTGTCCACCCCCTCATACTG
Source organism: Pinctada imbricata (assembly GCA_033119305.1). Lineage (NCBI taxonomy): Eukaryota > Metazoa > Mollusca > Bivalvia > Pterioida > Pteriidae > Pinctada > Pinctada imbricata. Next base: position 22,783,226 of record VSWD01000005.1, read on the forward strand.
CAGTGTTCTCCCCAGAAATTTCAGATAGCATGGTGCTAAGTCTTGACAGTACAACTTACGTTGCGATGTGTCACTACACATTGCATCATTCAATGATGCATCATTGCATGTTGTATCATGTGTTGTTGCTTTATTACTGAACTGTTTGAAATAATTTTGATAATGAAAAAAATGTGTTAATAATACTACATTCTTATTTACATGCTTAGAAATTTTAGACAGTGAGATCATTGGTTTTCTATTTTTAATTAAAGGGAGATTCATGACAGTTTTAAACCTCTATTAGTTTTGGGCCTTTTGAAAAATTCTCTTGAGACTGTTTCTTTACCATGAAACCTGGTAGCAGATGGACTTAGTGTTAGAATTTATCACATCAGTGAATCTAGTGTGTTATAGAAAGGGAGTCTAACCTTGAGTTCTGAATTTTTGGTTCAGGGAAAGGGCAGGTTTTCTCTTTTAAAAAAGGTTGAAAATTATCTGTAAACTGTAGTAAGAGAGGGTAGTTTAGTATTTAAAAGTATCATGCTATGCTAGTAGTAGCTGTATGTTGAAATAGATTACTGTTTGTAATGATTTTATAATAAAATTTTCTTTTTATTTCAGGTACAAGCCAAATGCCTGTATGATTTTGATGGAGACGTAAATAATGGAGAACTTTCATTCAGAACTGGAGATGTAATCACAATCACAGCTAGGGTAAGACACCAGAATTATGGCATTTTGTGTGTACCATGTTTGAAAACAAGATTTTGATAGTTTCATTTAAAAGGTATATTTCTAAGTTAAGAATTTCATGCTGTATTTCAGGACATTGGTGAAGGATGGTGGGAAGCCAGTAATGACAGTGGGGAGTCAGGACTAATCCCCGAGGCATATGTACAGGTAATGTAATATATTTCTGAGGCAAGGGTATATCAGGTTTGTTCAATTTATTGAGATGCAAACTTTAATGAATCTTTTATGACAGCAAATTTCATGCTTTGTTCTGGCACACATAAGAGACTTCTTTAAAACAAAAATGCAAAATCATATTTGTTCCCCGCTTTTGCAAAAGTGTGAGGACACACAAATCAACCGTCAGTTTCTCTGTCAGTCACAAAAACCTTGGACATAACTTTTTAATGGTAAGTGATAGGGCACTCCTATTTTACATGTGTATTCCTTGTGACAATACCTTTTCTGTGGTCACCAAATTTTCTTACCTCATGTTCGTAAGCTTTTAAAAACTTAAAACTTGGGCATAACTTTTTACTTGTAAGTGATATAGCTTTCGTGTTTCACATAGGAATTCCCTGTGACAAGACATTTCTGTTGATGCTAACTTTGACCTACTTTTGTGACTAAAACATAAAAATCTACCTGAATTTGCTTGTTTTGGTAGACTTGTGCTACAAATTTAACTTTACACCTATTTTGTATTATCTTAATATGTAATATCCCAATCACATGTTTATTGGTCGTTACAGCTGTTAGAGCCACCAGAACCGTCATTTCCACCGCCACCACCACCAGCCAGTGTCTTACCATCAACCAACGACGCCTGGGACAACCGACAATCCACATTCTCTGATCCAAGCTCAGGCTACTCAGAAACCAACGGTCACGATTACTCGGCTGGTTATAATGGCGGTTATAGTAACCAGAATACCGGGTTTGCTGGTGGTGGGTTTAATCATCAGCAAAGTGAGGAGGGATGGGACAGTGACTGGGGGGACGAGGATGATGATCAGACGTCTAGTAGTACAGCGCCTACAAATCCTGTAAGTTATAATAGTAACAAAATATCTGTAATGTATGATAGATTATATGCTTAATATATACATGTATTAAGTATGCTATTCTGGTAGGGCTGTCTTTGAAGGAAACAATATGAAACTACCAGTATATGCATTTTGGACATATGACATGATTCAATGACAGATTATCCATAATTTATTAGAAACATGTATGATTTATTATGTAGACTTCAACCTGTAAGTGTGAAGGTATAAAATGAAATCTTACCTTTAATTTCCATAATTAAAATAAATACTTTAGGTATAATGAGATTCTCATCAATGGCAGCTCTAACCTATTCAGTACAGAGTAATACTTCAATATGATTCTCTTGGTATTCTCTAAAACATAAGTTTAATAGGTGTAAATGGGTCAGCTTACTCACTTTCTGATATTTAAATAGAAAGACCAGTAAGCAAATAATACAAATTGAATATCCTTTAGTTAGACAGATAAAAAAAATGGATAAAACAAATATATTATAGAGGCTATTGCAGGCTTAATATTAAAGAGAGGAATATAAAGGGAATGTTTTTCTCCTTACAGCCAGAGCCAACCACCCCTGTAAGGCTATATTGACATTCTTTCGTCTTTAGTGTGTTATAGTAGTCTCTACATTTTCTTACTCAAATTACAATTCACATGTATGTCAAGGTATAAACATGAAGAAGCTAAAATGAATAAATACCAGTAAACTTCTTATTTGTCTGAAAGTTTTCAAATTTTTAGTCAGAGACAAGTATTTTACTTTACTTAAGAAAAAAAAAATTATTTGCTTCACTTCAAAACTTTTCTTTGTCTTCCTAAAGCTATAAAATATTGAATTAAAAGTTTAAAATTTTCAAGTCACTTTTAAACATTGCTATCAAGATCACTCTTTTTATTGCATTATTATTCAAACAGACACTAGAGCAATCATTTCAATTGTCACGAAACCAACTGCCTTTTCCCTTTCATCTCAGTTCCTATCTCTCTGATGAAAATTCACTTCCTCTAGCGAACAGCTCTTATTTTCCTTCATAATCTTTGATCATTCATTCCATAGAGTAAAGAGAAAAAATATCTTCCTAGTTATTGTAAATCAAGGAAAAATAAAGATTTTCCAGATCTTTTCTGTGTGTTTTAATGAACAAGTTAGATTTTTTGTGAGTTGCTCATATACCTATCGATATACATATATACAAGATAGGTTAAGTATTGAAAGTCATTACTTCAAAATATTATCTTTTAAAGATAAGAAAAGTATTAGAGTATGTAAATTATGAAAACAGTATTTATAGTTCGTAAATTTTGACATCAAATTCATTTGCAGTGAGTCTTTTCTCAACAAGCTCACACAAAATTACTTTTATAATGATTTTCATCTCAATACAAACAAATGTTGATTCAATACTCCATAAGATATTTTATAGAAATTTTGTTTAAGGGGAGAGGGGATGAATGGGAAAAAAATCTTCAATGTACCTTAACATGAAAAGATTGTGAAAAGCATTTCTTGGATTGTATAACTATGGATCATGCATAGAACAGCAGTGAATAAAATTACTTCATAACTATACAATCATGTTAATGCTTAAAAATCACATAATGAGAAGCAACTTTTTTCTACCAATTCTGGTATTCACTCTTTCTATACGTCAAACCCATTTCAGCTCTCCTCTACACACTGAAGATTGTTGCACTGCAAATTTTCATATTTTATACAAACTTTAATATTTATTGCTGTTTAAGAATCAATTTTATCTTGTACTTGTAAAAATGTATTAGAAACAATTTGTTAAAATGTTTTGAAATGCTCTTGTATAATTGATTTTGTAAAATAAGCATCAAGAAAAAATGGTTTGAATTGTTAATGATGGAATCAGTAATACCTCTACAATGTTTTGAGAATTTACAAGAGATTCCCGTTCATAAAATCTCTATTGATTATCATTGTAATTTCAGGAACTACAAGGGGGAGGGAACTTTGGTTTATCTGCACCAAAGCGTGATAATAAACAACTCTCACCCAAGTCAGAGATGTCCAGATATGGCACAGTAAAGAAAAACTTTAGCAGGTAGAGAAAATATTCTTGACTGAGAGTACACAAGATCATAACTGCAGCGCGTGCAGCATTTCCGTTCTGATTAGCATTATAGTCACCTACCTAAACCATTGTTCAATACTTGGGCACCTTTTGTGCTTGGGCACCTTTTGTGCCCAAGTAAATTGATGATGTGTCAAGACAATGGAGAACAATCAAAAAGTGCATGAAAATATCCATGTAACTTTGGTTTCGATGAATTTGCGATCTGCTGCACTGCCAATTCTAACATGACTTGAGATTTTCTCCCTATGTGTACCATAGAACTCGCCTGGTAAAAAATCTCCAACAAACTTCAAGTTCGCTAAGCTCCGCCCATTCATTTGCTATGGAACTCGTGCAGAATAATATTAGAATTGAAACAACAACTACGTAGCTGTGATTTGTTGTCCAGTAATTCCTTGAGTCACATGAGCCAATCAAATTATCACCGAGCCGTGGAATTACTGGACAGCAAACCACGGCTAGCTAGTTGTTATTTCTTAAATAATGTACACAATAAATGCATGCACACTGCATTTTAAGATGTGAAGAAAGTTTTAATTTTTATATAATAATGGTTTTACATTTTTTCACCCCAATGGATTTACACCAAAAGATCTCAGTAATTAATATTCTTTTCCTTACTTTTTTCGCAGATTTTCCACATTTGCAAAAGCAGGCGGAGATGCATATTTAATGGGGCAAGTGCAAGCTAATGTATCCGAAAGTGACCTCATCAAAATAATTGTAAGTAAAGTTAGAATGATATTATAAGAAAATATGTATTACTATTGCAACATTTTCGTGTCATATTTACTACAAACTGCAAATGTATCACCAATGTTTTTAAAATATAAGGAGATTTCGTTTAGGAAAATATCTGTCTTACATGAGCATGTGAAAACTTACATAATTAGAAAGCAAAATAATTCAAATACTTTTGTTCTAAGATATGAAATGTGTATTATATTTGTTATGATTATAGGAAACAAAGGATGGTGTAGAGTGGTACCAAGCCTCACAACCGTACACATGTGCCATCAAAACTCCTAAAAAAGAGAGTAAGCTGAAGGGTCTGAAAAGCTTCATGACCTACCAACTCACACCTTCTGTAAGTCCTAGTGGTCATGTTATGATTTATGTTTGGTTCTGGTAATACTGACATATCCATGAGTACCTTTATACATGTAGAATAATGTTTTGAGAGTTTCAGGCATGTTGTTTGAACATATGTAAACTGTCAAAAATTTCATGTATTTAAAACATTTTAAAGAAAAAGGAGCAAATATATGAAAAACAAATTTTAAAAAGTAAAAAAATCTTGATCATTATAATTAATATATCATTGCTCCATCATCTCTACATTATGATTGTGTACATAGATAATGCATATTCTTTCATTCATTTTGTGATAGGATTGCATTTAGGTGATGTATTTCTGGAATATAATTTAATACACATACATGTACTTGGAAAAAAAATGGATGGGAAACATCAAATTTTTATCATTATAGTTCAGCAATATACAAGTGAGCAGGAGGTACAAACATTTTGATTGGCTACATGAGAGATTAGAAGAGAAGTATACGTGTATACCTGTACCTCCACTACCGGATAAAGCCATAGCAGGTATGTTCATGTTAAACACAATACATTCATTTTGTTATTCTGTTACAGACCCTCATTTTATTGATTTTCATCCTTCCTGAAAACCTTATGCAACTTCCAGGCAGCATACCTCAGTCTGTCCATCTGTCCAATAGTATATGTACCATGTATGTCTTATATCAACTACATTATATAGTCATACTTTTAAAATGACTACAACTTGATATGTATCATACATCCATCTAATTTACAGATATGGTCAATCATGATGAGATCATCTTTAGTGAAGGTCAAGGTCACATTAAAGGTCATAGTAACATTAAAGGTCAAGGTCACATGTTAATGAACAAACATGTACATATGATATGCATCATAATTCTATAAAACTTACAGGGACGGTCAACCATGATCAGACTTAATGCCAAATGATCAAGAGTAAATGTCCTGTTCGAGGTCAAAGTCACATACTTAGGGTGAAACATGCATATTGCTATGTTTAATGATTCATTTGATATGTTTTATACTTGTATCAGACTCACTTTGTTGTCACATATTATATAGAGGTACATGTAACTCTCAATGAGGGTCAAAGTCACCTAAGATTCAAGGTCATCTTCACATTCAAGGTCACCTTCAAAGTCAAGGTATTATTATTTTTATGCATTATGTACTGCTGATACAATCCCTAGCTTGCTTACATTTGTTGCAAGTCTTCATCCCTTTTCCAACATTAAACTTTTTATAAAGTACACAATCACTCATTTCTCCATCAATAAGATACCAGCTTATGAGAGCACAATACTATTTTGCTTCCATAAATTCATTTTAACCATAGTATGTTTTCATGAAACAAATTTCAGGAACCAATCATTCTAAATCCTCAGTAAAGAAGAAAGGTTTGTTAAGGAGTAAAGTTACTGACTCCTTTAAGATTTTGATATGACTTTTTTGGGGTGTTTTGCTGAAAAATGGCTAGGGAAGGTGAAATATTAACAATAGAAAAATTTGCATGCTTGCCATTTCTTCAAAAATACTAACCCATTTCTAGAAGAGACTAAATGGTTTTATCTTTGAAATTAAAAGATTTGTTTAGAAATTACCCTGAATTCCGTTATTAAAATCATTGTCGTCTTTTTGAACTTTAACAGCCGCTATTGGTGAGTAGACTGGAAATTGTAGACTCAAAATGCACCACCACAAAAATATGTCACCAAAATCCCATTCCATCAGATTACATTACCCTCTTTTGTTTTCAGAGAAATGTAGGTTTCTATTATTTTTTAACTTGAGGAAGAATTTGAAGAGAACTTGACTTATATTTGAAAACAGAAGGTGGAACACATTTGGAAAGTTATCACGAGGAATACACTCCCTTTTAGTTTTTATATTTTGTTCAAATACTTAATAAAATGTATGTGCACTAACTTTATGATTCATATTGGATTTTTTTTTTTTTTTTTTTTTCTTATTTGCGAAAATGCAGTAAAATGGAAGGAAAACGTTTTGTACAATATCTCAATTTTTGAAATTAATAAAGCTATTACCCAATAATGATGTATCATGCTATGATGAAAAAATAAAAGTGATATTTCACTTATTATCAATTAAAAAGAATTAAAGAACTTTCGAAGGAAAGAAAAAAGAAAATAACTGAAAAAAAGAAATCAAACTTGTGAGAATTGCATAGGCTTAAGGACAACACAAGCTACATGTATGTCATGGTACATTTAAATTATTGGTTGGTTCATTTTTTTCAAGGATAACAATGTTGATAGTTTGTATCAAGTTGTTTCAACTCCTTATATTTTTAGGTCGTTACGAGGATGATTTTGTGTCGGAGAGGATGCGATATTTACAGTTATGGATGGACAGAATGGTTAGGCATCCTGTTATATCACAGTCGGAAGTCCTTAATCATTTCCTTACATGTACAGATGACAAGGTGGGTGGAACAGTACGGCACATACATGTGTTAATTTTAAAAATTCATAATTTTTTTTAACACTTTATTAGTATGGCGCAAAGCTTTTTGATAGTGCTTTTGAATCATTTGCTGGTACTTTCTTTTCATGGTTTCATGGACAATGAATCACGGATCCTCCCCTGATTCTATTGAATCATGCATGTGTATTTAAATTCACCGAGATTATCTTCCCCGGTACGAGGTTGGTCGCAAAATATGCCATGGAATATCCAGTTATGAGACAATGCATTATATGACCAGTCCTTTTGTCTTTTTGTCTGTGATCAAAAATAATTATCCTTGCATTAGTAAGATATTTTTTATTGCACACTGCTTTAGTCATGACCTTGACTTTGGATCCAAATTAAGTGTATAGATAATAGAGATAAAAATTTCTTGGTAATCTCCCATCTCTAGGTCAACAATTATGCAAAGTATATTAAAAGACCTTTTCTTTGCCTATCATTGTTTTTCATAGACCACCATACTTCACAGAATACTCGTAAAACATTGCATATCTGGAAAGGTTCTCTTTCTGTATGAAATAGAATGACAGATTCACAAATTATCAAAAAATATTATATTTGAGGGTTTGTAAGTAATGGGATATACTGCAAATTGGTTTTTATTCGTCAGATACCAATTTTCGTCATTTTCGCCAGTGCCGTCCTTGACGAAATTACGTTCCGACAAATATAAATACTCCTGACAATAAAATTAATTGTAGTAAGGAAAAATTGAATCAGTCTCTTGGTTAAACTTAAATATGAACAGGGAGCACTGCGGATGAGGGAGGAAGAAGCAGAAGGTTCCGAGTTTTAAGACATTGTTAAATAGTGTTACTACGACATGTAAATGACAGATCAATGAAAACTGAATATGAACACAAGGTCGCATATAATGTACTTCTAATTACTAAATAATATGTTTTCACAGCAAGGTAGGTGATATACATGTCTAATTGTATGTTAACAGATAATTGTTAAACAAACAATGAAAACAAACACATACGACGGATTTGACTATTTGATGGCAGATCTAAATGTTAAGTTGGCATTTGAACAGACAAATTTACATTTTATGGACCCTTGGATGATGAATTTACGTACTGACGAAATGGTCATTTTTAACGAATTGACGAAAATTGGTACTGATGAAAATAAATTAATTTACAGTAGTTCTATAGTACAATACAAGATGTTACATATGTGTATATTGTATAAGTTAACATTTCATTTACAGGAGAAAGTAGCATTCCAAGTGAGTTTAAATTAAACTCATACCCATGAACAAACGTGTAAAATATCATATACTCTTTCAATGATTAAAAGGAATGCAATAGTTGTACTTTTCTCTTCTATACATACCACATTTTGAATAATGGCATAAGAAAGTGATTGTCTTTTCTTAGTTTCGTTATAAACTGAGAGATGTAAAGTCTGTCTCAGTTTCTAAGTTCTTAGAGAATTCCTTTACTGCCATGCCTGGTTTGTCATATTGATAGCTACAAACTTTTTTCTATCTATAAGATTGTCTTTTGGCATATGTAAAACATGTACATTTGATTTCTTTACAAACTGTACTGTTCTAGTGTTTTGCTAAGTTTTTCTTATTTTTTCTGAATCTCCCTTATCTTCACTGTTATGATTGAGTCTAGGACTCCTAAATCATAAAGATCTTACAGCTTTTTGTGATTCTTCTTTTTTTTCTTTTTTTTGGGGGGGGGGGAATTCCATGATCTGAATATGAATTAATGAAGTTTGATATTTTATTAATCTTTTACGTTGAATTCATTTATTTTGATATTTCATTATTTAATAAGCTATGTATGTCCTGAGCTATTTTGAAGTGACTTATCTGTCTTAAGGGACTTTCTCATCTAATAAACAGAGTTAACATTCTGACATATATATCTACACCACCTGCAATATATACATGTAATTCCCTATTACCCGTTGTATTCCTGACATATTCTTTGATGTCTATAAAAGGTTTCAAATACAATGTAATTGAGATATTATACTGTTAACATGGTTATTTTCGCTGGGGGAAATTTTCACGAAATTACCATTGCAACAAAATGCATGGGGGGAATTTCAGCAGAAATCTGGACTATTTCCTTATGTCTTGAATACTTGTTGTTTATTTCACTTGGGGGCTATTTTTTGCGATCATTATACTACTTGAAAAAAATGTGAAAATTACACCTTCACGAAATTTTCCATATTTACAGTATGTATACATGTAGTTACCTTCCTCACTATGTAGGTGATAGTTTCAGTGATTATACTTTATGCCCTTAGAATCAAAGAGTTGGGGCATATACATGTACTTTTATGCCCGTCTGTCTGTTTCTCTATGGCAAAACCTTTAACAGTAGGCATACATTTTGAATGGTAGGTGATAAGGCTTTCATATTTAACATTATTGTGTATTCTTTGTGAACAAAACCAACAACCTCATGACCTTGACCTTTGAATAAGATCAACCTTAGAACTTTAACATTAGGCATAACTGATAGTAAGTGAAAGAGCTTTCATACATGTATTTTACATGTGTTTTCTTGAAACAAGTACCTTTTTGTTGGTTTAAAAAAAAGTTAAAGCAATTTCAACTTTATGTAACATGTGTAATGACTGACAAGTGGATGCAACACCTTATCCTCTTTCCTTTACAAAAACGTAGTTTTTATTCAAACTCAAAATTGGCAAAAATAGCAATATTAAAACTACCTCTTTTATGTTCCAGTTTACAGTATATAGGTTTAAATGAATCGTATCACAATCTTTATAATCTTCATTAGTTATGATAGCACACTGCTTAATTTGTAGTTAATTTCTATGCACATGATTATATCTACGATTTCTTTGTATAACATCACTAGTCTTATTTATGTTATTAGAATGTTCAGTAATTTTTTACATGTATATGCATAAAGGAAGATCATTGTGTTACAGAAATGGAAGGCAGGAAAGAGGAAAGCAGAGAAGGATGAATACCAAGGTGGCAAGTTCTTCCTTACCTTACAAACACCTCCACATGGCTTAGAAATGAGAGATGTGTAAGTTGTCATTCACATGGAATAAATTGTACACCATATTTACCTGGAAAAAAGTCCTCAATTTAAATAAAGTTCATAATACACACATAATTAAAGTCCAAATTGTATTTTAATTATGTATGATATTATACCTACATGTAAACCTATTTTATTTATGCCCAATTTGATTAAAATATATTAGCTCTCGTGAGTTCATCACAATTTCTTTCAATTGTTTCAGGGACAAGAAAATGGAAACATTTTGTAAATTTGTCAAAAATATGGATGACAATGTACGGCATTCTCTAACTGTGATGCATGATAATAGGAAAAAACATTTAGGACGTAAGTACACCTACATGTATATGGCCAATCTGCTACCAATCATGTTCAAATTTATGGCAATAGGATAAAATGAAATCAAACTAAAGGTTAGAAAATAACATAATCACTGTAATAATTATGGAACTTGAATCTAAACACTGAGTATGAACTGCTAGAACATCAAGACAGCTACACTTCTGGGCCCGGCACCATAAACTAAGAATTGACATCAGTCAAATTCTCAACAACAAAAAAACCCGATATGTAACAAATCAGTGACAACTTCAAATACTGAGCTCATCCATTCTATTCTACTCTAAAAATAGAATAATTTCAAGTTATCACATATATTTTAATTAGAAAAAAGAAAATTGAAATTTAGACTTAAGTCAATTGTTTGTTTATGGTGCCGGTCCCAGATCTCCTGCTACTTTGAAAGTGGTGAAATAGAGAAATAAATCAAAGTGAAGTTTTGCAATTTTGAAAAATCAATAATGATTATTTTTTCAGCATATAAAAGAGAATTCCAGAAGATTGGTGGTTCATTTAAACAATTAGCATTAACATTCAATCTAGATACAGCGAGTTGTAAGTACTTTATACAAAGATTTCATTAAATACATGTTTTAAAAATGCAATTTGAATGCACTTAGTTTGTGCATCTCAAGCTTTTGTTCTACCCCAGAAAAGATTAACTTTATCAAAAACTATTAAGTGTTCAGTGAATGAAGCAACACATGGATATTTATGTAATAAAAATGATAAGCACTTGTTGGAAATTCAAGAGATTTTAACAAATATTTATAGAATAAGTGTTTCAATTTGTGTTTTGTTACGGGTATGAAACACACAGCAAGTTCATTTATCATACATGTAATGCAAGTTAGCGCATTCCATAAAATAGTAGCTCTTGCTGTGTGTTGCATACCTGTACCGTTTCATCTTTCTGTAGAGCTTAACAAGGCCGAGTACAATTAGAAAAATTTGATGACGATGAAATTTCAATTTCTTTCTCTTAAAATCATATTTGAAGTACAACAAATAAATAACATGAATTTAATTAAAATCTCTTGCGCAGAAATATGAAAAAATTGAGAAAAATCATTATCTTGCAGTAAAACGCCATAAGGTCTCATTGTAAGATGCCATTATCTTTGAGATGACCCCTACATAATACTGAACGGTCAACTTCTATTTTCTTTCCCATAAAATGAATTTAATAATACTGCAATTACATGATCAATTACCTGAATTTAGTCAAAATACCTTGGGTAGAAGTTCATCATTTTCTAATTAGACACAGCCTCGTTAAGCATTGTGATGCTATGAGCGTTTGATGCAGAATGCAACACACAGTTTCATCTCATGGAATGAAATTTGTACTACATATATTTATTGATAATGGCACTTTTAAACCAGCACTTCTTGGAAAGTTGATTGCAGAAACATGCCTTTCGCAAAAAAAAAAAAATGAAAATAGTACTTAAATGATGTTTCATGGACAATTATTTAAATTAAATGGACACTTAGTTGAATGTTAAATGGATACTTTGCTGAAGTTCAGTAATGAACGCTTATTGAAATTCACAAGCACTATAGTGAATTAATAATCAATACCGATCTGAGATGTGATGGCACTATATTGCAGTTTATAGACACTTTACACTAGTTTAATGAACACTGTACTTTCTAACAGCTGATGCATCTTACCTTGAGGGTACAGTATTAAAATCACTTGTGGATAAAATAATCCTAACCTTTAAGACTTTCTGCAGTAAGGTCACTCTAATATGCCTCTCACAAACCTTGGAGCTTTTATTATCATTATTTTAATGACATCGTCATAAATCGTGGATCTTATACATGCTAGCGGTCCTACTCTTTTCAATGATATATTTAGTATGCATAACATCGGACACAGAATGGCTATTATGGACACAGTCACAGTCTTCGTGAAAACTTTTTTTGACCACTAGCCAGCCGGGCTAGTTGAGTGCCAAAATCTACTAGCCATCCAAAATTTTCACTAGCCATTGAAGAAAAATCAAAACGTTATAAAGACCTATCGTTTCCTCAGCTAGGTCCGTTGAGTGGGCAAAACTGCACACATATATAGAGTATACATAAAAATCGAACGAAGTTAAACAACCACCCGATCATTTCTCTGGCAGATGTCAGCTACATCATTTCAGTGTTCAGTCAAGATTTTTTAAAATTGTTAGATATTAATTGAACATGTTATACTCTAGGGCTGTAACGATTAATCGAAAAGTCGGTTAACCGCGGTTCAAAATCTCACGGTTCGATTCGGTTCGCAATTTCCAGATTTCGATTCGGTTTTTTTCTTTTTTTTTTTATCCCTTGCTTTTCTCTCAAATAACGAACGTTTGATTGGTCACCTCTGACGAAACGACCAATCGTAGGTAGCTTTCTTCGATAGACTTTTGAGATCTTAGTAATGGCGACCCATACGTAAAAACAGAGGTCCCAGGCGGTCATTTTGATTGTTTGAAAGTCGGAGGATGGTCGATAAGACGATTGCTGTTTGCAGAATTTGCAAAACTTAATTTAAGTATTCGACTTGTTCTACTTCGGCAATGTCGGCACATATATGAACTGAAAACATGTGCATGACATCGTCCTGAAGATAAGCAGGCCGAGTATGACCTGGTCTACTTGCGTTCAGAAACTTCGAAAATTTAACAAGTTAGCCAGCGGGCGGCTCAGATTGCAGAATAAGTACATGATTGAAAATTTGGTTGTATTATATCATTCGTGGAATCTTTCCAGTACATGTACATCTCTAGGACAGTTTTAAACTTTTCTCATATTTTGAGTGTATTTGTGAAATGTATAGAGTTATTAATGTAATTTAAAAGCAATTCCAGTCCACTTTGTTGATTACGAAAATTCAAATTTAGTTAGAATATGATTTTGTATCATTTTGATATCAAGATTACTTTGTCACATTAACTGGATTATAACACATCAACACCATAGAGGAAAATAACTAAGAAACTGGTAATAATGCTAGGAAAATGTTCTCTGCTTTAAACCGAACCGAGAACCGAAAAACCGAGGTTCATAATTAACGCCGAACCGAACCGAAAGATTTCCGAACCGTTACAGCCCTATTATACTCGCATATTAGTCAGTACCGTAAAATAACCCGCAGCAAACAGTTGAGACATAACGGGTACTTTTTACGGAAAGTAAGCGGCGATTTTACCCTAAGTATGAGACAAGAAATCGCTAGCCTGTCGGCCCTTTATGAGAACACTGCGTTTCATTAAAAGTCACTAGCCAGTCGGGCTAGTTCAGCATCAATTTTTGATAGCCCAAGGAAATATTTGGTAGCCAGGGCGGTCGGGCTAGTGAGTTTTTACGAAGACTGCAGTCATAGTGGCTATCCCAATAAAATCACAATGTACTGACAAAGCATTTCCATAGTGATAGCAAAGAAAGGGTATATAGCTTTAATGGCATTTTCTTTACTTAACCTTAAACCTTGGATGTTGACTTTCAAAGTTTTCCATGGAGGTTGCCATTAATGCGACTAAAGCGTTTTTGTAGAGTGATTGATTATTATTTAAGGCATTATGCCAGTTTCAAAAAGAGGCTGTAAATATATCAAGGCAGAGAATAGGACTGTTAAGACGCATCTGATCCATGATTTATGAAGATGATAACATTTTGTATATGTGGGTTAAATAACAAACTCAAGGTTGAAATTCTCCATGTTATTAGTACCTTTCATTGTCAACAGTATTTAAATGAGTTGGTGTAATGTCTTTGATGCAGATATAAAGAATATATTTAAGGCTGCATTAATCAATATTTTTTCAAGACTTCTAAAATTTCATCAAATATGGAAAATGTCTGTCCCTGTATACGTATGCCATGGTGGTCTAAGTGATGGAATTTCAATATTCAGTTACACTTGCACATATGCTCATCGTCGGAAATCCACAACCTATTGCCCTATGTTGCACTACTTGTAACGAGGAAGATGCCGTGGGTTTCTGATGATGACATGTTACGCTCTAATTTGATGTAATTTAATAGTGTACCTATCTGATATTGTATACATTGTACATGTCATACCAGAGATGCCAAATTTGAATCTTGTTAATTTAGAATCTTATGAATCTTTTAAGATTATTTGTCTTTGACTGATTTAAAAGCCGAGATCTTTTTAGATTAACAACAGAACCTTCCCCCCCCCCTCCCTCCCAAATCAAGCACATGTTTCACCATATTTGTTCATACAGGAACATAATCTTTTCTGTAAAAATTTCCCATAAAGGTCTCTGTGTTTGGAAAAGAATATGCACAATCCATTCCATTCCTAGACTTACAAACATCTTTACCTATTTGCACTTACCAATTCCATCACTTTTCCTTTTCATTGATTTACTGTATTCTAATTATCTTGAAGAATATATCAAGGCATTAAAATAAAGTACTCTAAAAAGATTTTGTGAACTTGCCATGTTGAGGGAGGCTTGGATTAAAATTTTGTAAATGCAGACCAAATGAAACCTGTATTATAGCAAAGGATTAAACACAAGATAAACTGCCACATACTAGATTGCTAGAAAAAAGAAATTAATGTAATTATACCTCTTGCAAAGTAAATTGACAGTAGGCATTCATTTACTGTAAACGTTATTTTCGCTTAGGAAAAATGTGACGATTATTGCATCAAGATGTTATACTCGGGGGAAATATTTGCAATGAAAATTCCTCTGCCTTTGTAAGAATTCAGGAGTTATTAGGAGGGGGGGTGGGATTTTTGCAAAGTCAAAAATTAAAGATAGACACCCCAACGCGAAATTTTCCATGTGTACAATATCTTTCTAGCTAAAAAGCCACACACAAAAAAAAGACAAGTTCAAGGTCTTAATTGAGGCAAAGGATCTTGAATACTACTTTTAAAATGATAGACAGAAACATTTTAGATGTAGAGTGATCTCTGGTGAACAGGCCATTCTGAAGTATTAATAGAGAGTGGTGTGAACAGAAATATTGATTTTCTCTAATTTTTGCTTTTAACATGCAGCCACGTATAATAATCAAGAGTCATTGCCGAACACAGGCTAATGATTAAACTAGATTTTGCTGTTATGCATTGGTTTTGCCTCTATTTATATGAAAATTTCAAGCTTTAAAGTGCATTTCCAGTTCACCAAAAATCCTATATGGTCATGTTTAAATGATATAGTATCAATAACTGACCTTTGATGGCTAGATTTTTGCAGAATGAACAGTTTGTTGGTGTAGTATGAAAAGTTTACATACGCAATTCAATGTAAAGCATGTTTATTTTCAGATTCACAAAATCTAACAGCGGCCATAGACCACACAGCAGACACTTACAATGAAATAGGAGAGCTCTTCGAAAAGCAGGTATGTAGATGTACTGTAGGCGTATGAATCTTATGCTTTCTTCTTTACATATTTGAAGAAAATATTAACTCTGGAAAAGAGTAGGTCCGTAAAGTATTTAAAAAAACTATGAATGATTAGTCATCCATGCAATACTAGTATTCAGCAATTCCTATTAAATTCTGACACTTTTTTTTCAGCCAAAAGAAGACATTGATCCAATGATGGAAATGTTACATGAATATAAAGGAATCTTGTCTGTGTATCCTGATGTACTAAAAGTTCATGAGGTAAGTTCAACTTTCTTGCTTTGTATACTTGACAGCCTAAGTGGATAGTTTATCTTTTATTGGTTAATTCTTTTGTAGGCAAAGTATTGATCCCAGAGGTCAAGTTATATTTAGCTGTCTACCTATCAGAAGTCTAAAGTTTACAAATATTTTGTAGATGTAAATTGAAACTGCTTATCACTAGTTACATTTGTTTATCTTCCTTTCATATGTAATGTATTCATTTTAATTACATAGAAATGTAGTATTAATTGCATCATCTTTTTCACCAGGGTGCTGTGGGCAAAGCAAAAGAGTGTGAAAAACTGAAAGATGAAGGTAGAATGCCGGAATCAGATGTTCAAGCCGTGATACAACGAGCTGATGTGATATCATTTGGAACTATGGCAGAAATGTCACACTTTCAGAGGGAAAGAGTTCAAGACTTCAAAAGTACAATGCAAACATACCTAGCTGGACAGATCAAATTCTATAAGGAGGTTTGTTACTACATGTATATGACTTTTCCATTCCATCCAAATTCTTTTCTCCGACTTTTTGGCTCTATGTTTTTCCTGTTTCTGCCATCTTCAAGAAAATTTACTGATTCTGCTACTTAGGTAATAATCATGACTCTGTATTGCATGTTATTGACAAAAATGGAGTATGTCAAGTTTTCATTCAATACGGAATATCGCAAATACTTCTAACCAAGACTATACGAATGTTCTCGCGCACTCCTTGATTGTTCTCCATTGTTATGACGTCATCAGTTTACTTGGGCAGAAAAGGTGCCCAAGTTTTGAACAATGGTTTAGATAGGTGACTAAATGAAAAATCAGAACGGACACGCTGCACGCGCTGCATTTGCGATCTTGCGTATTAACAATGATTAATGTGAAATTTCCTCTGATTTTCATTATATAAAAACTGAAGCAAAATTTCTCCTTTCACAGATTACACAGAAATTAGAAAATGCCTTGCAGAAGTATGATAGTGCGTGAGAGACAAGACACAAGGCTAGATTAAGTTGAAGACACATACATGTAGTGCTAAAAGACATGAAGACACAAATGTTCGTCAGAATTCCAAGATTGTCAAAACCAAGAAAAGTTTGACTCTGTGTAAAACCTTTGAATCGGGTAGCTCTTAAATACAAGTTGTTCAAGAGTATGTTCACAACACATGTTGTGTTCACTTGTTTTTACTGTTGTACTCTCTCATTTTTTTGGAATGAGATAGAATTTCATTTCATATTTCAGAATTAGACATCTTCCCTAGTTCTCATCTTCTCATATAGTATCTTCATTTTTTATCTTCTTGACACTTTTTAAAATGAAGATAGATGACTGAATAATGTGGTGCTGCAAGGTTTTCCACTTAGGAAATTATGATGCTTGACAAATGCAACTTTGCCTGGAATTCCTAGTTCTTCTGTTGAAAATTGTGATAGTGGTAAATTGACATCATTGTTCATATGATTTTATCACTGCATAGAAATTCACCTTCTGTACCTCATTTCCATACATGGATATTCCAGAACATATTTATCATGAGTGAATTGAATAAGAATTGATCAAAGTCCAAGGTCAATGTCAGCATTTCTTTTTATTCAAATATGTAAAATGATAAAGAAGAGGTCAAGGTCATTGACGATATTTCTCCTAATTCCTCCAAAAGTTATTCATTTTACCAACTGATCAGGAAAGAATGTACATGTAATTATTCATTTGACAAATATTATGTATTTCATAGCTGATGCTAAAGTATTGCTGGTGCTACAAAATTATTATTTGCTTTATGCTAAGAATTTTTCTGGTTTTATTAGGAAGAGGTTGTGTCAAATTTAAAAAAAAATAGAAGAATTTATCAAAAAGGCATCCACTTTCTAGATGATAATAAAACATAGAAATTCTTCATTTGGTCATGCAATTTTTCTTGAATGAATATAGTTTTAACATGCCCTTCAAAAGACATATTACACTATGGGAAGATGCTAATTCTATTTTTCAAATATATGTAGATTTCTAGTCAGCTAAACTTAATATACTTTATATAAAAATATTTTTGCCATTTTTTCCCTTTTCAAGAATTATTAGTTGTGATCAATTGTCAATTAACACTTCTTACTAATTACATCTAGTTACGAAAATATTAAGAGTTGTAATCTTAGTAGTATTTACCTGTATCTGTGTCAGTGTACTTTTATTCTCATAGAAAATTTTTCATTTTCATGCAATGCGAAAAAAGGCATAATTGATTTGATTGGTTAATCACATTTTCCATATATATGTATTCATTGCTGAAAGCTAGATTTCTAAGAAAAGACTGATCTTTTCACTTTTTTAAAAAATCAAAAATGTGCATGTGTATATACATCTTATCATTGGAAATCAGGGTAGAATTAAAATTAATTAGATTTTAAGGTCTTCAACAAACATTATGATCTTTACTTTTCTAAGATTTTGAATTTAGAAATTAAGGCATACATGTATACTTAATCAGTAGAGAATCTTTTCATTCTTATATATACATGTATACACATGTTCATTCATGCATCAAGGAAAATTGTTTTTTCTCATTTTGCAAGTGTCATGAGATGCACAGTTGAGAGATAAATATTATCGAGTCCCATTCTGTGATATCAACATGTTATAGTTTTATGTCATGTAAAAATCCTTTTGTAAGTTTCATTTCATGTTTCACTATCTCAGTGATTACTTTATTTTAATTGAATGGAAATATATGAATAGTGGTTTTATAGTAAAATTTAATTTTCATTGTCCAGTACGAAGTATTCAAACAGCAGTAGAGATAAATTTTCAGGTTGTTTTTTTACAAGGTAAATGTACATGTATCCTAGAATTTAACAGCAGGAAAAGCCTTTTCCATCACTTATCCTTTTCCAGTATGTACAAAAATCTTCATAATTGCCATATTATCAAATTTCCATGTTAAACCACCACTGGAAATTCACAGTAAGTTGCACTTTTAGTTCTCATCCCACGGATCAGGAAGTTTCTAAATACACAGAGGCGATCAATTGACGCTACCAGTAATATTATATGTATGTAAGGCAGGCAGCTCCAACAATGGCCTTCTGTTCAGATGAAAAACTACAGTTTATCAATTGAAAGTGATACATCCTCTAACATATATTTTGACTTTCAGCTACTGCTGCAGCTCAGAAATAAAATCAAATTCAATCATTTGATTCTCTCAGTGCCTTTCAAGTGAAATGTTCAAAACTGTTGTGACCCCCAGGAGTTGCACATATGGATATAACTAAACTGAAAAAAAATACCAGGAAAAAAACCATGTGAAATGTTTCACTATTTAAACAAAGACAAAATTAAGTTCTAAGATTTAAATGTTTGTACATTGGGTAAATGTAGTGTAGTTACTTGATATACTTTATGCAGATATTGGTCATTTTGTTAAACTGCCGCTTCTGATTCATGTATTTCTAAAAAAAAAATTCCTGAATATTTGTAAAAAATGGAAGTGTCTGATAATGAGAATTTTGTAAAATTATGAATGTTTTATGTTCATATTTAATAGGATCATTTATGATTATAATTAGCGATACCATCAGTATGTAAGTATTTATGATGCATTACCTACAAAATCTTTAGTAAACACAGTATAACTGTTTTTAAAATTACAATCCTTTGTAACAAGAAAGCAAATTGAATATTGGTGCAAATTTATCTCAGTGAAAATTTACAAGTAGAAAATTCAGTATAATTAGTTATCGTAGAGATTCACGGTACAAAAGTTTGATGATTTAATTTTCATACTGATCAACTTGATTAGTCACAAAGATACCAGCAAATCTACAAGGCTATAGATTAGAATTTTTAGTGTATTGATTTGTCTTCTAACGATGTATTAGTGAAAATTATGGCAAAAAAGAATAGAAAGTTAAGCTTACTAGTATTTGTGGTGTTAAGCTTATTTATAGGGAACTAGGGTAACTGAGACCTTGATCTGGTTGGATGAATTTGAAGCTTCATGTAGTTAGTAATCTGGCAAAAGGAGTATCTTGGGGTTTTTTTATCCTTCGTGATTAAATATACATCTATAGATCCATCCATATAGCTCAATTATAAGTTACTATAGCTGCAAGCTTTTTGTATACGTATTAGCACTTGATGAGAAAAATAAAAAGATGTTGCAGTAAAATGTAATTTCAACTAAAATTAGAAATTTGATCTTATTCTTTCAAATGAATGTTGAATTTTGTTCATTGTTGATTCGCATACATAACGTGATTATTTCTACAGGCATTAATTTTATATAGATTATATATTTATTAAGATTTTGAGTACTCAAAGCTTTTGTCACATATGTTGGCTGGCCAACTGTTTCCTCTTTGTTAGATTCTGTTATCACTGTTCCTATCACCAATGTAATATGTATTTCTTGCTTTGCTTCTTCTTAGATGTATAGCTTCAATTATCAGCTCATAAACCATATTCTTGGTTTGAATATAGGTCTCCTGACGTCTACATAGTTATATGTCATAGTATTGACACTGTATAAGACGTAATTTCTTGTACATGCAATTAATTGTACAATGATAAACATCACAATGTTCAATTAGATTAGACTTTTTAGATGTCACTTTAAGAAATGGAATGTTCCGTTGCCATGGCTATGGTTTACAATGGTTATATAAGGAATGATACAAATGTGTAAGTCTCTTTCTTGTGCAAAGCTACTTAAATGTAACATTATTGATGCAGTATATTGTTCTAATGAAAAGGTCAACTGGAGTGTTATAAAAGGACAAATTCTACATGAATACATGGAAGAAACATTTTGTATTTGATTTGATGTAGCAAGTTTTCACCCCATGCCAACAAAGTTGTAGTAAGATGTACTGGTTTAAATCACTGTGGCTATTTTTTACATGGAGTGGGGCTATGGTTTTGGCTTATTAATGCCATTGTTAAAATATTGACCAAGTCATCATGATCAAACCAATGGAAACATTCAGTGTATGATTTGAAATAATGCAATTTTCAGTCCCAATCTTGTAAAAGTATTCAGAATTTTTACATTTATACTCTATGTACAAGTACCCCTGAGATTTTTATGCCCCATTATGAGAGATGTGAGGCAAATACATTTATCTTTTTCCTGTCTGTGTACAAAAAATGAACCATATCGATCACTCGTGGTAGGACTGTTATATTTCATATGAATATTTGTCATTACAAGACCTTTCTATAGGTTGACCTTTGACCTACAAATGTACTTTCTAAAAATTGCAGAATTGAAAGTATAAAGCATGTATATCTTTGTGTTAAGCTATCATGACATACGATTTGTCTTTTCATGGTGATAACCTTTCTCTTTATCTTTTAAAAATATTGATGTGACCTTGATCTTATTATTGAATAGATTTTTTAACTAAATGTTTTGGATATACACTCCCGACAGAAACTGTCATATGATCTTCCCTGTGGTTTTGTTGGATGTTTCCTATATGATATAATATGTGTAGATGTTAAGTGTGGTTTAGTTTTATCAGAAAAAAAGGTGTTACAGAACAAATACCTTTTTCATTTCCTATACCTGCATTTTCTATGAAGACAAATCAATTATGTGTTGTTATTAAATTGTTGTCGATTCATTTCTATTTCTGGATGTTAAATCATCCTTACAAAGTGTAGAAAGTTTTTATATGGAACATTATGAATGATAAGTATATATACATTGTGTATACATGTATTATTATATATTAGCAATTTTTTTAAGCTCGCTCTCTTCTGTTTATTCCTTCACCATTCATTTGGATGGTATCATGCTTTGTTATATTAAATTATACAAATTTTCATATCTAGTATTTGAATTTTTCCACGTTTCAATATGTTTCATTTTGTATAATATAGATATGTTTGATCTGTCTCTGTCTGGTAGTTGCACTTCCCCATATATAAGTAAAAGTCACATTTTATGAACAAATAGGCATGAGGTGACATACTTGAACAGTGTAGTATTTGTTTCATCTACCCTTGTGTAGCATGCGTAAGGTTTTATTGATGGAACATTCAAACTAAGCCCAGATTAAAATTTACCAAAGTAAGCCCATGACGGATTACTAAGCAAAGTCCACTTTATGAAATAATGTTCATATGTCTGTTCATCTGACAAACCATCTGTTATGTTGTCCATCTGTGTTAGCAATTTGGTTTAGCTCTTGTATGCTGTAAGGTGTAAAGTCTTGAAACTTGTGCATATGCAGTTTGTAAGAGGATCTGAATGCAGTTATTGTCTTTAACCTTGACCTTGATGATGTAATTTTGAATAAATAGACTAAATTGCACAAGTACATTGTAGTACACAAAATATCACACTAAAATTTGGCACGGAGATAGAATTTGATGAATGGACTGGAATTCAGTAATTGACTTTGAGGTTTGACCTTGACCTAGAAAAATATTTGATTATATTGTTCCAGTTCTTACAAAATATCACATGAAAGTTAATGGCATGGAAATGAAAAATATTGGTGGTCCTGATTTCAGGTATTGACCTTGAAAATATAATCGTGAATTAAAGACTGTGATGTATGATATATTGCATAAGTAACGTTATATGCAATATGTCATAGTCTTAAATAATTCATGATGATGATTACAACTTGGAATGGAAGTGCACCTGATTCCAATTACATTTTATTGGTTTTTACCTTGAAATTTGACCTTGAAAATAAAATTTGAATCAGAAAACATGGTACCTGTTCTTTGAAAAAGAACTTTTCAAGGAAAAATAATGTGATGAGTTGACCAGATTTCATGTATTGAACATCACATTGAGGTTTGGTTTGACATTGACTGTGAAATTATCACTTTGGTGGATATATATATATTCCAATGGCAACATGACAGGAGTTTCTCTCTTAGATTTCAGAAAAGCGTTCGATCTTGTCAATCACAAAATTCTAATAGATAAAATGAAATACTATAACTTTACAAACGAAACTTTGAATTGGCTCGAATCGTACTTATCAAATAGGACACAAACTGTACATATTGGAAATGTTTCATCAAATCTCTCAGCTATTACATGTGGAGTTCCGCAAGGGTCAGTTCTAGGTCCAGTTCTTTTTCTCCTATATATTAATGATCTCCCGCTTCATGTAAAAAATTCAATACTTGATCTTTTCGCGGACGATGCCACTCTCCATAAAGCTAACAATAATTTGTTAGAAATCGAACGTGATATGAATGAAGATATGGACCACATTAGTGCTTGGTGTAAGGAAAACCGAATGGTCATAAACGAAAGTAAAACTAAATGTATTCTAGTCGGTGCTCGTCAGAAGATCTCTAGGCTCCCAACTACAACTCTTTCCTTAAAAGTTAATGATAAACTGATCGACAATCTCACATCAGATAAATTGTTAGGTGTGTACATAGATAACTATCTACAGTTTGATAAACACATTGATGAAGTATGTAAAGCTATTACCCAGAAGATCGCATTATTGCGAAGAATTAAAAAATATTTAGGACTTCAACATAGAGTACTCTACTATAATGCCTATATACTTCCAAGCATCGATTACTGCCTAACTATTTACGGCAATGCTTCTAAATCCCATCTAGACCGCATTCTGAAATTACAGAAAAGTGCAGCACGCGTAATCATGGATGCACGACCTGATACACCATCCCAACCTCTATTTGATGAGTTAGACTGGCTGAATATATACGACAGATGTATTTTTAACAAAGGAGTTTTATTATTTAAAATATTTAATAAGCAAGCTCCCTCTTACTTATTAGACCTATTCTCTGAAACATCCAATTCAAATTATCAGTTACGGTCTATTACTGACAGAGACCTAAGTATTCCACAACATAAGACCGAGTTTTACAAGCGTTCCCTACAATATAGTGGTGTCATACTTTGGAATGAACTCCCCACTCATATCCGCCTGTCTAACTCACTCCCAACGTTCAAAAATTCTTTGTTAAAATACTTATAAAGGAAAAGAGAAACAATACTAATGTCTGAAAATAACTGTCATTCCATGTGATGTATATTGTATGTATTGTGTATATATTTGATCTTGTTGTTGCATTTATGAAGGCCTCGTGGAAGAATAGTATACTGCTAAACGAGTCACCTTCTTTAAATAAAGCTTATTATTATTATTATTATTATTATTTGAATTGGACTATAATTATGAAATTGGCATAGAGATAGAACATGATGAATGAACCTGATTTCAGCTATTGCCCTTTTGTAATGAGGACTGCAACACAACAAAATCCGTCTGTGTGTCTGCCAATCTGTAGCTGTTGTGTTGTGAAAGAATTTAAGGGGTACCATGTAAAATTTGGATATAGAGACAAGACTTGATAAGAGGATATAAATGCAGGTACATGTACATACTGTCTTTGACCTTGACTGTAAGGTTAAACTTTTCTAATTCAACTTAAAAATTCTTAGAAAATGATTTTAGATTTTGCCTATATTTTTTGATATTTTAAAACTCTCATATTGATTTAACACATGATGAGTGGACCTGACATTAAGCTTTGCAAATTACCTTGACCTTGAAGCTAGTTTGACCCTGGGACTTTTAAAAATAAAAATGGTTATACAGATTTCATTATATCAGTATTATACAAAAGGTGGTCCTCCATAAATATGACCTTCTTTTAAAAGTTCAATTGTAGACACTTTTCTTTTGATCTGTAAAAGTAAGGGCTATAATATTTCACATGTAGTCTGAGAGCATGTACTGCTACTGACCTTGACCTTGGACTTTTACCTGGTTATTTCTTTTTTATTTATTTGGAGAGGCGTTGTTTTATTTTTATTTAATAAAATATATTTTAATTCTATATATTGAAATGATCGAACCACATATTTGTGTGCAATGTGAGGCTGACTGGGTGTCCGAGCATCATGTGAATGAAAATACGGATCATGTAACACGTTTTCAACTTTCACTTTACTTTTTCTTCGAACGTCCGGGTCAATGTCAACATGGCTTTGATGAGAAAAGTGTTGTTTACATCGGCTAGGCGGCTTGTAAAAAGCGCACAACATCTTAAACAGAACAATAGATGTTGCTCCTTCTTCCCAGTGAACGATTCTTTATTTGGTTTGACAGATGAACAGAAACAAGTGAGGGTGTAGTGCGAATTTATTCAGATTTCGATCATTTGTCTGTATCTGGCAAATTTCCACAAAAATGTTATGAAAACAATGATTTCGTTTAAAATAAGTCAGTCAAACTTTCAGAATGTCGCATCATATTATCAATGAAGCTATATCTGCAAGACTTATAATGTACTTTACATACATGTAGTGGGTGTGTACCAATCAATGTCTTTTCATTGGCTAACTTGGCCACACCCTCCTCTGTTTCAATTACACTTTGAATGCCTGATATAGAAATAGATTCTTCTACTTCTGTATATTTAGATAGACAAATTTATTCAAGTAAAAATCAGTGCATAATATGTATACATAAAAGAGTAATATGTATTCTAAGTTACATACATAGGCAAAGCCTATATTAACCCTCTGGCTGCGGTAGGGGACATATGTGTCCTTTTACCGCTCGCTGCGGTAGGGGTCATATGTGTCCTTCTTTACTTTTCGGCATTAAAACTCCTCTAATTCGCTTGTTTCTTGACGGATTTTGACAAATTTGGTATCAATGGAAGCAGAAAACTATCATCTACAATTTGATGGTAATAAATACCTAGTAAGATTTATCGTTAAATTTATATATGCAAAAATATCCCATAAATGAGACACCCTGACTACCGCCGTAACGTTTCGTATTTTTAACGTCATCATCGCAAATTCAACCGCGTGTTGCTTGGTATTAAAATCAAGTAGAAACATTTTATTAAATGATCAAGCAGGATATTTCTTTGAGATTTTAGCCATATAATAGATAAAATATTTCAATTTTGCTATCTCTAATTATCTAAGGTAATACGATTTTTTCTACAATTTTGTCAACTATTGTACTTTGCAACGAAATTTTATCGAATGAAGTTTCTCTATTTGAAAACTTTGAGCGAGTGAATTTTAGTTTTAACCTTCCTTTAGTCAAAGATATATCTATTTTATAAATAACTGCACGCATGATCGAGAACGAGGGAGATGAATGACGCCATTTTATTGACTGCAACGTCAAAATGTTTAAAAACGGTTACGTATAATTTTTTCCTTTTCTCTTCTTCATATTCCCTTATCTCTAAATAGATTTATGGAACCAGATATGAAATTTTGCACAAAACATGATATTTTTTTAAACTTTGACTTGAACTGACAACATTTTTTGCAAAACGATGACAGATGAGTCTATAACAGAAAAGGACGAATAATGATTGGCCAGGGATATTTAGAATAACACATGTTACTTGTTTATTTTTTCAACATATTTTACACTTGTTTATTTTTATTTTATTTCCATGATAATCTTTAAAATGAACATAGTTGTGTAAGGGAGAAAATCATTCATGATAGCATTCTTCCTTGTACCAGATTGTAGAAACTTCCGCCGAATGTTAGGCGGAAAGAATAATCTCCACTCAAAGTCAATGTAGGGGGGGGGGGGTTGTCATGCAACCGTTAAATTTTCTTAGTTTGCATACATGTTAATCAGAAATTCAGAATTTATGAGAGATGCATGGGGACAGATCAAGACTCTCTCAA
The DNA here is from genome assembly GCA_033119305.1 of Pinctada imbricata. Classification (NCBI taxonomy): domain Eukaryota; kingdom Metazoa; phylum Mollusca; class Bivalvia; order Pterioida; family Pteriidae; genus Pinctada; species Pinctada imbricata. The sequence goes on from VSWD01000005.1 coordinate 22,810,361, forward strand.
TTCTCTGTGGTATGTTTTCCTTTTTTGCTTAGATAGATTATTAACCTTTTATAAAGACAATTTTTATTTCAGCCTCATGATATTTTGAATAACAACCAAATATTGCATAGATAGAACATTGATAATTTTAGAATAACTTACCCCCAATCCAATTTCAATTTCTTTTGGAAATAAAATGGTTAAACTACATTTGTGCATGTACTCGTACATGTAATACAATTATGCATATTTAGATGAAGGAGCTCTACTATCTTTGGTAACCGAATACCAAATAACGCACGAAAATGGATGATATTCAAACTAAAGAAACTTGTAACAAATAAATTTGTTCATACCGACATTATTGTTTTAATTAATTTACATTCCATGTAATGAAAAAACCAACATGAATAACATTGTAAGTCCGTTTATTTGCGAATTTATATGAATTTGTGAAGACGGAGATTTTGGCGAAATCTTGTACAGATCATAAAATAAGGCAAAAGGAGGAAAGGCATCTTTAGATAAAATACCCCCTAATCCGGGTCAGCAAGAGCGATAACTTTTTCCCCATTAGATGTATAAAGAATAAGGTTATCATGTTTAGAATTAGAGCAAGTCAGAAATCTCTCTCTGAGACTCTCTCTCTCTCTCTCTCTCTCTCTCTCTCTCTCTCTCTCTCTCTCTCTGAAACCTCTCTCAGAAATTTGCAGTTTATCTTTTCTACATGTATTTACTTTTTTCGAAATATTGCTTATACGCGAATGTGTAATAGTCTTCCTTCTCCCTTGACCTTTAGAATTGTCTTCGAATTTTGTTTTCATTTTTTTAGTCATATATTGTAGCAGGAGTCTAATATACATGGATAATATAAATACCCGTCCATATCCTCATCACTTCTAGTCTTGCCAGTCATCCCAGCAAAAGTTGCACGTGCACTCGATAGTTGAGTCTCTGGATATGCTCCTGAATCTGACTTGGACATGTTCCTGATTCTCCAGTTTAGTCATAGAAAATTCTGTCTTCCTAATTCTGAAACGTATTTGATTAACCCCCCCCCCCCCCCCCGCCCAATTATTAGCCGACAACATGCGATTTGTCTCTACATCCTTTACAAGCCGCTTATTTCTCGTTGTAAAGCATTAAAAATCACTATATCTAGAGATTTCACCTTCTTTGTAACTTCTTTCAGAAGGTCCCCCTTTTTAAACATCATTGAGAACCATGTCCCCTCCCTCAACAAAAAAAAAAAAATCCCAGGATAAAAAATCTTACATCTAAATTCTAAGTCTGACAGTTGGCATCTGCAATGGTACGCGTATACTGACAGCAACATGACATGAGAAACATTAAGAGAGGGGAAGGAAAAGTGTTAAAATGTAAAAAAAAATGTTTTAGTACACATAAATGATTAAAAACAAGACAAAAATTCGACATGATTGTGTTTCTAAATCACAGTCCTGAGCTCGATGTCTACAATCGCATCTTCCTTTATTAAAGGAGCTCGAAGAAGCGTAAATAATTGAGGGTTGTTTTATTTATTTATTTCCTTTATTTATACAGGAAAGCACATTAATATTTAGCTACAAAATTAACAAGTTTACAATGTGGTCCTATGTTGGTATCTAGCTCCAGTGGTTCTGAGTGAGTGTAATGAATAAAAAAAAGATAAAAATAATGCAATTCAATTATGCAATCTTAAATCATACATTGTATAATTTATGTACAATGTAATAAGTTTTGCAAAGTATGTTTGGTTACCCATAAATTTTGTCTGCATCAAAATTTCAATTTTGTTTCATTTTGAAATGATAGTAGAGTTTGTATAGTAGATGATTTATACATACAAAGTGGCTGGGACAGGGCTGTGAATTAGTCCGAACTAGTCCGTAATAGGTATTAATGTACATGTATTCATCATTTGAATTCTTTTCTTTTAAGATTCCTGACCCCTTCTTTGCATTTCAAATCGCTATTTACGTTTTTGTACTGGATAAAATCAGCAAGAAAAAAAGGTAATTTCAGACGTTCTTACGGAAAGATTTGTCGAAAATAAAAAACTATAGGATACTAGAAAACAACGGTATACATATATGACGACTTAAAAAAGAAGTTCCATTATTTAATCGAGTATCAGTGTATCCATAAAAGAGACGAAAAAAGTGTGTACGATTTGACACTAATTGTGTGTCAGTGATTCAAAGCATAATAGAATCATACAAACAGGCTAATTCAAAATTGACCAGATAGAGTTTAAAAACATTTCCCAAACTGAAATTTATTAGACAAAGATAAGGCGGAACTATAAAGATTAAGAAGTACGAGACGATTTTTCCCTTCACTTTCATTTCGACACAAATAGAAATTGGGCAAATGATAGCATACAAACGATCTAGTTTTTCTAAAAAAGAAGTGTCATTTATTTATCATTCAAATTGTGTGTATTAGATAGAACTTCACACAAACTGCAAAAAATTTCAGGAAGTTTTGTTACTTTCGTCTTAGATAGAAAACCTTAAAGACACAATGTATAAAGTCTTCTGCTGTCTGTATTTTCTCTCCCCCTCCCTCTTTTTGTCTTTGTTTTTTTTTTCCTGTTTACAAATTATTTTTTTAAAAAAGACATAAACACAGCATACACATAATAATCGGAAATCTAGAGATGAATTGACGTGAATTGAAGTTTTAATAGTATTAAAATAGGACGAAGTGATGAAAAATGTGAGATCTTTTTTACAAAATCTAGTAAGAAAAGATTCAAAGATTAATTGTACCAAAATTCTGCCATCGTCTTCTGTTAGAAAGATATGAAATACATGTACTATAGTATGATTCAAAGATGAATTATTTGACTCGGCTTAATTTGAGATTGCAGATACAGTTCCTTTTTACATATTTCGTTCCGTTTCAGATGCTTTTGACATCTCTCGGGAAATCTTTTCCCGTTTCATTTCCCATTGTAAATCCAAATATATTCGTCAACAACATTGTATGTATCAAATTTATCTTCTGCATTTATGGAACTTAAAAGAAAAAATCGATTTGTTAATTCTGCATCCCTGTCCTGCAGCGTAACACCTCTTTTAAACCTGGCGGGAAGGACGAACATTGTTTTTGCTGCGTGACGTCAAAATTTCTCGCAGTGACGTAACGTTATTTGAACAAGGTTGTCGCAGCCAGAGGGTTAAGAGAGCGCAGTTATCAGGAGTGCTTACTTCCTGTAGTAGGGTAGGAAAAGATGTGCCCAGACTGGGGTTCGAACTCGGGACCTCTATATCCACAGGTAAGCACTCTAACCACTGAGCTATCCGGGTAGATACACCTGGCTCTGCCACACTCCTCCACCCATCAAATTTTGAGGTTTCCTCAACTTCACAACAGCCCTGGTTCTACCTCTTCCCACGGCTCACTCTCACGGCACCAAATGTAGTAGGGTAGGAAAAGATGTGCCCAGACCGGGGTTTGAACCCAGGACCTCTATACCTGCAGGTAAGCACTCTAACCACTGAGCTATCCGGGCCGATACACCCGGCTCTGCCACACTCCTCCACCCATCAAATTTTGAGGTTTCCTCAACCTCACAACACAACAGCCCTGGTTCTACCTCTTCCCGAGGCTCATTCTCACGGCACCAAGAGTAGTAGATTAGGAAAAGATGTGCCCAGACCAGGGTTCGAACCCGGGACCTCTATACCTGCATGTAAGCACTCAAACCACTGAGCTATCTGGGTCGATATACCCGGCTCTGTGTACATGTATACGTTATATATACATACGAGAGTAATATGAATTCTAAGTTATATACATAGGCAAAGCCTATATTAAGAGAGGGCAGTTATCAGGAGTGCTTACTTCCGTACAATAGACCATTTTCATATTACCGTTAGACATGCATTTAGACACTCCAAGTTCTGACATCACAACTTTTTGACCTTATTTTTAGTTATGACATCATAGATGATGGATCTGTTTGGTTGTCACAGTCAAAAGTTATGTCAAATGTTGTCATGTCAGGTCTTGCCTTATAAGACTCAAGTCTACTGCAGTAATGGGAAAATTGACTATTTTAATATGATTTGAGATTTTCTCCCTATTTAAAGTATTTGTACTATAGAACCCTTCTGGTGTAAAATCTCCAACAACTTCCAGTGCGCTAAGCTCCGCCCATTCATGTGCTATAGAAGTTGCCTGGTGGAAAATCTCCAACAAACTTCCAGTCCGCTAAGCTCCACCCATTGTTGTCTGCAAGACAATATTAGAATAGAAATAAAAACTAGCTAGCCGTGGTTTGTTGTCAGAGAAGTCGCATGAACCAACCAAATTATCACCAAGCCCAGAAGCGACTCGAGGGAATTACTGGACAACAAACTACAGCTAGCTATAGTTGTTATTTCTTAATTGACAGAGCTCTCACACCCAATTTTGGGACTGGGGTCAGTGGCCTTTAAAATTAGGAGAAATAGCAGCATTTTCACAAAAATTGGGGAAAAACTTTAAATAGATTTGGATGCGTTTTCACTTAATATTTAGTGTGTTAAACTCATTTTTAGCTCACCTCGACGAAGTTGAGTGAGCTTATGCTATACCCCCGCGCGTCCTCGTCCGGTTAAGAAGTTTGGGGTAGCTCAGTATTTTGCAAAGTACTGATGCTACAGTAACCAAACTTGCACAAGTGACTCATATTTGGATGCTGAGGTGAACCCATGCATCGGATGCTGCATCTGATCTACATTTTCCGCTTGATTGACTTGGTTAAGAAGTTTGGGGTAGCTCAGAGTGCCTTGGTTAAGAAGTTTGGGGTAGCTCAGTATTTGGCTAAGTACTGATGCTACAATAACCAAACTTGCACAAGTAATTCATCTTTGGATGCTGAGGTGAACCCATGCATCAGATGCTGCATCTGACCTACATTTTCCGCTTGAGTGACTTGGTTAAGAAGTTTGGGGTAGCTCAGAGTGGCTTGGTTAAGAAGTTTGGGGTAGCTCAGTATCTGACAAAGTACTGATGCTACAGTAATCAAACTTGCACAAGTGATTCATCATGGGATGCCGAGATGGACCAATGCATCAGATGCAGCATCTGACCTACTTTTTCCACTTAAGTGATTTTGCTTTTAAAAGCCAATATTGAGCAAAGTATAAGTGCTACATGTACCAAACTTGAATATTGGATGTATCTTTGATCATACTTTCATAAAATGACCTTGACCTACTTTTTCCGCTTGAATGATTTTGCCTTAAAAAGCCAATATACATTTACTTAGAAATATGTTTGAATTGAATTTTGCTGCCACGAGGTGAGCTTCGTAATCTGTGATTACCTATGTTTTATGAATTTTCCATGAGGTTTCAAATTGGGAAAAATTGGTCAAGAAATTGGGGAAAAAAGATACCATTAACCATTACCACTTTGCTTTGGGTATGGGGCAGAATATCAGCCCCAAATCAGGCCGATCGAGAGCCCTGATTGATAAAAAAAAATAATGATGGATTAGCTCCATTTTTGGCTCGCCGGGAAGAAAAAGTCCGGAGAGCTAATGCCATACCCTCCGCGTCGTTGTTGTCATCGTCTGTAGACAAAACTTTAACCTGGGCTATATCTCTTGAACTGTTAGGGGTAGGGCTTTGATATTTCACATGTACATGTAGATACCTTGTGACGAGAACTTTCATTTGAGACCATGACCTTTGACCTAGTGACCTTGACCTTGGACTTTGACCTACTTTTCAAAAACTTTAACCATGGTTATACCTCTTGAATTATGAGGGGTAGGGCTTTGATATTTCACATGTAGATACCTTGTGATAAGACCTTTCATTTAAGACCAGTCACCATGACCTTTGACCTAGTGACCTTGACCTTGAAATTTGACCTACTTTTCAAAAACTAACCATGGCTATATCTCCTGAATTATAAGGGATAGGGCTTTGCTATTTCTCATGTAGATAACTTGTGACAAGACCTTTCATTTGAGACCATGACCTTTGACCTAGTGACCTTGACCTTGGAATTTGACCTACTTTTCAAAAACTTTAACCTGGTTTCTGACAAAAACCTGTATAGACAAGCTATGTAATCTTTTATTACCCTATGTTTTGAATATAATAGGTCTGTTGTATAATTATGAATCTGATAATCTGTTTGATCCCCAGATCCTCAGGGACTTAGACAAAGGGTGTGGTTATTTTCTCCTATATAATCTATGTAAACTTGTGCTCACAACTGCTCTGACACTTTAAATGATGGAGATAGAATACTTTTTGCAATTTTATTGTTCTGTGGTTTTTTTCTGCACCTGATATTTTGTTTGAGCCTCTGACCCTCAGGGACTTGGAAAATGGGTGTGGTGTATTTAACTAAACGAGTATGTAAATATTGTGCTCACAACTCCTCTGACACTATAAATGATGGAGATTACATTCTTTTTGCAATATGATGGGTCTGTACTGTACTTGTGCACCTGATATTGTGTTTGAGCCCCTGACCCCCAGGTTCATATAGAATGGGTATGGTCATTTTCTCCAATACTTGTACTCACAACTTCGCTGAAGCTATTAATGATGGAGAGTTAATTCTTTTTGCAATATGATGGATCTGTGGTCTAGTTGTGAACCTGATATTTTGTTTGATCCCTGACCCCCAGGGACTTAGAAAATGGGTGTAGTCATTTTCTCCTATTTAGCTCTGTAAATCTTGTGCTCGCAAGTTATAGATAATGGATACTTAATTATTTTTGTAATATAATGGGTTTGTAGTGTAGTTGTAAATCTTGATATTTTGTTTGAGCTCCTTGCACCCAGGGATTTAGAAAACAGATGTGGTCATATTGTATATCATATATTAATTCACTTGTCAATGAGTGAATTAAAAAAAAACAACCAGGAGAGCTACAGTCTCGTCAGAGACTTCAGGTTTCATTTTGGAATTTTGACTTTTCAGAACAAATTTTACACCTTATCTTATTAAACAGATCCTGAAGTACTGCAGTTAATTTGAAAGGGTGTATATTAAGCATTACAAATACAGTATTTATAAGCAAAAGAGACAAAGATATTTTTTCGTGTAACATGATTAAGATGTGTGTAAGTTGGGTGACCTCTTACTCTAGCCATGTTCAACCATATACTGGTCCTAAACCAAAACCACTACCAATTATCTGTATTATTTGTCTCTCTATTCACGAGTGTCCATCTGTCAGTCCCATTAGTATCATCTTAGACACTGTTAGATTCAGAACTTCTACTTAACATCAGTCAACTCAGCTATTAAAAAAATATGATTCCATTTATTTACAAATCAGTCTCTTGATTTTTCTTCATATTGAGTTTTTTATCAATTACCTATTATGTTATTACAGCTGAGAGAATCAGTTTTCCAGTTTTGTCAGAAAGAATTGGCACCAAAAGCTGATCAAATTGACAAAGAAAATGGCTTTCCAGAGATGAGAGTAAGTTACAAGAGCATCAAAGGGGTAGGGCCACGAGACCCCTAAATCGGCCCTCGATTTTTCCCTAGAAATAGATTTCATAAGAAATACTTGATATCTCTCATGAAAATACACTAACGTTTACCGCTTTTAGAGAAAAGAAAAATTTCACCAAAAAAAGTGCTATTTATAAATTGCAATGACGTCATAAAGTGACGTCATTTTGACGTTATTGACAAAATATGGCGAAAATTGCAGGGAATTTTGTCTTTTGTCGAAGAATTCAATGTGGCCGCATGCGTTAACTGAGATAAAACGTTTATGACAAAAGGATATACGAATATTCTTTCACATATAATTTTTTCATCTTAGTTAATGCATGCGGCCATTGCTAATTTAATGGAGATATGTAGTTTTTGTGTCAATTTCGCGAAATATGACCAATTTTGGTGTTTTCCAAGGGCTTAAAGCTATTGATAAACGCAACATTTACAAAAGATAGATTCGTGATTCAGTAGAGAACGTTTCAAAATGTCAAATAACAGTTAAGAATTCTATGAAGTACAATGTTCAGAATTAGGGCCAATATCGGGCTTTGTGGCCCTACCCCTTTCTGTAGAAATATTTGTATAATTTTTTTCTTTGAATCAACATAAGATGTGGTGCACATGTAAAAAAAAAGTATCCGTATTTCGCCATTTGATATTAAGAAATTAAAGAACTTATCATGAGTTGATGCAAAGCAGAATAAAACTTTGTCTAAGTAATGATCTAAGATACAAGTTAAAGAATTTCAGAAAGGACATGATGATATCCATAATTACATTTATTTACAGGAGTTTTGGTTGAAGTGTGGAGAATTAGGTCTGCTTGGTATTACAGCCCCAGGTATACATACAACATTATCATATTTTATAAAATTTGTAAATTGTTATACTGATTTTTAGTAACATTTGAAAACTGCATTTAATTTCAACATTTGTCTGATTATTTATCAATATACATAAAAAAATATTGATTCTTTTTACATGAAGCAAGTTAGAAAAAAAATGATTTGATTAAATGAAATAGATCAATATAGGGTCGATTGTAAGGGATATTGTATTGAGGCAAAGCTGTATAAAGTAATCTTAGAGAAAGTCTGATTTCTGATTACACACTGATGCCATATCAATATCACGTTGCATGAGCTTTTTATACCCCCCCCCCTCTCAATGATAAAATTGACAGTATGTTCAGCATGTCCCTTATCACCTTTTTCCTTTACATGGATATTATCATATACAGTCAAACCTGTCTTAAAGTGACCCTCTTTTTAGCGACTTCCTGCTTTATGTGACCTTTTTTATTCCTCCCGAGCAATTTTCCTATCAAATTAACCTGTATATAGCGACAACCTGTCTAACGCGACAACGACCGAGATTTTTCTGTCCCGTACCGAATTCCGAACCTGTAAATTACGACTTTTAGTGTTGCAAAGGACCCCAACTACATAAGATTTTACATAAAATCTCTTCATCAGTGTTTTTCATAATTCAATGATAAATAAAATGCAATGTGATTTTATATGTGTAATACGATTAATCAATAAATACACGAATTGAAAAATGCAGTGATTCATTTTATAGTATTGCTCTTACATTATGCAAATTTTGTTTGTCAAAGTCAGATCAGCTTGAACCTGTATTCAGTGACCACCTGTCTTATGTGACCTATTTTCTGTCAGCCCTTGCAAAGTCACATAAGACAGGTTTTACTGTACCATGTTTGTTGACCCTGTATCACTGACCTACTATGTGACCCTGTATCACTGACCTACTCTGTGAAGGTTCCTATCTTTTCAATGTAGGAAAGTATGGAGGTACAGAGATGTCTTATTTAGATCATTGTATCGTCATGGAGGAGATGTCACGTGTATCGGCAGCTATAGCATTAAGTTACGGTGCCCACTCAAACCTATGTGTCAATCAGATAGTCCGAAACGGCAGCGAAGAACAAAAAGAAAAATATTTACCAAAGGTATGTTATGTATCATGAAGAAAGGAGGTTTTAAATTTCTATTTAAATTCAGGATTTTGTTCTCTCTTTTGATTTTAGCCTTGTGGTTTTAAATTTCTGTTTAAATTCAGGATTTTGTTCTCTCTTTAAGAGTCTTTTGAATTTAACCTTGTGGGAAGGAATCATGTGACAGTAGTACAAATCAGTATTTAAGTGCAAATGCTAATAACATGCATGTCAGAGAAGCATAATGGTACATTATAAAAATTAGTTTACCTGTTTTGGCCATTTGGGCTTGTATAGTATATTGTAAATCAACACCACTATACCTATTCATTCTTAATAAGATTTCTTTGGAACAATTTGCATAAAAAGCTACTTTATTAAATGTATTTTCTGTATGTTAATTGACATATTACACTGTTTACAGTTAATTAGTGGTGAGCATGTAGGAGCACTCGCCATGAGTGAGGCTAACTCAGGGTCAGATGTTGTATCTATGAGATTGAAAGCCGAAAAGAAAGGTAAGCTGAGCATTATTTAGTTCTTTTAAAAATTGTTAAGAATATGAACTGATGAAATATTTCATACCACAGTATCCCACCAAATATACCCAAGACACCCCCCCCCCCTGCCTGCATATTGGTGAAGTGATCTATGTTTTGGTGTATATAGTTACTATAAAGATTTTTTTTTATTATTCCAGAGAAATGTTGTTCTGGTACATTTACAATATGCCATGATATGTATTAAGGGAATATCCAAATAGAATGTATGGAAGATGCTTTCACATTTGAAAATAGTTTACTTGTCTGATTTAACAGATTCAAAGGGTTCAGGGATCTAGGACAAGCTTAATTTCACCATCCCCCCCCTAAAAAAAAAATACCACTTTACTACACTGCAGTGTTCTCCCCAGGCCGTTTTAGCGTGGTGGCCCCGCCACGCTATCGAGATTTACCGCCACGCTATCGGGATTAGCACCACGCTATATTTTACGTCCGCCATGCTATATTTTTTTCCCTAAAAATTCGTGTATTAACTATTTTGTGTACCCATTTGCGTTAATAATCTTAATTGATTGATTTAACCACCGCATTCCCGATTAATTAGCCCCGGCTGTATACAACCGGTGTTAAACGTCTTCTAGCCCCCTGCAAGCTTTATTTACCTGAGCTGAGAACGTGTCTGGCTTCTACGGCGCACGTCAATCTATCGGACATTTAAAATAACTGAGTTGTCAATGTCTATCGAGTGACCAACAAAAGACGACCATTCTATAACGTAGTAATCGCTAGATCGTGTTGACCGGCACGTGTCATATAGTTACAGCGTGACGGTAAATTGGAAATAGAAATACGCTATTTCAGATGTCATTAAAATATGTTTTAATCTGTCTTACTGTTGGACATATTACCTGACCTCGCCGTCTTTGTCATACAAAATAATTGCCGCACCGCTTTTACAAGATACGAAAGAAGTTATCTTTACTTTGAATAAATAACGAGTCGGTATGAGACTACATGTCCGTATTTTTTTTTTCATTGAGTATAGTTAATAATAAGTTTAGACGGATGGACGAAATTAATCATCAAAACGCAACATGGTGCGCGGACCATCGTTTTATTAATGGGTCTGAGCGCGATATAGAACATTTTGTATACAATTGACATATAAGATAGACCTTGGTTTCGGGGGGGAGGGGGGGGGAGGATTGCTCCATATTGTGGGCAAAGTAGAACAATTATCAGCTTGACCACAAACAATATTGCAATGGCTAATAAGGAGGGGTGGGGAAGGATTAAATGTTTCCATATTTGGACCCAATTTGTATATTATACAAGATAATTTTCAACCTTTTTAAAAAGGTGAAACCTGCCCTTTCCTTAACTCAAGGTTAGACTCCCCTTCCATAACACAATGAGATTCACTAATATCAGTGATTGGGAAGGACAGAGGACATGCACCATAGTCCCATTAATTTGCAAAATAGCCCTTGAAAACTTAGTACTTTTTTTAAAGAAATGGCCCATTGATATTTTAGAAAATCATTGAAAATGGCCCATTCACAGAATTTCCTTCCAAATCAGTGTATTATGCTAAATTCTTACACTAAGCTACCTGGAGTATGGTCATGAAACATTCTCAAGATAATTTTCTCAAAAGGCCCAAAACTAATTGAGTTTTAAAACTTATGAATCTCTCTTTACAAATAGAACACCAATGATCTCACTGTCTAAAATCTAATGATAATTTTAGCATGTGGATAAGAATGTAGTATTATTAACACAAAAGTTATTTTGAACAGTTTAGTAATAAAGCAACAACACATAAAACAGTATGCAATGGTGCAACATTGAATGACGCAACGCGCAATGAAGCATCCCAACACAAGGTGCACCGCGAAGACTTAGCACCATGCTATCTGAAATTTCTGGGGAGAACACTGCACTGCTATCACTTTTTAAAATAATTGTCCCCGGCTTTCGCGAAAGCGCGGGGACATTAAAACCGGTTCGTCCGTCTGTCCGTCTGTCTGTCAGTCACAAAAACTTTAACCTTGTGCATAACTTTTGAATGGTAAGTGATAGGGCTTTGATATTTCACATGTGTATTCCTTGTGACAAGACCTTTCCATGGATACCAAAATTTTTGACCTTGTGACCTTGACCTTGGACTTTGACCTACTTATTAAAAACTTTAACCTTGACCATAACTTTTGAATGGAAAGTGATAGGGCTTTGATATTTCACATGTGTATTCCTTGTGACAAGACCTTTCCATGGATACCAAAATTTTTGACCTTGTGACCTTGACCTTGGACTTTGACCTACTTATTAAAAACTTTAACCTTGACCATAACTTTTGAATGGAAAGTGATAGGGCTTTGATATTTCACATGTGTATTCCTTGTGACAAGACCTTTCCATGGATACCAAAATTTTTGACCTTGTGACCTTGACCTTGGACTTTGACCTACTTATTAAAAACCTTGACCATAACTTTTGAATGGAAAGTGATAGGGCTTTGATATTTCACATGTGTATTCCTTGTGACAAGACCTTTCCATGGATACCAAAATTTTTGACCTTGTGACCTTGACCTTGGACTTTGACCTACTTTTCAAAAAACTATAACCTTGACCATAACTTTTGAATGGAAAGTGATAGGGCTTTGATATTTCATATGTGTATTCCTTGTGACAAGACCTTTCCATGGATACCAAAATTTTTTACCTTGTGACCTTGACCTTTGAGTTCGACCTACTTTTCAAAAAACTATAACCTTGTCCATAACTTTTTAATGGAAAATGATAGGGCTTTCACATTTCACATGTGTATTCCTTGTAATGAGACCTTTCTGTTGGTAACAACAACCTGACCTTGTGACCTTGTCCATGGAGGTTGACCCACATTTAAAAACTTCAACCTCGACCATAAGTTTTTGATTTTAATTTAAATCATAGGTCTTAAATATTTCACATGTGCATACCTTTTTATAAGCCCTGTCCCTTGGAAACAAAGCAAAAGTTTGTACCTTTTGACCTTTTCTTGGAGTTAATCTTTCATATTTAGAATGTTGATAATATATGAGATATATAATTAAAACTTAAGAATGGGGGGATGTCTGTAAGCATTTCTTTAAAGACAAACACCCAAAAGCGGGGGACCACAATTCCTTGAATTTGATTTTTTTAACTTACTTTATTGCAAGTTTGATTTTACAGGAGATCATTATGTATTGAATGGCAGTAAGTTCTGGATTACTAACGGACCAGATGCTGATGTCCTCGTAGTATATGCTAAGACTGATCTCAGTGTAGAACCTCAACATGGTATAACTGCATTCCTTATAGAGAAGGTAAGATGTTACACATTTCACAGTTAGGATTTTTAAGGGACTACTAAATCCTTTATGTTTATTTACTGCTGACACTGTTGCAAACTGGGTTATCTCAAAATTCATCTGAACCTAATGCCCCAACTTTTCTCCTTCATATTCTAACAAATTTACTTCGGATCAGTCGAAATTGGTTATTAAATTATTTCACTTATCATAAACTTATAACTATTTTGAAGTCGCATTTAATTTTTCACTTGACTATCTTTATTTTAATCAGTGCATGAATTTGCATATACAAAGCTGAAGATCTTACCTATTATGTAGGGAATGCCAGGGTTTTCAACAGGTCCTAAGTTAGATAAGCTTGGTATGAGAGGATCTAATACCAGTGAACTTATATTTGAAGACTGTAAAGTACCAGGTAGGTCTATATACATGTATACACATATAGGTCAGTCTTAGTTTAAACATTGAAAAGTGAAAATATTTTATGGCTGATTGATATTTAGAAATTATATTTAGTATTATTCAATATTCATCATCAGGAAATTTCATAAGATTAAAGTGATATAGGTATTCAATATAATTTAATATTCATCATAGAAATAGAAAGAATTGCATCAAGTAAAGGTGTAATCGTACAATTTTCTGTATTATTTTTATGAAATTTACTATCAATGGGAGAATGACCTTTGGTTGAAAAAATACACAAAATGAAAAAGTAATCCTTCCTTTTTAAAAAGATTCATTGCATTCAGCAATGTCAGTGGAGTTACTGTAGGTCATTGAAAAATGGATGGTTGAAACATATTTTATGGTATTCCTTTACTTAATTTCACCAATAATCATTTACATGTCCATTGAACATTCATCACTAAGTTGCATACAGAAGCTGAATCCCCTGAATTGACTATATTTTTTGCCGTATGAGGTTTTCCCCAAGTAATAAATAAGTGACTTTGGCTCAATGTATTTACAGCCGAGAATATTCTGGGACGGCCAGGAATTGGTGTGTATATTTTGATGTCTGGTCTGGACCTTGAGAGGTGTTTAGGGGCGGCTGGGCCTGTAGGGTGAGATGTTTATATAATCAGCTTACCGTATATAAAGCTCCTAACCAATCAGCTTAGTTTTACTAGTTCCACACATAGGTTAATTATTGGATTGGAGAAAGTTTTTGCTTTAAGTCTTGTGGAAGCAGTGCTGGATATTCTGAAATTACTTCTTCAAGGCAGATATAAAAATGGCTTTATTTGCAGAAAATAGTACATTTGATATCTGAATCATTCTTTTTCTTTACAAGTGAAACCAGGTCCAGTCATGTTATTGTACAGTAATTTTGCCTGTGCTTTGTGTGAAAAAAATCTGTCATGGGTTCAAGGTAGCAAATTTTTTGTCTGGTTATCTGCATAAAAGAAATTAATGTGAAAGGTCTGATTCTCCCATGAATTGACTTACAGTGGAAAATAGGATGGGTGAGGAGGGTGAGGGTGTGTACATTTTGATGTCGGGTCTAGATATAGAAAGGGCATGGTTAGCTGCAGCACCTATAGGATGAGAAACTTCCTCTGTCCTTCTTTGTATCCCTCTGACAAATTCTTGTAAGCCAACTTCCACCGCAACATCATTGGTTCCTTCCACTACTTTCCACTCTCAATATAACCTTGCCTTCAGACCTTTGGTCACATATATTTTTCAGATTAATTAATAAGGGATTCATTTAAGGGGGTCCAGAACAGCATCCGAAAGAATCCCATCGGAAAATCTGGATCAATTATGACGTCACAATAGAAACGGCGACATTGGCGCATTTTTCACAAGAACATCAGGATTAGGTAACGTAGAAATAAGGGGTAGGGGTAGCAAAATCACTATAACTTAAAAACTGACGGTCAAATTTCAATAGGAATTTATCGGTGGTTCACTTGACGTATGAAGAAGATAATATAAAGTTTTTACGGAAAATAAATGATAGGATTCTAGATAAACGGACTTTATGATTAAAAATTAGCAACTCAAAGACGTTTTGAAAATAGACATAGACAAGTATTTTAAATTTTAACGTCACATTTACGGCCCACTTTAGGGCTTTCAATGGGTATATATGTACGTTCGTAGCTTCAAAACTAACGGTAAAAAATTGATGAAACTTTGCATGTAGAAAAAGTATGTTTCAATTATTAATAAATATAACTTTTAGGATAATTAAATGATAGGATCAAATTTAAGTCTGGCCGTCCTGGACCTCCTTAATTAAGATTGGAGATAGAAATAAAGTTAGGAGAACTGTTTTCAAATACGGTGCCAAAAATTGAAGTTAGTCTTATACCTTGCTTTGCAATGTCATGAAAGTACATCGATGTGACGTCACAATGACCTCTACAACAGAAATTTTGTTAAAATGGCGGACCCTGAATCCAAGGGTACTTTGATATGAAGCATCTAACTGAATGCAATGAAACCCTTAATGCACCAAGATGCTTGTAAGCATCTTATTTCAAGAGCATGCACTTACGTCCTGTTAACCACTGTGATAGTCAAATAACCTGTTGTTAAAGAGTCGTGTAGCTAAAAACATGTTTGGGAAGAAATATGACATCATGTAAAAGGAATTGATAGAAGCTCAAAAGAAACAAAGATCTGATGTAATCTAGATGTGTTGTGTCCCTTATGACATATGACTGGACACAGAAATCACACTGATCATGTTCGATGGTATGTTTGTCTGTCTTTCATTAGGTCAAGTTGTAATTTCACTTCACATATTGAATATCTATAACATTCTGTTTATCTGTCACACATGTATATAGGGAAGATGAACTGCATGTAATGAAATAGTATCATACAATGTGCTCTCTGATGCTCTCATAAGATGTTTTCTCTGATTGTTGCACAAAGAAAGGATGATTAAAAAGGATTTTGTTATCTCAGCATAAGTAAGAAGCAGCTTTCCACAAAGTAAATTTTTGCCACTGCAGTTGAACCAAATGTCTGTAGCATATTCACAAGTACATTTACCTTAATGATTCTGAAGGAAAAAAATGTGAGGCAAATCAACACATGGCAATTTGTCAAAACTAGGTTTGAAATTCTCTTTCCGCCAATATGCAAGGTTTGTTTTAGATTCTGTCAATATAAGATATGTGTGAAGGAATCCCCAAATTACATAACTTTAAACAAATCAATCACTGCATTGCTCTGAAGGTCATTTGGTTTTCTTTCCACACTTGGAGTCTTTTTCATTTCTGATGAATAAGAAAGTCTTTCCACATTGTCATTGTCAATTTATTTTCCTTTACTTTGCTGCATATAACCATCAAAGCATTCTTCTGACCTTAAATGTGCAGTATAGGAAAAGAGCTTTATCATTATTCAGACAAAAGATCCGAGCTAGAAAATCTGTTTTCTCAACACACCCATTGATCCATGACCAAAGCTCACTCTCCCTTTAAGTGCATTACAGACCATGTTAAAGGTGAATTTAAAAAATATTCAAAAGAAAAATACTATAGTTCGTTTGTCAGTGCATAATGTATGCAAAATGAAAAAAAGTAATTGCAAAATGAGAGAAAAAACTACATGAACAGACATTCTTCTAGATGTTATTTATTTGACTGAATTTGGTATGTACATGTATCATTTTTGCAAGATTCTTGTTTGTGAATGAATGGTCTGTAATGCTCATGATAGTAGATCTGCTTGCTAGTTTAAACCTAATGAATAGGACAAAATCTGAATCCAAGATACAAAAATGTACTCTTTCCTTTACACAAAGAGAAGAATTTACTAGGCCCACGTAATAAAGGGGTGTATGTAATGTTCAGTGGTCTGGATATAGAGAGGCTGGTACTGGCAGCGGGTCCGCTAGGGTAAGAATGACAATAACACGCCCTGTTAAATGAGGGGCATATACAAATTTAAAATTATCGATGATGATCTTATTCAAACATATGATACATGTAAAAACTTTAGTATATTTGACCTTTTTCAGACATAATAATTATTGTTTTCAATGATTACTCCAAAAATTATTGACAAAATTTTAGCATTCAAGATTATAAGTAAAAATCTTATACCTTGATTATGATTGACAAGTCAACAGCAACAAAAATTCATTTAATATCATAATGCATCCTTTTCTAAAGACCGATAGATTTTTTCAATATTTTTGGCCGGATTGCAAAGCAATTCGGGTCTATAGATTGACAATGTCCATCCGTCCGTCTGTCTGTCTGTCTGTCTGTCTGTCCGTCTGTCCGTCCGTCCGTCTGCCGTCAACATTTTGGTTAAGGTTTCTGGTTGAGGCAAAATCTAAGGAACTATATGCAGTAGAAACTTTATATTATACATGAAGCATGCCCATGACAAGACCTTTCAATTTATGCCATAACATTTGACCTAGTGACCTTGACCTTGGACTTTGACCTAGTTAAAGATTTTGGTTAAAGTTTCTGGTTGAGGCAAAATCTAAGTAACTATATGCAGTAGAAACTTTATATTATACATGAAGCTTGCCCATGACAAGACCTTTCAATTTATGCCGTAACATTTGACCTAGTGACCTTGACCTTGGACTTTGACCTAGTTAAAGATTTTGGTTAAAGTTTCTGGTTGAGGCAAAATCTAAGTAACTATATGCAGTAGAAACTTTATATTATACATGAAGCTTGCCCATGACAAGACCTTTCAATTTATGCCATAACATTTGACCTAGTGACCTTGACCTTGGACTTTGACCTAGTTAAAGATTTTGGTTAAAGTTTCTGGTTGAGGCAAAATCTAAGTAACTATATGCAGTAGAAACTTTATATTATACATGAAGCTTGCCCATGACAAGACCTTTCAATTTATGCCGACACATTTGACCTAGTGACCTTGACCTTCAACTTTGACCTACTCAAAGATTTTGATTAAAGTTCCTGGTTTAAGCAAAATCTATGGTACTGTATGCAGTAGAAACTTTATATTATTAATGAAGCTCGCCCATGACAAGACCTTTCAATTTATGCCGTAACATTTGACCTAGTGACCTTGACCTTGGACTTTGACCTAGTTAAGGATTTTGGTTAAAGTTCCTGGTTTAAGCAAAATCTATGGAACTGTATGCAGTAGAAACTTCATTTTATACATGTAGGTTGCCTCTGACAAAACCTTTCAATTTATGCTGTATTATTTGACCTATTGACCTTGACCCAGTTGGTGACAAAAACTTACTTTGCAATCCGGCCATACCGTCTTTAGCGGTGTTTTATTTTCCTTATCACAATATTTAATAAATTTGCTGCCTTTCTTAGGCCCATTGACTTCCTTAATATTCAGAATTTTTTTCTATTTCAGAATCATGCAGGCATGTTGTGATATGGCATTCAATTATGCACATGTTCGAGAGGCATTTGGACAGAAAATTGGCCAGTTTCAGGTAAATTCCGATAAATGCTTTCATTGGGTTTAAGCTAGGCATGAACATTTTCTTTTTTCATGATGGCGATATTATCCACTCAGACCTCTAAGTAATTTGCAGATCATTACTCAGTCTGTACTATTAATAGATGATTTTCCAATACACTCATGAGACAGACAAACACCAGACATCGCAAAATTTCACGATATTTTCATTCTGACGTCAAAATAAAAAGCATGACAACACATCAAGGTGCTTCAAGATGGTGCAATCAGATTTGACGTCACAATGGAAATTTTCGCCAAATGATGTGATGTCTGGTGTCTGTGTGTATAAAAGCAAGGTTAGGAATGGTCATATCTTTAGTCTGGTAGATGGACTATTACTGACAAATAATTCAAATGAAAAGCTTACACAACTTTGAGAATGCTTTTTACCCAGGTGTTAATTTTCACTCTGAGACTATTTAGTCATGTTTTATAGAAAGAGAAAACATCTCGCAAATCTTTATTTCCTTATAGATGATTCAATCCAAAATGGCAGATATGTATACTTTGATGAATGCAGCACGATCATATACTTATAATGTGGCCAGGGCACTGGATAGAGGAGAGAGACAAAATAATGTGAGTTTATGTCATGTCTAGTAAAGTAGTGTTATTTTTATAACATGATACTTTTATATCTTGACAAGGAGATTGTATTGCTTATGCTGAGAAGAGAAACAAGGAGAAGTGGAGTTTGATATTTTTTTTAAGAGTAACATGTACTCTGTAGTCTTATGCATGCACTGTGGGAAATGTGTACTATTATGTTATGTTTTGTTACTTTTAGGATTGTGCAGCAGTAATACTGTACACAGCAGAAGCTGCTACCAAGGTGGCACTGGATGCCATACAGATACTAGGTATGGGCTGTACTTATTAGCACTTTGATATAGAACACACAGGTTTATAGAGGAATCAATGGTGTGGTTTGTTTAAATATTTTCCCTTCTATTGAGGGGATCATTTGATTTGATTCTCAAAATCTTGATTTGATTTGTATATCTAGAGAATAATCCATGTTCAAAATGTGACATTTTGTCAAGCAGATACGAGCATGAAATATTTGTACATTTTCGTCATTTGCTAAATTCTTCCTCAATACCCTTTCCATAATGATTATGGTGCCGAAGAAAGATAAAATATGTTAATTTAGTGAAAATACCATGTTATATACATGTAGCTATAGAAAGCAATGTATACTTAGAAAGGGTTACATTTAATATTTTCAGGAGGAAATGGTTATATCAATGATTATCCAACTGGACGATTTCTTAGGGACGCTAAATTATACGAAATAGGTGCGGGTACCAGTGAAGTAAGGAGAATGGTGATTGGACGGGCTATTAACGCTCATTATAGACAATGATAGATCATGTGATACATATCATAGAAGTAATGTGATAAAGATACAGAACAAGGACTGACTGGATAGAAATAATAATTGGTATAGATCCTCCTTATTAAAGATATGTTTTAAGTTTATAATAATGGATAAAATATTTTTGAAAAAATATATTTGATCATGTTAAAATCATTGATTTTAGAAGTACATTTTGTATGAATTTTTTGATTCCTAAGACAAAGATACATTGTATTAATGTTTTGTGTCTTTTGATGAGTTTGTAGCTTTGGCATTACAATTCTACTGTGACTTCAAGCCATACCTGTAGTTGATACTCAAGATATATGACAATTAAGTTTCCTATATGTTTTAAAAGTTTAATGACAAAGTGATATTCAAGATTTTGTCATTGCATGTACATTCAGAATATTGTCTATGTTTTATATGCTGACATTTACACAGATAAGTGAGACTACAATACTTGAATTGGTCATCATATTACCGTTAGACTTGCATTTTAGACATTCCAAGACCTGACATCACAACTTTTGTTGTTATTTCTGATTGTTACGTCATAAATCTGTTACAATGTCACAATTAAAAATTATGTCAAATCTTGTGATTTCGGGTCTTAGGTTGTGTAAAATGGAAGTCAAATGCGGTTAGAATGTGAAAATCACCTTTATAAAGGTATTTTACTTTTCAATGGTGGAGATGAATATGGTACTCTACATAAATAATATGAGGACATGTGTCTATTTATGCTACATTGTACACAAAGTACATGTATGCTGATAACTGATTATTAAATTGATATCATGTACATATAATGCTGTTAACTTGTTTTGAACTTGTTGTGAATAAAAATTTTATGAAACAATTTTGATTTCTCTAATTCCATACATATTATGTGAGTTAAACCATTGTTTTTTCCTTTGCCTTTATTTAATGACATGAATTTTGTGCCTTTGGACTTTAAATGTATAATGCATAACATTCTAAGTTTACAAAGACCTCATTCTTACAAAACAGAAGAAGATTCTGCATTCGAATCATCAGAATTGGAAGGAAATAACATACATTCACTACTATAGGAAATCATTTTGTGAAACATATTTTGACTTTAAGTATTTTATGACAAATGCTGTGAATGCACTGAATTTTACTGAAAGTTTATTTTGTTGTGGGTTATGTGTCATGCTAGTGAAAGTGAAATGATTTTGCCGATTTGGTAGGCTTTGCTTTGACATCACCTTGCTTTAACTTCTACATAACTTTTCTATTGTGAGGTCACACCTGTTCAAGGTCATATTGAAGGTCAAGGTTATGATTAAATAATAGCCTACAGAAGGCACAGTATTCTAAATCTTCCTATAAATATTGAATTTCTTGTTAATTCTTCTGTGACCAAATTGATTGTTTACACTTTGTTTACATTTTTAAGAATGATTTAAACAATTTTGACCTCAATGTTTTAACCCCCCCCCCCTTCCACTTGAAATGAAGATAATGTTGCTTTCAAATGTTTGTATTTCATCAAGGTCAGGATGCAAACTACCTTACCTAAACTTGTAGCAGGTTACAAAAATGCAAAACTTCAACAGAAAATGTTATACAAACAGACATGTAGAAATCCTCAGCTTTATATGCTTAATATGTGCACAACAAATGATAACTTTTCTTCAATGAATGATGCATGGGCCTATTCACAGTAAAATCCACTGAATTGATGTGACAAAATACAAAACCTACAAGGTATGTTCTCTGATTATTACTACACTGTACATGTTTTAGAATTGCTTTGCTGAAGAAAACGTAATTTTTCGTAATAAATCTTTGAAAAATTATAAGAGGTTCATGTACACTAATTCTGACTGGTCTTGGCCAAATATGCTTCTCTTTAATGGTTATGTTTCTTAATTTTTAAAGATTAACTTTGTTTTGAAATTTTAATTATGTTTTTTTGCATTTTTAAAAATCATAAACGGATCACTTGTTTGTTTATTTTGTAGTTAACACTTTGACATGCTAGTATTTGGCTATAACTTATTCCACATACATAATACCATCATCAGACTTGAAGGGATCGTACCAAACTTTAGTTACCTCCATGGTCAAGGTTGCATAATATGATATACTAGTATGATATTCTTATTTTTAATGAGGCATGCTTAATTTTTAATGAATGATCTCATTTCAGAATGGATATTGCTCATTGGAAGTGATGATAGGGAGATGGGAAGAAGTTGTTTATAGGTATGTTTAATCATAATATCTTATTAACCAGATCATAAGCCATATGTTCTTTACAAGAGATTTTTTTTTTTCGCTCACCAGGACGAATTTACTGGGAACTTATGTTAAAGCCCTAGTGTCCACGTTGTTTAGACAAATATAACATCGAAATGTTAGATATTTTTTCATAACTGGTTATCAAATTCATAGAAATATAAACTATATGTGTATGTATACTTCTCTATATCTTATGTAACACTGAAATGTTCACATGAAGATAAAACTCTCATATTTTATACAAATTTGTGGTATGATGTGATGATATGATAAAATTTTGAGGTCAAAGGTCAAGGTTGTGTCTTTTAATTATTCTGTTACAGTGTAATGGTCATACATTAAATTTTAAGGATAATTCAATTTTAGGTCCAAACATATTTTTGAAAAAAAAATGTAGAGGAAAGAGAACACACTGTGAATCTCCACTGAAATAACACCCCTCCCCCTTAAAATACATGTATATCAAATTTGTATTTCCTAAACAAAACTATATGAGAGGATTCTTTTTTCACATTGTAAATGCACACACTTTCTTTTCATATTATTGTACATTGGGTAAAGCTAATACAGGTTTCAAATATATTTTTGGTTTTAAAAAATGTTCTACAATGTACATGATGTAAAAAAATGAATTTTTGGAATTTTTCCATAGGATGTAATGTTAAAGTTGGGGTCATTCGAATTTTAGACGATGAAGATGTCCCTACAATCTAGAATCTATTTGAAAATTTTTTATAAAAGATTAAAAGATGATAAGCACGAAAATTTAAAAAAAAGTTATCATAGTGAGAATATAAGCTCTCGCGGCCAGAGGTAGGAGATACCTTAAGCGTTTAGAAATTATAGAAATTCCAAGAACAATCTTTCAATAATCGAGCATTTTGATCGAATATATTTTGGAGGTAAAGTTACTTAGGTCAGTGACCTAGTAGATTACTACATGTGGCTATTTATTGAATGATGGATTATGTTGTCATTATAATTACCTGATATGAAGTGTTTATCTTTTATGACAAGATAAAAGGAAAACTACTTCAAAATCTAATAGCTAGTCCTTATTAGTGCAGCACGAAACGAGGGCTTAGAACGAGGAAAAGGGAGGGGGGGTTAATCTCACAATGTTTTGGGATTGAGGTTTTTTTTTAATTTAAGATATTTTTAGCTTTTTGATGTATTATATTAAATTTTTTGCTTAGATTTTTCCTGTGTACTTATATTGTACAATTGAGAAGTTGCTCGTTTATGATGAATCATGCGTAAAGTACGAATTTGTATCAACTCGGATCGGAACACAAAATTCGTTATTATGGCAAATTTTGTATTCAATCATAATTTCCACGGCTTGGATCCGCCCTGATTGATTTGTTCATTCTTGTATCAGCTAGCGCCCGTTGGAATGAAAGTACAGGTGTAAAAGAGGTAAGAATATATGATTACATTTACAGGTGAATTGTATATGAGCGTTCACCTGACATTGACTTGAATATCTCTTTTGCCACTATAAAGCGGGGGTATTACCGGTGTGTATTGTTCTTTGTGAGGTATAATCCTATTTTAATCCCCATTGCGACCACAAATATTGATCCCTCGTTTTCCCTCCGTGCCAAAATATTGTCAGTAATTGATAAAATCCCCTCGTTGTTGATAAATATTTGAAGCGGATTAGAGGTGTTGATTGAAGGAGCGGTAAAAATCGTGAAAGACTTCTTGAAATATGATGGAATTTGGACAATTTTGAGCAAAATTGATAAACGATAGGCATATACAAACATAAAGAAAATTTATGTCCAAATTGAAGCTATATATGTTCAAAGCAAGAGAGGATTTTTTCAATTTGAGTTCAAAGAAGCAGTATAACAAAGGCTTTTAACGTAAATTGGATATTTGCACATTTTTTCCTGTCTTTTTATATTATGCATGATTCATAAAAAAAGATATGAAAATATATATGAAAATATTTCAAAAGCAGCTTTCAAACCGAATTGAAATGTAAATTGATGTATTTGGATCTGTCTGTTTCTAGTATAGTCTAGCTCTTCTATTCAGTGTTTGCTTTGCATATTGGAATAAAAGTCAGTCTCAAAAAATTCAACTTTTCCTGACCCTTTCCCAACCCTTTCTCTTTCATCTCCTCATTTTGTCTTACATTTCACTGATACTAACTAAACGACTTCCCTTGTGTGACATGCATTGTTTAGTTATTTCCATACAATAGTACTCGGTATGACCAAATAACTTGATTATGCGCGGTCCCCATACATTAAACCTGGACTGTATAGTTTCGGACCACTACACATACTATTATTTATTGGGATCCCTGATGTTAAAGTAGATCTAGCAATGTTGATGTTTATCTACTCACTAAATAGGTCTCATCTATAGTATTAAATACTGGAGTTTTATAAGATAATATTTTTGTGTATCAAGTAAATCAAAACCTCAATACCCGGCGGAAGATTTGAAACTATAGAGCGTGTAACCCTGGATTATTCTTGTGAATTAGAAGCATTCGAGTGCGCAGAAATATGACGAAAAATAAAGTGAAAATTTGCACGCTTTTAAAGAAAATAAGTGTCTAGCTTATGATTAATTTTCAGCATTTTTGTGTATGAAATTGGATTATGCTGAAAAATATGTTCATAATTGGAAATTGGAGATGTATGGATTAAGGAATATTTCACATCCATTCAAAGAGGACACAATGTAATCGGTTAAGATGAAGGTAGATTATTTTTTAATTTGAGTTCCTGAATTAATGTTTGACGACTATTATTTTACATGTATAATCTCAGACGCTTTGAATGTGTATTAGTTCCATATACTTAAAAAAGAAATGAATGTTATTTCATGTATGTGAATGTTTTTAATCATCTGTTATTAGATGATTTATTATCACCATGTAAGGTTGAGAAACAACTAAGAATTTTGATGAGGAAGTTTAAAATGTCGTACGGGGATATTCAGTCTATTTTAAAATTGGAAGGATTTCTGAATTGTCTTTGAAAAGTAAAGGGGGGGGGGGGGCTTCACTCATACTTGGACGAGATCATAAACTTGAAACTTTCGTTAATAATTTCATTTCAAACCCTCTATCAGGTTCACATAAAATTGCAAATATGCAGAATATTAGTCGAATCCTGACATGTATACGTAACTTTTCTTCGTTTCGACACGCGAACAATAAGTTCCAAAAATGGCATTGTGTGACAAATTTAAGATGTTAATCTACCTGTAAGTTAGACCATCTATTGTCTTTTTGTAATAAACACATTAAAATCAATACTGTACATTACTTCCCCTTGCATGTTGTGTGTTATGCACAATGCATAACGCTAACTGAATGCCCGTCCCGCGCTGAAAATATAGCTGTTATTGGAAGTATTAAAAACTGATGTGAAGTGTCAACAGAAAACATAATATTCTTATTAGACTATATATAAACACAATAGAAAATGCCTCATAATAACAAAAATATTGCAAAAACAAGAAAATTGTTTTCGTGTAGCTTTCCATAAAAAATCTCATAAAGCGAGTGAAAGGGAAATGTCATTATAATCATTTCTAACGAAATCTACAACTGAAATCTACAGTGGTGAAATGGACCATACATCATTTGAAAAATGTGCCATTTTTGTGTTAAATTTCTTGTCATGAATTAGCTATGAAAATTGACAAGATTTCGTCTTCGATAAGTATAATAGAAGGTGATTCAGACAAATTAAATACAGGGACCCACACCTTTGACGGACTTGTAAGTATTTATCAAGGAATTGCTATTAAACTGTAGTAAATTGAGGAATTTAGGCTTCACGGTCCGTAAAACATAGATCTAGAATTAAAGCTGTAATAGTCAATTTCTTGCATCATTACTTGTATAATAATGAGATTAATGGACCTGAGCCCACTTGGGAAACCTTAAAATCTAATAAATACGTTGCGGTACGGAAATTTTGCTTGAAGATGTTCTAGCGAAATTACACTGTAGTTGTTACTGTCAAAATTTACGATGGATGCGGCATTATGGATTTACTTATATGAAGTAAAATGAGATATTTTTACGATCGTTGTGGAAGTTAGATACGGTGTGGCTGTCTAGTGAAATAAGTACATGTCAGAATTCACATCGCGTGAGTACCGCCAATATGTAATACATCAACATTTATTACTTTCTTGCTCAGGTTCAACCATCGTTACGGTCGGTCAAAATATTTTGATATTTTTATATTAGGTACTATCAGAAATCACACGTGTAAAAATCAAAACAAAACAAAAGCAAAAAAAGAAAAAAGAAACAAAAGAAACAAATGCATTTTCAAAAAGAGGAGTTATGCACGCTTGCATGGGGGTTGCTTAACATATTGTTGGTGGAACGAGTACTTGCTTAGATAACGAATGTTGTGCGTCTATCTGTATGTCAGTCGGTGGTCTCTATAATTTTCATGATTAAGTTTCAATAAGTATTTAATTTGAATTCAGTATTTTTGGTATATTCATACTTGTACATGATTATAATCCAGATTCAGGATGTACTGTGAAGATGAGTGTGTTTGCTCAGATACAGGACTTGACTCACCTGGTCGGACCTTTTACAGAGGAGAACATAGTCAGCTGTCTGCAGGCCAGATTCTACGCACAACAGTTTCAAGTAGTTATTTTTATGGATATTGTCACATTATTTTTAGAATATAGATGTTTCTATTTTTAAAGAATTGAAAGTGTTGATAACTTTAAGCTCACCCTAAGATATCCACGGGGTCAATGTCCATGTTCGCGCCCGGACTGATGAAAAATTACCTTGGCGATATCCCTTGAACTATATTTAATGGAGCATTGATCTTTCAATATATATTCCTAATCACCAATACCATGGCTTTTGAAGTAGTGACCTTGACCTTTGACTTTGACGTACTTAAAAAATCTAAGTATAAGGGACGGGGCATCCAGTTCACTCACCACCAGAGCTTTTAATTCAATCCATGACATTTGACCTAGTGATCTTGACATTGGATGTTGGCCTTCTTAGAGAAGAGTGATACCTTTGCAATTTTCCTGAATTACGAGTTCTGGGGCTTTGATATTTTACATGTATATTTCTAATTAACAAAGCTTTCATTTTTGACAATGGATCTTGAGCTAGTGACCTTAACCGTAGGCTTTGAAATACTGTTCAAAAATCAACCTTGGCGATACCTCTTTAACCACAGGGAATTGACTTTGATATGTCACATGTAGAGATTCCTCAAGCTTGGATTTCGACCTACTTTTAAAAATCTTTACTTGGGCCGTAGAGCTTTTTATTTCACATGTACATTCAGACCAGACTTCCATTCACGACCTGGGCCTGGCACCATAAACTTGAAATTGACTTAAGACTTAAGTTTAATTTTCAATTTCCTTTTGCCTCATTATAATATAAGTGATGACTTGAAATTTTCCCAGAATTTGCCTATTTTCAGTGTAGAATAAAATGGATAAACTCAATATTTCAAATTTTCACTGATTTGCTACAAATCGTATTTTGAGAATTTGACTTAAGTCAGTTCTTAGTTTATGGTGCTGAGCCCAGACTTCCATTCACGACCTGATTCACGACCAGACTTCCATTCACGACCAGACTTCCATTCACGACCTGACTTCCATGCACGACCAGACTTCCATTCACGACCTGACTCACGACCAGACTTCCATGCACGACCTGACTTCCATGCACGACCAGACTTCCATTCACGACCTGACTCACGACCAGACTTCCATGCACGACCAGACTTCCATTCACGACATGACTCACGACCAGACTTCCATGCACGACCTGTCTTCCATGCACGACCAGACTTCCATTCACGACCTGACTCACGACCTGACTTCCATTCACGATCTGACATCCATTCACGATCTGACTTTCAATCACGACCAGACATCCATTCACGACCAGACTTCCATTCACGACCAGACTTTTCATTCAATACTATGACTATGGACTTTGATATGGACTTTCTTACTTAAATGTATCGTTATGCTTAAACTATCATAGTTGACTTATAAAATTCTCTATCATAACAGAACAAGGTTGGTCCAGTGGTGGTGTCACAGAATTGTAACCGACATCGACCCTCTAACAAGGCTCTCCTAGAACCCATTAAAGTCTGTCCACTTCTCCAAGACGTGGTCAAGGATGGCATCACTCAGAGATCGGACACTGGTCACTCTCAGGCCATTATTGTCAGGTAAGGTCCAGTCTTATAGACCTATAAATGTTCTGCAAAGTCATGTACACTGTATATATGACATAAAAAGTAAAAAGATGACTGATTTAGCATGTTTACATTAACTGGAATTATTCTTGATTTATACATTACATAATGAAGCATGAAACATTTATTAGCTATAAATTACCTAATCTGAGACTGCACAGAATTTTGTTTTAAAGTCGTATGTTACAAGTATTCACTCGAAATAAATATGATGTAGAGTTTATTTTAGGAAAGTAGCATTAGTAATACTTATAGGCAACTTTGTCTGTCTGTCTTTCTATCTTGTACTTATAAGTCATAGAAGTATCTATAATAATTAACAACTATTTTCTTTCAATTCCTGATATAAATATATCAAATTGTCAATATCTCTCTTACAGTGGAGAAAGTGGTAGTGGTAAGACCCACTGTGCCATGCAGTTACTACGTCAACTGTTCGACATGGCGGGTGGGGGTTGTGAGACGGACACCTTCAAACATCTCTCTGCCTCCCTCACTGTGCTGAGATCATTGTTTACAGCTGGTACAGTCACCAACCTAGATTCCACCAGGGTGGTAAGAGAACACATAGATTCTGTACCCCCACCCACCCTTTGTTTTGAACAAAAAAGAAGTTACCTAAAAAATCATTTATCCAGACCCTAGTGTCAGGCTTCTTACTCATTTCGTTTTTGAAGTCAAGGTTTCTTCGAGCATATTAATTTTGCCTTGGAAAAGATGAAAAAATAAATCGTCCCAAAATTATTTGATTTATTTAATTTTTTAATTCTAAGCATTCCTGTAACAATGTATAGCTATTTGTGACTTATAACAAAATAAACACCTAACATACACATCATGCTTATGTCATGATTACTGTACAGTTTATATACAACAGCTGGATTCATTCAAGGAAATGCACTTTACATGTATTTACAACTCAATCATAATAAAAATCAAGGTTAGCTTAGAATTAACATGTAAATGGGATTCGTCCTTGTGGGTGATCTATCTATTCAAAAGGGAGCATACATTGTTATTCTTAAATGCATTTGCTCTTTTAAAATCTGTCAATTTGATGTATATTTGATTGATTTGATATTGAAAAATTGAAACGTTTCATCGTAAATATTTGAATCTGAATTTGGCTGATAGACAATTTGAGAGGACATTTATGGTGTTTTTGTCTTTTCTTGTATGTCGTTTAAGAGCCTTTAAATCTACCTATGTTGAATTTGGATATGCATGTATGCATACTTAACAAGAGGGGAGTGACACTTGTTGATCTTCATTTTTCCTTCAGAGTGATATTTTTAACTCACCCAAATTTGTAGATGAAACAGGGCAAAATCTATGTAATGGTACAGTCACTAAGAGTTTGCTTTGTCTGCCCTTTTGTCATTGAGGTACACTTTAAGTTTCCATCTGATATAACTGAAGAACCCTTTAACCTATCCAAATCAAATTTGGATATATGTTTACTTTTCAAGAGGGAAAGAAGCCAATTGATTTTCGGGTCAAAAGTTCAAGGTCAATGATAGGCAAAATGTGCTTGAAATAATGGTTTCCAGATGATAACAGTCACCCATATAAATCAAATTTGGATATATGCTTACTTATTAGATGGAGAGGAAGTATAAAGTATACTTTTGGGAGAAATGGACTTCAAGTATGAATTTCAGAGGTCTGCAGTGCAAATGCCTCAGTTCTTAATGGAAATCAACTACTTAACATGATAACATATACTAACAGTTTTTAGTTAGAATGAATGAAATCCATACAATAAAATGATGTTCCAGAACATTAGTTTTTGCAGCCAACTGAAGTAAAATTTTAAGTTCAATCCATTATTATGGTAAAATTTATATTTTTACCCTACAACATATTAGTATGAAAGCTTTTTGGTGATATAATGTTACTTGTTGTAATTTCCAGGGAATGTTTGTGGAGAACTTCATATCAGACATGGCTTTATACAGAACAAAGATACATGCCTTTATGATGGACAGGGTATGGTTTTATACAATATCAAATTCTGTTGTTAGAATTAATGTATTCTGTCAGATGTGATAATTCTGTATTTCTTTGGAATTAGACCATAGGAAACTTGTCTGATTGAAATTCAGCCATGATTTTAGGCTGCTTATTTACACAATGCTTGTTTATACTAAATGGATTTGTATAATTTGTACAAAAACTACTTTTCTATTGCATGTCCCAGTTAGAGTTAACTAAACATTAAGTTTACTCATGTCTAGGTGTAAATTTTGTCAAGGTCATGTCACATACCTAATTACATGATAGTAATACATCTTTATTAAACAATTTGTCTAACTAGACTGCAAAGTTTAGACTTTATTAAATTGTAATTTCTATATAACAGGACAGAGTGTGTAATGTACCCGGCAGTGAAAGAAACTACCATATTTTTTATCAGATGTTAGCAGGGCTGTCCACAGATGGAAAAGGTAAAATATCAATGAAATATGGCAATATGAAATTGTTGACCTATTGTTTGATGTCTGTAGCTTACCATAAATATTGTTTTAGATGAATCATCAAATATTAGAAATACATGTAAAATTCATTTTTTTTTTCAAAGATTATAAAATGTACATGTACTTGTATTGAACTAACATTTTCATGAATCAGCATGTAGTTCATTCTACATTTGATATTTACATTTATCCCACCTCTGGAAAATTTCTTGCAATCTGATTGGTCGAGAAGAACCGAATATTATGTTGTATTATTTTAATGACATGATATTATTTTAATATCCTGCTTCCACTAAGATGCTTTACGATATTGACGTCACTGAGATGCTTTAAAATATGTTGACGTTACATACACAAGCCAAAAGCCATCGGTGGGATAAATTCGTTATACAGTGTTTTACAGGGGGATACAAAAATATATTGGGTCAATGAAAAAAGTTGTATTGGGCGAGGCAAAGCCGAGCCCAATACAACTTTTTTCATCGACACAATGTATTTCTGTATCCCCCCTGTAAAACACTGTATAACTAATAGTATGTTGAGGTTTCGTTAATGTACATACACTTCTGTTTGTTAATTATTTGATTACCTCTGTTCTAATTTCATACTTTAGCCAAGCTACATTTGAGTGGCTACTCACTACACAATTTACGGTATCTAAGTCAGGGAAACACACATCTTAATCAGGACATAGAGGATAGAGCTAGATTTGAAGCTTGGAAGGTCAGTACATGTATTATTTTCAAAGTCTAAATTTGCAAAAGTGTAATTTAGATTTATTCACATTTATTATCTCATAACGAATTAAAATACATACGTTGTATATCCTCTCAATTTCATTTTACTGATTTTTTTTTTTTTCAAGTTTAACTACAACATTGCCTCGGAAATTAACTGTAATAAATGTTCAGCTGAATTTAATGAAAATATGTACACTACTGACTACATTTGTATTTACTTTTATAGAGCTCTTTGTCAGTCCTTGGTATTCCTTTTTCTGATGTGATGAGAGTCTTTGCTGCGGTGCTGTTGCTAGGCAACATAGAATTTGTTGAAGGAGCAGGTTTGGAGTTGGACATTATAGGCAATAATGGTGAGGAGAAAAAATCAAAATCTTTACTGTACCCGTACATATATGTAGTACTGTAGAGTTATATTAATCTTTTGCTGTCTTGGTAACAAAGAGGTAACAAAAAAGAATACATTTGCAAAGCAGTACACCTATATGTCATAGGAATGACTCTTATTTAGGTTGTCACTGTGTTGTTAGGTAAGAGGGCCTGCTTTGTGTGCTAAGAAAAGTCACTGATCTTGGATATAAAAAATAAACAAAATAATTTGTTTGTTAAAATCTTTTATGAGAAAGATTTCTTTGCTGAATTTTTGAATCTGGGATTTATGATGATGTTTTAAGAATTTAAAAATTGACAAAGAATGTGAATATTTTGGTTTCAGAAGTGAAAGCTGTAGCTGCCTTGTTAGGGGTGTCAGGTGTGGCACTTTACAGGGGGTTTACCACACGGACAAGAAACACCAGAGGAATCGTCTGTAAATCTTTAGCAGATTGTCAGTCTGTGAGTGGTATTCACTTTAACATCACATTCTAGGGATTTTCTTCTTCCTTTACTCTCATTCTTTCTAAATTTAGATAAAAAACATGTATAAATGTAAGATGTAAGATGTAAGAATATGATAGCTAAGGAAATTCAAAACAAAGACTAGGTAAACGAATTTTCTATTTCCATAGGTCAAAAAATATAATTTGAGGATTCAAAGTCATTCTCTGCATACATGTAATAATAATTGAATAGTTATTCAGTACACAAAAATTTATGGTTATAAATGTACCGAGTTGATCGCTGTCAGCCCAAGGCAATGTCTATTTCTTATTGATATTAAAATTCTTTGTTCTTTTCCAGGCCAATCTAACCAGAGATGCCCTGGCCAAGGCCCTATATTGTAGGACAGTATCAGCCATCTTGAAACGTGCTAACAATCTATGTAAACCTAACATGAATGCCAATCTGTCTGGTAGTACTGATTCTAATTTACATCAAGGTATAAAAGTGTCTTTTTTTTTCAAAAATATGAAATGACTTGTGAACTTGTAAAACAATTTGAATTTACCATATATTGGGTATCTTTGGTGCAATGGAAATTTTGGCTTTGTTAGCAGATGCAATAAAATCACCAATTTTAAAAGCGCAAAATTTTTCATCCATATAAGACGAAATTTATTCAGCTAGAGATCCGCCAATGTAAAAGATATTGCCCGTTTTTTACTGGGTAATGGTTTCATTTGCGTACTACAGTATTTTCACCTTTGCTGACCATGTCTTATTTACAGGTACCATTGATTACCTTCAAACAATTGACATATACCCCTGTGTTAATCCAATTATCTCATAAGCAATAAATGCAAAAAGTACCGTAATGAACTTGTACACTTTAGAAAGATTTCACACAGGTTCAATCTATTGAGGGGTAAATAGGGCGTGATATTTTGGACCTTGGACGATCATACTTGTGGGCCATGACCGTAAATAGTCCAACATATTTACAAAAAAAAATCCAAAACATTAACCGCTATGTTAATTCTCTTTTAAAATACAGTGTCGATAATTGTAATGTTTTAACAATTTCTTCACAAAACTTCTGCAAAGTTAAAGATTTTTGACTCTATCTCTTATAGTATATATGAATGTATACCAGATATATACTGTTGTTCTAGGTGGCTTATCACCATCTCATGAGTTTGGGATTTCCCGTAGCTCGTCCATCTGCTCAGGTCAGCAGGAGCCAGCCAAACCTGATGGTTTTATCAGTATTATAGACATGTTGGGATTTGAGACTGCTCAGGTAAGCTACATTATTATACCCCCCGCAAAAGAAGTTTAGGGGGTATATAAGAATCCCCCTGTCCGTCCTTCTGTTTGTCCCTCCAGTTAATAAGTTTTGAAAGCAGATTTCTTTTGTACTATTAATTGTAGGCCTTTCATATTTCATATACACATTCACCATACAGAGTACTACATTTTGGTACCATGACTTTTAACCCTGTGACCTTGACCTTCACCCTATACAACATTATAGGTTGAGAAGTTTTGAAAGAAGATTTCTTTTATATTATTAATGGTACGCTTTTCATATTTCATACACACATTCACCATTAAAGAGTTATACATTTGGTACCATGACTTTTGACTATGTGACCGTGTGACCTTCACCTTCACCTTCACCCTATACTTATACTAAATTAACTTTGGGCCTATGTAAGAAGTAATGAACTTCATAACAATAATAATAGTATTTTGGTTATGAAGTTCTGAAAGCAGCATACTAAGTACTAAATTTTCATACCAAACCATTTAATCCTGAATGAGATTTTCAATTTGAACAATTGAACGTTGCGTCATAAATTGTCCCGTTTATGAAAAATGTCCTACGGGGGCTATAATTCGAAGTTTTAGTTTTTTCATAGATTGTACATTCCTTAAATCTTGAGCAAATCTTCTTTATGAAGCATATCTACCTTTATTTTATATGTAGCATGAATTCTATTTGAAAGTTGTTTTTTTTCTGTAGAGTTATCCCCTCTTTAGCATTCTGTTATTTGTCACTCAAAGAGTTAACTTCCTTTGTGCACTGTTTCTTAAAATATTTTTGTATTTATTCTTGAAAAGAAATAAATAAAGAAGTAAACTACATGTACATGTATAGACATGTATTAATGCTTTCTTTAAAATTGATAATAGGTAAATAAACTGGAGCAGTTATGCAGTAATCTATGTGCAGAGACAATACAGCATTTCTACAATACCCATATCTTTAAGAGTACAATGCAGGCTCTACAGGAGGAAGAAATACCTGTACAGATGTCTGTTAATTACTTTGATAATGAACCAATTCTGGAATTATTGTCCTCCAAGGTAAATTCCTTCAATTACATGTACATGTATGGTTAGATTTTTATAATTGCAGCGTTAATTATTATGTGATTTTGGATAAATTTGAAAGTAAATTATAGGACAAGTTTATCATAGTTTGATTTTATTTGTTTTTTTTATTTTTGTATCGTACTTTGATTCTTTCATGTACATGTATATCAAAATGTGATTTCCACACATATTTGGTTTATTTTCAAATTCTACAGATTTCTGAATTACTAAGACTAAATTTCAGAGGAGTGGTGTATTGAATCTCCTCGATATTGAGTGCAATCAGCCTAAATCCTGCCCCGAGGGATATGTCTCAAACCTTAAAGTCCATCATCGTGTTAATAATTTGTAAGTAGTGCTATGCACTTCACTTCTCTTTGTGTTTAGACTTATTTTTATTGTAGATACATGTAGGTAGAATAAATGAATGTTTCTGTCAAAGTGAACCTGTTAAGAAGTAAAGTTGAAATTACAAACTGCCAATTTGAAAGTTTCATGAATCTGCATGCATTTTGAACTAATATTTACCCAATCTTTTGAAATGAAGTTATTTTTAACAAACTTCATATACTTATTACCATATTGGAAGTCTTTGTACATTAGGGGTGTAACAATGTAGCGATATATCCATATATTGCTTTATTTAATAAATTCTTATCGTATCACGATACAAAATATGTATCACAATACATGTATATTACACCCTTTTAGATTATATGAATAAATCATTGAATTGCTTTGATTTTAATAAGTTTAATTGAAAACAAGTTACCCATGATCAATAATTAATTATGACAAAAGCAATCAAAATTATTCAATGACTTGTGTGTGTTTCTTTCAAGCAAATGACATTGCCAAAGTAAAATTCAGTAAGAAAATATGAAGAGTATAGATAAACATACAAATAGGACCTGATTTTACATAAAAATGATAAAAAGGAAAGAAACAATTCATAGCAATACAGTTAATAAAATATCGCAATATATTGCGATTCACTTTTGGCGTATCCTTTCACCCCTATTGTACATGTGAATTATCATTGAGGATTGAACCTATAAATGAACATTTTGATTATTTGAACTGCATATAATTTCTTTCAGTTTCTTTGAACCATTACCCAAAGCTGAAGTTATTTTTGGAATCCGGCATTTTGCGGGACGTGTGATATATGACGCTAGTGACTTCATGCATAGTAACATGGATGTTATACCCGATGATATTGTAGCAGTGTTCTCTAAACAAAACTGTAACTTTGGATTTGTGTCCCATTTATTTTCTCAGGAATTAAAACAAATTGACTCAGGTTTGTTGTTTACTAGTTGGAATGTATATCTTTATGACCTGTCATCCTGTCTTTCCTTCAATCAGTCTATCTTTTCCTGGAGATGTTTTATGCTAATGATACATACATATCCATCTTCATAAATCTTGGCTACAATACGTCTTATCAATCCAAGAGTATGGAGTAGGACGTATCGAAGCTGCGATTTATGAAGATGATACATACCAATTACAGTGTAGGAGTATACTTATTTTAGCTGAATTAGAACCATATGCAGAGTGTCAAGTCTTTAATTTAAACAAAATTTTATTCAAAAGATTTGAAAAGGATTGGACAACAGGCGGAGCCTATTTAATTCTCTTCTGAGTGTCAAGTCTTTGACTACAAGTAGGATGGAATATAAAGGATGATCTTTAATTGATATACATGTACATGTATTTTTAAACTTTTAAAGTATGATCTCTAACTCTCTTCTCTCTGATTCTACCTAAAATTGTTGGCACTTTCTAAAATCATTCCTTATTTAAGAATTCATGGCTTGTGATGAATTATTTAAGCCTCTTCAAAGTGTCCTGCTTCAAGTACTGAACTTTGTTATCTATTTGTGATTTATTTATAGGGAATAGCTCAGGTCCTAAAGGATTGAAACACAGGGTTTTACCAAATTCATATGAAAACAGGTATCGGATTGTTTTAACATTATTTTCTGAGGACCAGATCATGAAATGAAGTTCAAATTGTAATTTGTAACATATTCAAGTACTTGATTTTGCATAGAAAGTTTCAGTTTCTTTTAGAAATACAGTAACTGCACTTTCATCAGTTTGAATTGCATTACCTAAATTACAATACAAAAACTCTATATAGTACTTATCTATTCAGGAAAAGCACAAATATCGATAGATAAATGTATAACTATTTTAACTTATTTTTGTAACAATTCTGTTGAATTTCATTCCACATCTACAATATTAGAACGGACAATTTTGAGAAAAGTTCACTACACAGAAACTCTCCTGCATGTACTTAAGAACGTGGTTGTACTTGTATATAGATATAGATAGCTGTAACAATATCATTCTCATTTTACCTTATGTTACAGTTCTGATGATCATCACAGTACATTGTCTCTGGATTTTCAACACAAGTTGGACAAACTACTGAAAATATTACTTCATGCCAAACCTCAGTTTATTCTATGTTTGAAGGTTTGTACTCTTGTAAAATTTTCAATATGTTAATATTGATATATTCAGATTGAAGTTTCTCTTAAGCATATATTATTCATGTTGAGTTATATATCATTTTTGCTTATAATCCATGAATTTGATGGTATGTTTGATGTTATTATAGAGTAACGATAGAGGTGAGATGGACATGTTTGACAGAGATGTTGTCATCAGACAGACACGGTCACTACAGGTCGTGGAAACTGTTCAACTTATGGCAGGAGGTACATACAAAGACACTTATTATCCCCTTCTTTCCTTGAGGGTATTTACTGTATATGTAATCCCTAAAGGGACTTCCATTTTAGAATTAAAGTATTGTTTCTTCACCTAATTTCGGGACATATTTTTAAGATTTGTCTAAAAATGGTGTAAGTGTTTATGTATTATTTTCAGTACCAAAGTTTGCTTATTTTTATAGGAATACCTCATAGGATGAGATTTAAAGCTTTCAACAACAGATACAAAATATTCTGGAAGCATCGAAAACCCTACCAACTGGAATCCCAAAGAGAACAATGCAAGGTATTGTCCTTATTCAGTGCATTTGATTGTATACATAGAGACAGAAATACAACCTAAATCAACTCAACTCATATACTCATTACTCATATCTACTTGCTTAAAATGTTTCTGATGATTGAATAAACCTGTCAAACAAGTCAATGATGGGAATTACACTTTGGAGGTTTATTTTTAATTAGCTTTCAAGTTAAAATATTGGTCCTAATTTACTCCCTCTATGTTCTAAAATTCAGTGGAAACCGTCAAGACACTAGTGAATAACTACAAGATTTTCAAAGTATAATTTTGTTGTATGTTATTATTTACTATCCATGTACAGTATATGCTATTTAATACTATTTTCAGGTGATACTGAACTGTTTCCTTAAAGCCATGGATGACAGTAAGCTCCCCTATGTCAGTACACAGTGGAATGTGGGCAGAAAACACATCTTCTACAGGTACATGTACAAAATGTATAAATTAAATATGAATTACACTGAAGTACATGTACATGTATATGTAGATTATATTCCAAGGAAAGTTAAATTTGAATTAGCATACATTGTACATACATGTAGTTAACTAGCATACATCTACATGTATAATGGTAAAGTAACAAAATGAGTTGAAACTGACAAGTTCATATAGATTTGTATTTTAAAATCAAAGAAACAAGAGATGAATTTCAAAGGAGTGCCTTGGTATTTCATTGTAATTGTGCATTGTATTTGTAATTAGAATTCTGTTTTCATTTGCATGATTCTAGTGTTATGATGCATTTAATTTACCTTGGTATTTGAAAAAATACATTCTAAATTTCAGTGAGCAGACACGTCAACATTTGGAAGCTATGAGAAATGAAAAGATCCACAACGCAGCATCCATCCTCCAGGCAGCATGGCGGGGCTATAAATGTCGTAGCGTCCTCGCAGAACAAAGGTCACATGATCAGGAATCAACGTGCACCACTGTCCAAAGCCAGTCGACGTCAAGGTGAAAATCTTTTTAACGTTTCACAAATATACATCTTTCTTTAAAAGAATATTTTCATGAATTTGAGTACATGAAAGGGCACATTTTTGAGTACATGAATTTGTTTTAATATAGGAGATCCAGGAAGACAAAGTATAAAGGGAAGGATCCCGGCTTGGTGGACAAGGCTTCCCATTACTACAGTATTAATCTGGTATGTACTGATGTCACATTACTAGGGTGCTAGAGGACTTTGAAATTACCTGTTTACATAATGCTATCTATTTCTAATATCCGATGCTTTATAGAAGTGTACAGGAGTGTGAAACTTCTTTCTTGTAAAAGATGAGTTTACAATTTTGAGAATTGATTGCATTTTACAGCATAATAACTTTTTAGTGTTCTTTGTACATGTAGTATCTGTTAGATGTAGCATTTTAATTATAATTACCCGTTTTGTTTTTCATTTTCAGGATTCTACTCCATCCGTACCTCCAAAGAGAACTTACCTGATAAATGGGAACTTCAGGATAGGTTATCCTCATTTTAGGATAATGAAGGATGATTTTCCAAGTAAGTTTTCACATTCTCTATCCTGATAGTTACATAAAAGTTGACAGCATCACATTCTATAATTAATTTGGAAAGAACAGTTGTCTTGATCTTTGAAATATACTGTTGAAAGCCAAGGACACATTCTTAGACAGTAACCTTCAACACTCAAGGCCATCTTACTTTGATTTCATAAAAACAGAATTGAGCAAAAACTAGAATATTGAAGAACTTCAAAAAGGCATTTCATCCAATCAAACTATTGATGATTTCTCTTTTGTAGGTAACGGCAGTCCAGGGCAGGATGTGTTATGTAGAGGTGAAGAGGTTCATGTGGTGGGTCCCTCACTTAAGAGAGGTCATCTCACTGTCCGTCAACGGAATATTGTCAAAGACGTCCCCTACCATCTGTTAGATATCAAGGTAAGAGAATTTTTAGAATTGTAATGACAAGAAGTTTTAAGTCCAGTAATAATATCCATATACTGTTTCTTGTAATTATACATTACAGCTTTAGAGGATTGATTGCGATTTCTTTTATTTCAGACAATTCCTGAGCCACAGGGAATGGATATTTGATGTCATTCAGTAGAACATATATCACGGCCTAACCAATGGTGTTTCAGTATTACAAACCATAATCAAACGACATGGCCTTGAATAGTGCAATTAAACATTACGTCCCATATCCATGAAGAAATCATAGCACTGAATGTATGGACATTATTAATGGAGGGGTAGAACTTCAATAATGGCTACTTGTGCTGGTTTAACACTGTAATACATGTACATGTATTGGTGAAGTTTTGTTCAGGAAAATATAAAATGGCATTTTGTAATGACTTGTTCAGTATCCGTATGATTATCTTAATAACTTGCAAAATATTTGTTGAAACCTTATCAGTATTATGTTTAAATTTGCATTGTTTTGAACAATTGGATATACAGTACATGTAGCTTAAGATCATATCTATTCTCCAAACATACAGTGATACTTAAAATGGTTAATTATTTACATGTACTTAGAAATTTTGACCCCATTTCAAGATTCTTTCCAAAATTCAAAACTGCAATATTGTACCTAGAAATATGCATATAATAATTTAAAGATTAGTTAATGGGTACATAATGGAGTGAAAGTAAATATCATTTCAATGAGAATGAATTATGAATACACATGTATGCTTATAATATGTGCATGCAATTGTTGTCTGTGATTACAGGTAGAATAATTTTCAAATATCATTTCGACTTTAATTTCATACAAGGTATGGTTAGATAGAAAAGGAGTCCTATCCTTTACGAATCAATAATTATATCCCAACTTCAGATTTTTTTAAAAGTAGGTCAATGATTTAGGTCAAGGCAACTAGATCTTCAGTTATGATTTACATATTGAGAGTAACATACATGTATGCAAGTACCTCTTATCAAGGTTTATCTACACATCAAATCTCTTATTACTATTATGAAGAACAATTTTAAACTCAAAGGTTGATAAAATCATTGACGTTGTTAATGCTTTACAGTCCAGCCAAAAACATATCTAACAGGCCAATGAGGAAATGTGTAATATGCATATAACACGCAAATGAATATAGATAAACATATTTTGTCTAAAGTTCCTTTGTCTACATTTTGTATTTTATCATTAACACTTAAATTTCTGTGTCTCAAAAGCTAGTGATGTGATGTTTGGAATCATTTTATAATATTGAATCAAAGGTACAGGTATACAATGTTTGAAAAGTAACATATGGGTTGTATAACTTGATTGTATGGTATTTATGTCAATTGTGATCAGTATATGTGAACCACATGTATATTGTTGTCATGGAGAATTGTTAACTAATAAAATTGTTGAATAATCTGTAGAGATAGTTGAGATTATTACATCATGGAAGATGAAGGACAGTTGTGATGTTGAGTTACATATACAAGTACTGGAAGAGAGAATTACTGGACAATAAACCATGGCTAGCCAGTTGTTATTTCTATTCTAATATTGTTCTGCAGATGACAATAGGCAGAGCCTTGCGGACTGGAAGTTTGTTGGAGATTTTACACCAGGCGAGGTCTAAAGTAATTATAGGGAGAAAATCTCCAAGTCATATTAGAATTTTGAACTTTTGACCTTCAACATTAAAGGTAATGTTATAACATTCACTGGACAACTTTGAACAAAGGTATTACTTTAAATGGTAATACTAAACCACAATGTCCCAAACATTCTGGTAACTCTAACACAAAGTTTCATCCTATTTGACTGAATCTGCATTGACCTGCACATACTGAATAAAACAGAAGTATACATTACTGTACATTGTATATTCTGAATGCACACAGTTGATCCATTACAGCCTAAAGTTCCTAGATGCCACATCAAATGGTGATAACTCCATCATAACAGTTTAAAAATTATGA
The DNA here is from genome assembly GCA_033119305.1 of Pinctada imbricata. NCBI lineage: Eukaryota > Metazoa > Mollusca > Bivalvia > Pterioida > Pteriidae > Pinctada > Pinctada imbricata. Next base: position 22,852,321 of record VSWD01000005.1, read on the forward strand.
TAACTTGAGAAAAAACAAACAAACCATTACATGTACAAGATTTATTAAATCATTCATACAAAAAAAATTAATAATACCTTTAATACATTCAAACTTTAATTCATGTACATGTTTACATGTATACTGTATCAAACGTAACTCTGACGACTCATCTCTCTTTCACCATACATACATTCACACACACCTAACATACCTTCTCATATTGTGAAAACACATATTATGCTCTTTGAAAACAGTTGCCTGAGTTAGCACTCTTTGCAAGAAGTCAAAATTGACATTACAAAATTAACTTTTACATACATATTTTATAAGTCTAACTTCTACTAGAATTTACAAAGTATCACCATGTTTCAACTGAGTTTTCATTTAGCAACAATATTGTGTCAGAACAAAAGTGTTGATATGTTGACAAAATGTAGTTTGAAAAAAAAGGTTTGACCTTGACCTCTATCACTGAAAGACAAAGGCATATTCCATTCATGATCCTTTAGGTGCACACTATATAAGCAGAAATTTTTGCGAGATACTAATTTTGGCTATATTGGTGAGTAATTTCAGAATGCGAGAATAAGTTTTTGCAAATATTTTGGTTGTTCTGCAGTGACTGGAAAGGATCTTTTGTAAATGGGCCATTTTCCATAATTTTCTAAAATTTCATTGGACCATTTCTTAAGAAAGTACTGAGACTTTAATGGGCCATTTTGCAAATTAATGGGACTATGTTGCATGACCTCTGTCCTTCCTGATCACTGATACGGTATGAAATATTTAATCTATATAGCTACCTTGAGAACCACTTGAGTTATTGCATCAGAACCAAAGTAATGACTTTATCATTTGCCAGATTCTTCCTGACAATCTACCTAACTAAGGGTACTGTGACAATCTGAATAGGTGAAGTGTGGTGCAAAATCAGTCACAATTGCATTTAGAAATTCATGTAGTAAAATCCCTGACGTAAGAAGTTTAAACATTTTACACTGTGAATTTGGAAAATAGACATAAAGCTCAGACAATTACTCACTTGGTCTCCATCTCAGGTATAAAACATACACATGTATATTTATAAGGACATAGCATCATTTAACATACAATGTTTACAAACAAAATGGTACGTGTCTTGATTCATGATTTGGCTATAACATGTACAGTACAATTTCTTCTTGAAATAAATCATGAAAGAAGGGGGTCTGAATAACAGTTTATCAATAAGCTTAAAATGCATCAAAGATGCAAAGTGCCGAGTTGCAAAACTTGAATATAAGTAAAATATACATGATTTGAATATGGTCTCGACAGATGGGAAACATTATTAGCATGTTTCAGGTTGATCCACATTCATATATAACTCAGAAACCATTTTCAATTAACGAGTCCTATGAATTTGACCTTTGATCTCTTGACCCCAAAATTAATAGGAAACATTTCTGGCAAGTAACATGATAATAGGTGCAATACAGGCTCAAATTCAGTCGGGAAACCATTTTTAATCATCTTAGTCCTGTGACCTTGACCTTTTAACCCCAAAATTGATAGTGGTCATCCTTGATCCATGGGAAACATTTCTGGCAAGCTTCATGATTATAATTGCAATACAGGCTGAAATATGGTCCGGAAACCACTTTCAATCATCGGAGTCCTGTGACCTTGACCTTTGACCTTTTGACCCCAAAATCAATAGGGGTCATTCTTGATTCATGGGAATCATTATTGGCAAGTTTCATGACTTTAGGTGCAATACAGGCTAAAATATGGCCAGGAAACCATTTTCAATCATCAGAGTCCTGTGACCTTGACCTTTGGACCCCAAAATCAAAAGTGGTCATTTTCTATTCACAGGAAACATTTCTGGCAAGTTACATGATTATAGGTGCAATACAGGCTGAAATATGGTCCGAAAACCAATTTCAATCAACAGAGTCCTGTGACCTTGACCTTCGACCTTTTGACCCCAAAATCAATAGGCCTCATCCTTGATTCAAGGGAAACATTTCTGGCAAGTTTCATGACTTTAGGTGCAATACAGGCTAAAATATGGCCAGGAAACCATTTTCAATCATCAGTCCTGTGACCTTGACCTTTGACCTTTTGACCCCAAAATCAAAAGTGGTCATTTTCTATTCACAGGAAACATTTCTGGCAAGTTACATGATTATAGGTGCAATACAGGCTGAAATATGGTCCGAAAACCAATTTCAATCAACAGAGTCCTGTGACCTTGACCTTTGACCTTTTGACCCCAAAATCAATAGGCCTCATCCTTGATTCAAGGGAAACATTTCTGGCAAGTTTCATGATTATAGGTGCAATACAGGCTGAAATATGGTCCGGAAACCATTTTCAATCATCTGAGTCCTGTGACCTTGACCTTTGACCTTTTGACCCCAAAATCAATAGGGCTCATCCTTGGCTAATGGTGAGTAAGTGTATGAAGTTTCATTGTTATAGCCTCTTTCGTAGTTGACTTATAGTCCGGAAACCAATTGTTGACGCCCTCCCGCCCGCCCGCCCGCCCGCCCGCCCAGACGCCCGCCCAACCGCCCGCCCGCCCGCCCGTCTCACATCAAATTAAGAGCCAAGTTTTGCAACTCGGCTAATAACCAAAATACAAAACAGTGAAAAATTGAAAAAAAAACATATCAAACAACAAAACCCTTGTCAAAAGGTGTTACAGAATCAAAGCAATGAACATGAGCAAATTATCATCTACTAGTATCTACATGTATGAAAGTCAAATTAAATATGAAATAAACTGTTACATTTTGCATAAACTAATACTCAAAATAAAGGCAGTGTTGTTTGACTAAAGGAAAACAAAAAGTTAAAGGTTGTCCATCACATTCTATTTCAGGAAAACAAAAATCATAGAGGTACATTCTAATACATGTATTTTTAAAAAATAATTTGGCTGCCTTTGAGAAGCATGGTTAACAAAGACACTTAAAAATCAATAGTTATAAACTTGGAATGAAAATCTTTGTAATCAAGTTGCCATATATGTTACATCTCTAAATTTATGTTCAATTAAAATACCAGTGTACATGTAGCTCTTGTATTTCATATTTTATTCAAAATGTCCTATTTCCATTGGTATATGATCTAAAACCATCATAAATCTTCTATAGAAACATAATTTTTGTGTTGTCAGTACAATTTTTCCTGAATTTTACATCAAATGACATCACAATACATTAGAGAGTACATTGTAACTCTTTATTATAAGAGGACAGAATATGTATACTCACTTAAAACACAGAACATGAGTGTTTGAGAAGCACCTGTTGCCTGCATTTATTTCACTAGTACTGTGACCTTGACCTTAAATGAAACCCTGCATGACCTTCATCTTGGTGATGATAATATATTTTTTATGACTGTAGATTTTAATCAAGTGTGACATATGAACTTATAGACATCAAAATGTGAAAGTCTGCTGTGAGGCAGACAGGACAGACAGACAGATACTTAACAAAGTGATCGTCTACTGCTGCTCATCTTTGCAGCCAAAATCACACACTGTAAATAACATCATTGTTGAATGAGGTCAATCATGTGAAATGTAAGTGACAGGAATGATGGATGACGAATTTTTGTAACGATTGTTATAAGTTAGATGGTGCTATGAGGGACTTTGTTGATGATACAGTGGTGATCTCCTCCTGGTGGGACTCTGACCCCCAACAGGACTGTATCCAGGGGACCAGAGCTGGGTCCGTGGGGCAGGAGAGGTATACCTAGAACTGTAGCCTGACGGAGAATAACCTGGAAAGTAAAAATTTACATGTAATGCATTTGAAAGTAAAGTATTATTTTGACAGTATTTTATCATTTTGAATAATCATATACATGTATGGTACATGAACATGTTTATTTTCATACACAGATAGAATAAGACAATCATACTTTTTTCCTGTATAGTTGAATATACATGTATAGAAACAATTTACGTAATTTTCTTTCACATAATTTTCTTTCAAGTGAATATAAACAAACAGACATTTTATTAAAGACAAATCTTTAATAAAATTGTTCCCTCCCTCACCTGGATTGAACGGTGGAGGGGGTGTGCCTGCCCCTGGAACCATAGGGTTACTAGAGTTCAAGAAAGCTGGGTTGACATTTGTTGCCATTCTATTTCTGGATCCAAATATAAAATGATATCCTGCAAATACAGAATGTTTTAAATGACATTCATTTTTTAAAGATTTTGCTGTGATAATTAATTATGACTTTCTTATCTTAATAATTCCAAAGAATAAATCTTTTTTTAACTTACATGTACATTAAATGTCATGGCAATTCAAACAATGACCCACATTTCATCTACACATATATTATGATAAGATATGACCATGATCTTCAATGAATGCAAACTTTATCATGACATTTGACGTATGACCTTTGATATCATCCTCAATTTATTTCATGCAGTGACATGACAAATTTGTACAATGAACATGACACTTTGTTATTACATAATTTTCACATCCCAGCAGAATTTGGCCTCAGATTCTTGTCTCCACAAGGTCTTTATCCCTGTGAAAAACTGCAGATCCTCTGAATTTTCTTTTTTCAATAATTTTGTTACTACTAACCTAAAATAACTGCCATAGCAGTGGTAATGATAAGGAACAATATAAAGAGCCAGGATGGATAATTGTTCCATATATTCCTAAAGAATGATCCCCAGCCTATATACTTGTTTCTGTAATCTGAAATATATCGTTATACAAAGAGTTACTCACTAAAATATATTTACATGTAAATAACTGACAACAATAAAATGTCATAGCTAATCACATTGTTTTGTGTTTTAGCTATGACACTGTTAAATCTGAGTATATTGACTTGTATCCACAGTAAAAGTCATTAATACCTGAATCTCCATAATTAATGTCCAGTTTCCATGAAAAGTAAAATTTGTCTACTATACAAATGGCCGTTAAAAATTGTCATTAGGCAGATGGATTAAAAACGTTTATGAAGACTGAGTGCCCAAATATTCTAGCTTGGTACCAATCGATAAAGGACTAGTAAATGATCCATACTTTCAATCATACAAATCAATTTCAAAATAATGTATATAATCCATACCTAAATAGTCTGGTTTGGTACCAATCAATCTTATTGATACAGGAAGAGTCACTTGTTGACCTGTTTTCTGGCAAATCAGATCAACACTTGATTCCAGTTTTTCTTTTTCCCACAGAATGGCTGTTTCCAGCAATCTGATTGGATAGATGAGGATGTTTCCTGATTGGCTGTCCTTTTCTGGGGTCATAGATTCCAGAATGTTTTCATCGCTTACTACAGCCTAAAGGATGTGCAAAATACTTATTACCAACCCATACATTTCCTTTCCATTAAAACTTAAAGTTTGATATTAAATGTGTAACCTTGACCTTGATGATGATCTTAGATTTATCACACTTGCCACTTTATTGTTTGATAATGTACAAGAAAGGCATATAAACAAATAAACTTCACAAAGTAAATTCCATTAATGTAAAAGCATGCTAGTTGTCACAGATAGACAAATAGACACATACAATGTACATGCATATACATATTTGATTTTGTATTCATTGCAAGTAAAACCTTCTGATAATTTAAGTATTACTTTTTTAATACATGTACATATATATTTTTCCTACCTACATGTATATATAGGCATGTACTACTTTGCCTCGATGACTGTTTCTCTAATTTTCAAGAAATTATATTTACCTGTATGCAGGAGGCAAGGTCAGGGACACTTGACACTCTGATGGTTGTTAACGGTGATATTGTTGTCAAGGAAACCTCTGCGTTGTGAACATAGAATGCTGGTAGGAACGGGAATACAACAGGACTGAGTGTGACCTCTGATTGACCTTCCTGGGCGGGGACGTTAGCTTTGAGTATTATGTTAGTATTTAAAGTGCTGATCTGCTGCAGTTTTGGACTTGACATCACTTTTCTGACATGGCAGCCATATTTACCTTCAAAGAGGAGATACAAAACGTAAGATAAAGAATAATTAATACCAATGATTTGAGTATCACTATTTTGAATTTGCAGAATAAATGAATATAGACCTATAGAAGTGATCTTTTTATACTTCTTTGATTTTTGAAATTTCATATCTACAATTCCTACTCTCTTTCTACAAGGTACAATTTATTTCTATTCTTGGGAATCAGATCAAATATTACCTAATTACTGTAAATTAAATGTGGTTATTTTCGCTTGGGGAAATTTTTTCGCAGAATCCCTTTAGTCATTTATAAAAATGCAATGATCGCTGTGCGATATAAGTCCCCTACCGGCGGCATAAATTTATGACTTGCATCTCTGTTCATCAGTTCATCTTCTGCAACAACAGCCAAGAAAAGTCTGGGAAACTGAATTCACGAAATTTGCTAAGTCCAATGGCCATAACTCTTGTGAAAATTAGTCAGTCTAAATTAAACTCAAATCTGCATCACACTATAATATATTCACATACAAAAAATCAGCTCATTATCTGCAATAACAGGCATGAAAAAGTCCGGGAAACTAAAAGTTTCATGAAATTTGCTTAGTCCAAGGGCCATAACTCTTGTAAAAATAGGCCAATGGAAACCAAACTCAGACTTGGTCTGTATCACACTGAGATGTCTTCATTTACCAAAAATCAGTGCATTATTTGCAATAGAACCAAAGAAAAGTCCGGAAACTGAAATTTTCATAAAATTTGCTAAGTCCAAGGGCCATAACTCTTGTAACCAGACTTGTCAGAATGACAACATAGCTCGCCGGTGGCAACCATATGTAAATTGCAACAACAACAATAAATAACTCCTCTGATTAAAAAGTCCCAGTGCCAATAAAGTTTACTTAAATCAGTAAACTTATTCCATAAATTAGCCCTGTAATCAAATTATTATTACTAAGGGTTTGTATATGAATTATAAAGTTTTTGAAAATAAGGTCAAATTTCAAGGTCAAGGTCACTGGTCAAAATTTATGGTACAGCATGAAAGGTCTTATCGCAAGGAATGCATATGTGAAATATGAAAGCCCCTCCCTATTCGGGGGTAAAGAAGCTATGGCCCAAGTTAAAGTTTTTGAAAAGTAGGTTAAAATTTCAAGGTCAAGGTCACTAGGTCAAAATTTATGGTACGGCATGAAAGATCTTATCACAAGGAATGCACATGTGAAATATCAAAGCCCTATCACTTACCATTCAAAAAATATGGCCCAAGTTAAAGTTCTTGAAAAGTAGGTAAAATTTCAAGGTCAAGGTCACTAGGTCAAAATTTATGGTACGGCATGAAAGATCTTATCGCAAGGAATGCACATGTGAAATATCAAAGCCCTATCACTTACCAATCAAAAAATATGGCCAAGGTTAAAGTTTTTCAAAAGTAGGTCAATCATCTCCAAGGTCAAGGTCACAAGGTCAAAAATTTTGGTATCCATGGAAACGTCTTGTCACAAGGAATACACATGTGAAATATCAAAGCCTTATCACTTACCATTCAAAAAATATGGCCAAGGTTAAAGTTTTTCAAAAGTAGGTCGATCTCCAAGGTCAAGGTCACAAGGTCAAAAATTTTGGTATCCATGGAAAGGTCTTGTCACAAGGAATGCACATGTGAAATATGAAAGCCCAATCTGTATTGGTTTAAGTAGCTGTCTTTGTAAGAATCATGCAGTGAGTGGCACATTGAGGATCTTAGATTTTGATGAAACTGCTCATACCTGATGTTCATAATGAAATATATATGTAATTTTAATATAACTTTCCTGGAACCACTGTTGCTAAGGAATATCAAAGATTTAATTTTCCTTAGCAACGGCATGCACCATACTGAAGAAAACTGGTAAATATGTGTCTAGGAATAGCCAAATGATTTATAAGCTAAAACATTCCAGAGTTTCACATTTTACTGAGACATTGACAAAGATTGCCTTTACATATATCAATAGTGTTTTGGACAAATAAATGTTATTCGAAAATTTTATAATACTCTTAAAATAGCTGGTTTCTCATTTTTTCAGAAATTTGTGAATTTGTGGATTTTCGACATTTTCATATCTCTTTTAATAGACTTATCTAAAACATTGCACAAAGTGACATATACCACCTCTAACATTGATCATTGATGTTTAGAACAGAAACATAAAATGAGTCGGAAAAACATATTTGACTTGTTGCTAGGCAACCGAATTCCCATCCTGCAACGACATGCACTATTTTTGTAAACAAATAAGTCATCGTTATTTACAGATCCTGGTTCAGTATAAATTATGTTTAAGACTGCAGAATGCCCTTAAATGCCTTTAAACATGTCAATGTTAGTGTAAAATAGAATATTATAGAATTAAACATTTTCAAAATGCCAAAAAATGTCAAAATTGCCAAAAAATTCTTTTCCTTACCTTTCCGAATTTCCAAATTTTCAAATTAATTCATAAATGTTATTGGAAGCATTGCACAAAATGATACACCATAAACTGAACAACTGACCATTTAAGTTCATAAGAAAAATGAAAACAAAAATAAATACTTAGTGTGTATACTTGGTTGCTAGGCAACATATCACTATATCATAACAATACAAGCTTTAAAAATACAACATCAAAGATTTTCTTTTAATGTATTAATTTCAGTTTTTGATAAATAGATAATGTTCAGCATCTATTGGTTATTTTTAGATACAACTAATACAGCAATAAACTATTCTATATAAGTTGAAATAGTTGTAAATGCTAACTTTTCCTTTTTAGCTCGCTGGGACGAAAAAGTCCGGAGAGCTAATGCCATACCCTCGGCATCGTTGTCGTCGTCCGTAGACAAAACTTTAACCTGGGCTATATCTCTTGAACTTAAACTTGGGGTAGGGCTTTGATATTTCACATGTAGATACCTTGCGACAAGACCTTTCATTTGAGACCATGACCTTTTACCTAGTGACCTTGACCTACTTTTCAAAAACTTAAACCTGGTTTCTGACAAAAACCTGTATAGGTGAGCTATGTAATCTTTGATTACCCTATGTTTTGTATATATATTTGAATATTTATGAACTACATGTATTTGCAAATCATTTATAAAGAGATATCAAACAAGATATTGCATTTGATCAAATATATCCTTTTGGACAACTGATCAATGTTGTTAAGGAAAAATAGCTGTATATAAGCAATAAAGAAAGTACATATAAAGGTTGCTAAGCAACTGTACAACAATTCTTCTAAATTCATCAATGAGTTTATATAACAGAATATATAACAATAAAGAACATTTATTTCTTAGAAAAAAATAAGACAATGAAACTGAAAATGCAAGGTTGAGATCACAATACAATAATTTGTACCCATGAGTTCCATTAAAAATGTTGTCAAACTTTATTAGATGTATAGGAAAGACGTCAAAGTCATAGTTAAACGATGAACTGATCCTAATTCACATTTTGAAGTACTATGTCCATTGAAAGCAACAGAGTGCAATATCAATATCTCCTCCAAAGTTTCAATGTGAGATTCTACATAGTTTTGACACTCTTTAGTCTACTTCAATATCATATCATCAAGGTCAATCCTCAAGATTAACTACAGTACCAGAACCATGTTCTACCGCTATGGCAAGTTTTAAAGTGAAATGTCATAGAGTAATGACATAAGGCCAGTTCAAAATAAAACTGTCAGGGGCAAAATCAAGTCCAGTTATCATGTTCTACCTGCATGTACAATTTTAATGTGATATCTAATATAAAGTCTTACTCATGGGTTCATATGCATGCTTTATTGTTACAACAAACTCTAATTCAAAATTTTTACTTTCAAGGTCAAGGTCAAATCTTAGGTCAAGGGCATTACCTGAAATCAGGCCAACTTACTTAAATCTATCTCCATGCAAAGTTTAAATGTGATATATGATAAACTATTGGTACCCTACTATGGTAAAGTCAAATTCAAAATTGTATCTTCAAGGTCAAGTGGCAAAGTCAAGGTCAATACCTGAAATAAAGTCAACTCATTATCTCTTACCTCTATGCAAAGTTTGAATGTAAAATTATATATTGTACAATAGAGATTAACTCATTTTTCAAGGTCATGGTCAAGATCAAACCTCAAGGTCAAAAACAATACCTGGCCTAAGATCATCTCACTCTGCTTTATCTTAATACCAAGTTCAATATTGTTCTCTTTATAGTTCTTCCACAGCTATTAAAATACACAAAAAATTACATTTTTCAAGGTCAAAGTCAAACCTCTACAGTTATATTTTAATCCCAATCTACATTGTTTTAATTGTAACAAAAGTGTATTGAAAAAAAGTTGTGTAAAAGGTATGTGTCCATCATAGGAGCTCAAACTGTGAATCTTCTAATGAGTTGCGTGTATCTTTTGAATCTTCATTACAAGTATTCTGTGCATCTTCCGAGCAAGTAGTTAGTTACTCTTCCATACAGTGCCTATTCAAAGAATCCTGCAACAAACAGATTGAATTAATATATGTTGGCCATTTTCATATATTACATATACGTGTATTTCATTTATTGCAATAAAATTATAGATCAGAGTTGACTCTAAAGAAATATTCAATGCTAGATGTACTGGTGAAACATTGCCTTTCAACCCCCCCCCCCTTTCCAATACAAATATTATTATAAATTATATTAGCTTACTGATAACTTGATACCTGGAGTAACTAAAGACTCAACTGCTGTAAATGACTTGCTGTGATCAAGAAATTTTTCAACGCTTAGGGTTTTCACATTTTCAAATAACTAAATTTTATTTTGGAGGGCAGAGGGGGGGGGGGGGGGGGGGTTACATACATGTATAAAGATATAAGCTCAATGAGAAGATATTTCTCATTTAAGGTAATAATTCCTAAATAAGAATTGTCTGTTAAAATAAAAATTTTACTGGTGATTTTTTTCATTTCACCAGACCAATTGTCTGGTAAATAAAAAAAATGTGTTTGTGAAACACGAATGCCCCCGTTGGCATCTTTGTCGGTAAAACAACTGAAAAGTAGTCAAAATTTTTAGGTCAAGGTCACAAGGTCAAATTTGGTATCCATGGAAAGGTTTTGCCACAAGAAAGTCATATGTGAAATATGAAAGCCCTATCACTTACCATTTAAAAGTCATGTCTAAAGTTTAGATTTTCAAAAGTAGGTCAAATCCCAAGGTCAAGGTCATAAGGTCAAAAATTTTGATATTCATGTAAAGGTCTTGTCACAAGGAATACTCATGTGAAATATTAAAGCCCTATCACTTACCATTTAAACGTTATGGCCAAGGTTAAAGTTTTTCAAAAGTAGGTCAAACTCCAAGGCCACAAGGTCAAGGTCATAAGGTCAAAAATTTTGATATCCATGGAAAGGTCTTGTCACAAGGAATACTCATGTGAAATATTAAAGCCGAAATATTAAATACTTACCATTTAAAAGTTATGGCCAAGGTTAAAATTTTTCAAAAGTAGGTCAAACTCCAAGGTCAAGGTCACAAGGTCAAAAAATTGTAGTATCCAGGAAAGGTCTTGTCACAAGGAATACACACGTGAAATATTTTAAAGCCCTATCATTTACCATTCAAAAGTTATGGCCAAGGTTAAAGTTTTTGCGGACAATAAGAGAAAACAGACAGACAGACGGACGGACGGACGGACGGACGGACGGACGGACGGACAGACCAAAAACTATATGTCCCCGAATCTTTGATTACAGGGGCATAAAAAAATTGATTTTTGACAATGTCTGCAATATATTCAATGAATACCTGACATATTTTCTCAACTGGCTCATCATGACTAAAGGTGACGTCAATCTTATACCTGCTTTTCCATCTTCACTGGAATAAGAAATAGTATGCATAACATTATCATAATAACAAAATTTAAACAACACATACTTCTGAACCACCCTATCCCTGACAGATTTTTGTTTGTAGAAGGTTTTAATTTCAAGGTCAAGTGTTCTGGGTCAGGGGTCATGTATCAAATGTGAGGTTCTTTTTAAAATGAATGAACCTTTAGCCTTATTTGGTAAATAAATGTTGGTGTATTTTCTCTAAAGCAAGTCAAATTCCTGGGTCAAGGCCAATATTTCAGAGACAAAAATGAATGGTTTTGTACTAATTTATGTTCATGTGAAATATGTACACCATATCTTAAAAGATGATAGAGATATTATCATTAGTACATTTACCTAATGTGGCTCAAACTCCAATTTAAAGGTCAGTAGGTCAAAGGTTAATTTCTCAACTGAAAAACTTTGTCACATGCAATTCACATGTAAAATATCAAAGCTTTACATGAATGCTCATGTTTAAAAACCATGATCAAGGTTATATTTCTGGTTTGAAAATTGAAGGCAAAAATTGGTCATTCATGACATTCAAGGTCATGGGGTCAAAGACAAGGGTATAAACAGAATTGTCTTATCAAGAGAAACACATGAAAAATATGCACATCATATCCCTAAATAGAGTATAGAGCCAAGTTGGCCGTACTCCAAGATCCAGGTCACAAGGTCAAGGTATTGGTTCAAGATCATGACATATCCCAGGACCAAAGGGTGTGTCATGATCTTGAACCAAGGTCATAAATCAAATTCAAAATTGCAACAGATTGAAATATTTCAATACCCCTCCCCCAAACTATATTTGTGGGTATAATAAATTTATGTACATGTATATATGAGAGTCCCTTTCAATATTTAAGGGTGATAAAGATGTTTTGTTTTGTTTCTCTTTTTTTTTGGGGGGGGGGGGGGGGCTGGCTTTTGCATACAGGTATGAACCTAACTTATAGAATGAGATTGAATACTATATTGAGCAAACATGTATTACATACCTCATCAAGGAATCTCTCAAGACAATTAAGGAAGCTTGTAACATTGAACCTTGAGTCCTTTCATATTTTGCAGTGCTGAAAATATAAAATTCATATGAATAGTCCTGCTTGATTCGTAAAACTTAACTGTTTAGAATATAAATACATATATGTACATGTATTCTTATTCACAAATTTTCATTTCCTTGGCTTTTTGAATTTGATAAAGGCAAAGAGACTGAAAATTTGTGGATTTAGGAACTTTGTACACTTTTATTTGAATAAATTCTTCCCTCTGAAAGGATAAGTAATTCAACTGCTACTCAGTTGATTTTACTGCAACATCTGCTAATACATGTAACTCAGTTTTGTATGAGTTATCTCTTGTTTGCATTTATGATCCAAAGAAATTGGTTACCTAATAAATAGGTATGGTTCTTCAGAAGGTGAGATGTAATTAGTTATTATCATATCATTAAGATTATATGGATATAACCCATGCATATTATAGAGTATGTTACTATAATGTATGGCCTCAAATCATATTACATGTGCCCATATCTCTAAACAAATTGTGAAATTGCTTGTATTAATATTGATATATACCTTATATGCAAACATTTTAATTGCAAATTAATACTGTGACTCAAAATCATGCATATATAGGTCAACCCACCCACCCCTCCTTTCCCATTCCTGTATCTGCCCCTGTGTATAGGATAGACAAAGGTTAACCGAATGAATTAGGTAAAATGGTCTTCATTTTGATAGAAATTAATGCAAACCCTTTCAAATACCTGATCTGATAAGCATACTGGTACTTGCAGATGTCCGCAATCACAGGTAGTTTGTCACACATGTACACACACAGCTTAGCAGGTCCTCTGATCCTCAGGGATGTACTTGCCAGTCTCCTTTGTATTCCAAGTGTTGGAGTAAAATGCATAGACTTTCTCCTCCAATATTCAAATCATGAACATCTCGGTCGTATAAACAGTAAAATGTGGTATCAAACCCAAAATTCCAGCGTGTATACGAATATAACATGTTCCTATCAGAAGTCCCTCAGAGTCACTCAAATATTTCTCGTCTGTGATGTATTGAGGGAAAGAGGATGGCTTGCTACATATTCTTTACAGTCATTTAGGTAAACAAATGATGAATCGAAAGGATAAGAAGAGTTGGTAAAAAGAAATTGACATTTTGTATGTATAGACTGATGAATTTCCCTCTATAGGCAGCCATGTTGTTTTGTATCCAAGAACCATTCCTGCCTTATTTCACTAGAGAGTGCTACCAAGGGGGGTAATTTTATGGGAAAATGATGTCTAAATATAGGATTTTTAAATGATTATTTTTACAATTGAAAGTGTGTGTCCAAATTATATTTTTATTTCAAGTAAGTGTTGGAAGGTTATATTTTACGAAAGTTTACTTGTATTTGCTGGGAGGTTTAGATAATTAATTTAATTAAGAGATATTTTTTAACAAATAGCATTGTAGGTAATGGAGAAAATTCTTACATTATTCTTATTATTTCGCCTTTTTATGACTTAATCTGCCACTCTTGCACAAAACACACCAAAAATATGAATAAAACCCATGCTTTTGATTCATTTTTTCAACATTTTTCGTAAAAGTAAAATTTTCAATATGCCACATATTTTTCATTTTGCATGATTCTTACACGGACAGCTACTTAAAAGTTATAAGCAAGGTTAAAGTTTTTGTGCACGCGCACGCTGACGCAGATGCCAACGCCAACGCAGACGCCGACACCGGGGGTATGACAATAGCTCTCCGGACATTCGTCCCGGCGAGCTAAAAATAAATTAATCTAAAGCAAACTCAAACTTGACCTGTATCCCATTGAGATATATCCACATACCAAAAATGAGTTCAATTTATCCAACAACAGCGGAAAAAAGTCCGGAAAACTGAAATTTTCATAAAATTTGCTAAGTCCAAGGGCCATAACTCTTGTAAAATACGGTCAATCGAAAGCAAACTCAAACATGACCTGTATCACATTGAGATATATCCACATACCAAAAATGAGTTCAATATATGCAACAACAGCCGAAAAAAGTCCGGAAAACTGAGATTTTCATAAAATTTGCTTAGTCCAAGGGCAATAACTCTTGTAAAATTAGGTCAATCGAAAGCAAACTCAAATTTGATCTGTATCACATTGAGATATATCCACATACCAAAAATGAGTTCAATATATGCAACAACAGCGGAAAAAAGTCCGGAAAACTGAAACTTTCATAAAATTTGCTAAGTCCAAGGGCCATAACTCATAGGTCAATCGAAAGCAAACTCAAACTTGATCTGTATCACATTGAGATATATCCACATACCAAAAATGAGTTCAATATATGCAACAACAGCGAAAAAAAGTCCGGAAAACTGAAAATGGGACAGACGGACGGACGGACGGACGGACAGACGGACAGACCGAGAGGAAACTAAGAGTCCCCTTCGGCGTTGCCGGTAGGGGACTAATAATTATTTTGTAATTTTCATGCAGGGTTTAATAAAATCAGGAAAAGCGCAAAAAATACCCCGACACAAAAATATCCACGTTTACAGTATTCTATGATACATGTATTTCAGTTCATCTGTATACTCTAAATCTAAAGACCTCATACAACTTTTGAGTAGAATTGACAATCAAATTTTACACAATGAATTACATTACATACCAATATTACTGTCAAACTTGGGGTACGCAGTCAGCAAATCAGATATCACGATATCAGTATCTTGTGTGGATATCTCCAGATGACAGCGGAACGGCAGGATATCTGGGTTATATCCCTCATCCTTGATCACAGACGAGCAGTTGTTGCCTGTGTGATGATAAGATACAAGTCAAGGCAAATCTATTAAGTCTTCAGAATATACTGTTTATTCCCATATGAATTTTATATCAGTTTTCTTAAATCTTAGGGACTTCATAGTTTATGTATGTACATGTATATAATAATAAGATATGAAAATGTCTGATTGTACATGTACATCTATACACAAGTTAATGCGAAACTTGGTCTTTGAATCTTCAAAATTAAAGCCCTGATAAATGTCCTTGACAAGTATTTTTGAAATTACATGAATACTTATCGATGGTTATATACAAATAAATAAGAAACATGGAAATACAGAAGAAATACACCTATCAATCATACATTTCTTAATTTCATCAAAATTTTGAAACATAGGCTAATCAAAGATTACATAGCTCGCCCATACAGGTTTTTGTCAGAAACCAGGTTAAAGTTTTTGAAAAGTAGGTCAAAGTCCAAGGTCACTAGGTCAAAGGTCATGGTCTCAATGAAAGGTCTCGTCACAAGGTATCTACATGTGAAATATCAAAGCCCTATCCCTTATAGTTCAAGAGATATAGCCCGGGTTAAAGTTTTGTCTACGGATGACGACAATGACGACGCCGAGGGTATGGCATTAGCTCTCCAGACTATTTCGTCCCGGCAAGCTAAAAATGGTAGTAACTATATATTTTCATTGTATTACCTAGAAGTACCACTTTCTCTTACCAAATATTTTCATTGTATTACCTAGAAGTACCATTTTCTCTAACCGTATATTTTCATTGTATTACCTAGATGTACCATTTTCTTACCATATATTTCAGTATCATCTCCAAATAGAACAGGTATAAAATATGCCGGGTTGTTCCCCTCTGCATTTGTCATAAATGCCACAGACCTTTCAATTTTTAGTTCTTGGATAGGATTAATCACAACCTAATAAACATTGAAATAGACAAATCATTGCACTACAATAACCCTACATACAGACATTACTAATTTTACATGTTTATATAAGTATCTTGTGTAAATTAAAAATTTTCTGTGAAAACACACTTGAGATGTTTAAAAGACATATTAAGGATATGTCATATCACAGTTAAATAAGACAGGTTCATCTGCATGACAATTGTTTAATAACTGATTTTCCAGTAGAATCATTGGGTGGACAGACACCAGACATCACAAAATTTGGCCGTACTTTCATTGTGATGCCATTATAGAAAACATGACAATGCATGAAGTTAGTGTGATCAAATATGACGTCACAATTCAAAATTTTGCCAAATGATGTGATCATGGTGATGTCTGGTGTCTGTGCATATAAAATCAACGTTTAAAACGGTCATAAATATTTTCTGGAAAATGGATTATTGGGAAATGGAAGCCATGGTCATATAAGACAAGAAGTCTCTTGACACAGTGGGTTGCAAAGGCAGGTTTTATAGATATGTGTACTTTAAAATACACGATATGAATTGACCAAATACATGTACATGGCAAACAGACCTGAGTATATGTAGAGACGTCAGAGGTTAGATTGTGTATTACGTAGGATTTTCCGACCCCTGTTGCCACAGCGATTCCTTTCCTTTTATCTATACGGAAATTTTTATGGGTGGAATACCAGTTTCCTGTATCACCTAATTAACAAAAGATGCACATACATGTATGTATTTAATAACAAAATGTAAGGTGTAATCAATCTTTAGCAAGAAAACCTTGTTTTAATTAGTAAAACATATGTGTTCACATCATACTGCAATATCATTGAAAATGGTATAAGGAGTCATGAATAAAGAAGAGAGATTAAATCTTGACAACATACCCACTTAATGCTCAAAGGGGTAGGGGCAAAAGTGACCATTTTTGGCCCCAATCAGAATTTTTTAAAAAGTTATATTTTCTTATTCAGTATGCTTCTTCTAAACAAAAAATGACAAATTTTGTGTGATGTTTTGAAAACTGTGCCTTTCAGGGCAAAATGATTGAATGTTTAGTACTATGTCTTCACATTAGAAATTCTGATTTTTGACAAGGGACATACATGTACATACCTACAGTTGTAAGCCCTAGAGCAAGGGCGTGTAACAGGTTCATATTCATATGGGACATTCCTTTTTATATTCTGAATGTACATGGAAAGTATAAGTTTGTTACATGCGCTTGCTCTATATATACTATAAACTATTATGTTAAAATCTGGTTGTTATCATCTTACTACTAAGGAGCTGTTAAGATAAGGCGTAAAATCTGCCCTGAAAAGTCGAATTTTCAAAATGCGAAACTTGAGGAAATTTTTCGGTAAAAATAAGAAGTAACTTAGTCCAGATATGAATCTTCTGTCATGTTGGATAAATTATGCAAAATATGACCGATTTTTGGGTCAAAATAAGCCTTTTTCCCATAGAAATCAATGGAAAACGGAAAAGTTTTTCTACAACATTGTTCCCCCCCTCGGTTCAGAATGCCATTTTCACCAAAAGTGTATATCCATAAAACACATTTTATGGCCAAGTGGGGTTCTGAACCGAGGGGGGGAACAATGTCCCACAGGCGAAAAACGAAAAAAAGGGGGGATGGATAAATATTTTAGAATCGGTCTTTAGGGCGGTAAAATAAATTAAAATTGCCATTTTTTCCTTTAGTATCATGTTAAAATCTATTCAGAGTGTGTTCCGATCAAATATTTAGCGGTTAGGTAGGAAATAAACAAGAAAGTTGTCTATTTCTACACTGTGCGTATTTCGCGCCTGAAAGCTACACATGTGGCCGATAAATACGAAATATAACCGTTTTTAAGTTTCCGGATTGCGGATTTTGCCGATTATATTGATATAATAACCTCAAGATTAATTTCTCTTATCCAGTTTCGATATTAATAGGTACAGAAGTATAATATAAATCAAATTTGTGTAAAGTAGTGCGATTTTTGTGCATTTTCGCTCGATATTTGACGTTTTCTCTCATCAGTACCCCCTACCTCTTCAACTCGTAATTACAGCATCTTTCACCAAATCTATTTAAATAAAATTCCTACTTGGAACCTTCTTATACTTTATTCTATAAACCCGATCACTTTTTTCCTGATATAGAAAGACAGCGCACGAGAAAAAATCGAGTGATTTCAGGGCTAAATCAAGCCTTTATCTTAACAGCTCCTTTTTATAGTAGTGGGAAATTTTGGCAGGAAATAACACTCATATTAGTTGATAATATCTATTTGCGATTCAGTTTCAATAAACAACAATATATCTATTCTTATTTGAAAGATAAAAAATAGTATGAAAACAATTTTTGAAAATAGCAAAAAATGGGGCCAAAAACGGCAGATTTTGCCCCTACCCCTTTACATTACATTTATATCTAGGGAGAGCTGCAGGCACACACAAAAATGAACATTTCTCTGTTTACCTTTTCCTGAGATGAGAGGTGACTGGAAACAAGCTATTTCCCCCGTTGTGACAGTAAGCTTGGACGGTGATATGGCGTAGTCCACAGGTATATCTATATAGTCAGCTAACCAGGGGTTGGACTTGTCCCATACCTATAAATTACAGTGACATGACAATAACATACAGCACAAATCTTTCCATATAAAAATTTCAGTCAGTTCAAAAGATGCATTACATGTACCAATAGTGGACTGACATATCATAATTTCAATTTCTCAATAAAGCCTAATTCCTTCATAAGCATGTATGCATTTACATGTATATATAAAATAACTGTTAATGTTGATTTGCAACAATTCAACAATTTACCTAAATACTTTCAGACCACTTAAAATAACAACAGCTTGTGTCATAAATAAAGAAAAATCTCAGTTTTGTATTTTAGCATGTATTCTGAGCAATTTCTCAACTGATTTACATTTTGTAGACTTACATGTAAATATGCAATATTACCTTCAGTATGGTCTGTCCCACCTCAGCAGTCTTCAATATGAGTGTGTTATTCTCCAGCCCATGTGATATCTGTATCAAGTCATACCTGGTACACAAAAAGTATAATTCATTACTAAATCAAATATGAAGATACTAGTACCTATACAAGTACAAACAATAGTACTACATGTATAAACTTCAATGTCTGTTTTGCAGCACTAATTCATGAATAATTTGAAATATCCTCAACACAAATGCTCACCTGCTACACCTATACCTCATCTTTACATTGGTGGCATAGAATTGTTCTCCGACGTCATCGTGGTACGTCACCTTCAAGTGGATGGTAGATCCTACAGGTAGCGTATGCATGCTGCCTGATTGGGTCCTCAACTGTGACTCGGAGTTTATCATTAGATAGGCTACTGGCTTTACCTAAAGGAGAAAAATTATAAGACTCTTTCATGGTCTTCTATGAAAGATACATCGGTTCCACCTGAGGGGTCTCAAAATCATGTAAAACCCCAGGCTTGCCGAGGGTTTTGCAAGATTTTGAGACCCCTTGGGTGGAACCGATGTATAGAAGAACATCTCTCGTATCTAAGGGTCAAAGTTAAAGCTGAAAGAAAAGAGACGAAATTTGAAAAATATCACATTGATCTAATCA
Source organism: Pinctada imbricata (assembly GCA_033119305.1). Classification (NCBI taxonomy): domain Eukaryota; kingdom Metazoa; phylum Mollusca; class Bivalvia; order Pterioida; family Pteriidae; genus Pinctada; species Pinctada imbricata. Next base: position 22,872,519 of record VSWD01000005.1, read on the forward strand.
CAAAAATTTTGCAATATTCGAATTCAGCGCCCCCTAAAATGGTTTCTTCTATAAAAATAAATTTTATTCTATAAGAGTAAACTATATTCTATAAGAATAAACTCCGAATATTAGGCTTTTCAAATATCACACAAGAATATATTGAAAAACGATCTTTAAATTTATGTTTTTTTGCCACGTCGTCGCCAGATTGTTTGTTTTGCGGGCTGAAATCATGATGTCACAAAAGCATAAACAATCGAAACAATAGCATCACGTGATATGAGATACAGCAGTCATGTGATATGTGATACAGATGTCGCTCACATAGCTGTATCTCATGGGCCTTCTCTGTAAAACACACACAGGTATGAGAGAAAATATGGTAATATGTCAATGTAAAGCATAGCATACACATGCATGTCAACACACAGTGTAATTGTTTAAAAGTATCTTTTTATAATATCAGCTTTTATTTAAATGGTTTCAAAGACTGTCAATGAGTCTAATCTATTTCTGGAAATAACAACCTTGACCTTTTTGAAAATTCTGACCTTGAAATCAAACATGTTATCCTCTGACTGTTGGAAATTCACACGCAAATATTGATGAATATCATAAGTAGATACATGTAGTAACAATGTACATGTGTCTCTAGAGTGTCCGCAAGAATAATTGCCAATTGTGACCCCTGATCTTGAAAATCAATATGCGTTATCCTTTTTCAATGGGCAACTCACATGCAAAGTTTGATGAATATCCAGGTATACTGTGACCTCTAGACAAGATTTGCCTATTTTCGTCAATTGTAAACTTGAACTTTGACACCTGACCTTAGAAATTAACAGGTGTTGTTCTCTAACAACTGGTAAGTCAAATGCAAATTTCAATGAAAAAATCTGGAAGTTCTACCTCTCCCTTTTCAAAACAATTAATTAAACATGCTTTGTAATGCAAATATCTGAATTCCCATTTATTTCTATACAGATTACAGATTGTCAAATTTTTTTCTACCTTTATTAACAGAACCAGAGTCTGGTTAGCCCCAAATTCCTCTTGTGATGTTATTTGTAGTGTAGCTTGTCCTGTCATAGAGGAAGTTGTCAATACACCAGTACTACCGACATTCACGATGGGGTCGTCTGAACTCTGGGAAGCTATCGTGTAAAACATTTTTGCAGAACCATCCCTGAAAACAATAATAAACATGATAAAGTAAATTAACAACATAAATAGTAAAGTAAGTTGATAAAGTTTTTAAAGTTACATGTTTTCTTCATCATCTAATTATATTTGCTGGATCACCAAATAAGTGACATCGGACCAGCTGGCTGACTTTTACGTTATTAACACATACATGTTATCATTGGGACGTCAGAATATTGAAGTCTGACGATAGTTCTGATGTCCAACAGTTGGTAATCCCTCAATTGATTCTGAATTCATCCATACATCTATGTAAATGTATAAATTGCAATGAAATCCTAGTGAAATTATTCTTGTTACATCAAATAATTGTATGTACATGTATGAACATGAGAGTACTTCAATCAAATAGAATACAGAGTCTCAGTCTGAAAGATGAATATGCTTCAAAGAAAATGAAACATGAAATACATGTATATGTATGTGTTTTTCAAAATTACATGTAGTTCTGAACGTAGCTACAGAGTTATAGTGCATGTGATCTTACTGATCATTCAGTGTAACAAGTACAAATTTACTTACCTGTTGGTTCTAACTGAATCTTAATGTTACAATACATGTGTACTCACCTGTTAGTTCTGATTGTAGCTTCAGTGTGAGGAGATAGTAACACTTTACCATCACAAACTGCAGGACTTACTACAGCTAACTTTTCAAACACCTACAAAGATACACATGAACTATGAATGAATAATAATATACTGTATGTACCACTCATGTCAGAGATTACTAAGGCTTCATCAGAATTATTAATGTTCAATTCTGTACCTTTCAGAATAGCAAAACAGGCAAAAACATTTCCCTTGTAAGGAGAAAAGATGAAGCTTTATATTACATGTAACTTAGACAAATATTGTCATGTAAAGGGAATCCTTCTACACAACAGATTTACATGCTCTTAACTTTTTAATACTGTTGATATGATTATAACTTTTGTACTGTAAGTCTCTATCATAAATTAAGCCTTAACGCCAATCATGAGAAAATTTACATGAACTGTACTGTACATACATGTAAATTGAAATCTCTAACTACATGTAAATAAATTACAACACATTTACTAACTTCTACTTGAATTTCATCTGTCAGTATTCTTGCTCCTTGAATCTGAGTTTTCTGCCATCTTTTAGGTTCGACTGAAACTTTGACAGTCACATGACCTGGTTCCTTAGCAACAAGTTGTGCTGCAAAGTCACTCATTGGATGATGTTTCAGGTTACTCTGTAAAAGAAATTCAAATTTTTACTGTCTATTAAGTCTTTTCCATATACCGAGATATGTCTCATTTTGGACGGTGACGGACATGTCATATCTATAAATATCATATACAGAAATATAAAGAAGTTACTAAGAACTGTTCTGAAAGCTTTTCTAAATTTGACTATTCATGAATCGTCCTTTTTTGTCACAACTTTCAACTTATAGAGAATTAATTGTACTTTATAACTTATTACCTCACAAAAATTATGCAAGAAGATGTACTTTTAAGTAATAACAGATACCTTGTGAAATACATTCTGTAGACTGACGACATCTTTATTATTTACGGACCATGTAAATGTTAGAGGGGGTATAGAGCTGCCAAATGTAAATGGTGTCTCATGCTCCGACATGCCAGTCACGTACACTGGCATCTGCAAAAGAAATATTCAAAATAAATTCATTTGACTTGTCTTTTCACTGAATGAAGAGAACTTCAATAAACAGGGGAAAAAAAGAAGAAAATTTCTATGATGTGCTTAATACATGCACTTCATCATAAAACAACAAAGTATTCTAGAACTTGAAAATGAACATTTCATTTCATTTATCTTCTTAGTAAGTAACAGAGTAAAAGAATTAGTTTTAACATTGGTAAATTAACATGTCAAAAAATGAGAATAAAAACATACATGTAAGTATTGAACTCATTCTCACTGATATCCTGAAGCTCAATAACATGCATTTTTTTCGATAAAATAACACTAGATAGAAACTTATGCATTGGAGTGTAATGACAAGATTATAAGCCATTGCTATCTACAAGCACATACACACCCCATTTGTATCAGCAACATAATTTGTAACAAGTATTACTTCATTTTCTTAAAACTAAGCAACTGCTGCACATACCAATGCCTACATACATGAATATGTATAAATAATTTAAAATGACCAGTCAAGTAGAAACTTATTCGAAGCAATGAAAACAATAAAAGTCATGCTTGTCCTCAGTCCAACTTCATGTTTGGTCTGTGCAAAAATTACACAGGAGAATAATTCTGTACACTCCACTCCAGGAAAGATAAATTTAGGTCAATTTTGTAAATTTGTGTCCCTCTTAGTAGATCATGAAATAACCTACTATTCTCAATGTTTTACATTATCACAGGTAAACGTTGTCAAGGTTTGCATAATTCAATATGACTGTATAGAGATGCATGGTTGTGACACTGCAATCTACATGTATGTGTACACTGCATTGCTGATTCTACTAAGTACCCGTATTTTGGCATGTAGAATATATCATGTATATAATGATACTCAAACTGTATCTCATTCTGACTTTACGAGAAGCATATTGTCACACTCCAAGATTCAGCAGTGATAAAATACAAAGTTTCATACAAGTAAAAATATGTATAATTCTATCATGTATAACACATGTACTAAAACTTACAGGATACAAGTAAAACTGAAATCAAAATGTTTCCAATATACCAAATTAATGTTACTCTTCAACTACAGTAGTACTTTAAATAAGTAAGTTTTCAACAGCTTTTAACTAATGAAGGTGTGTAACCTCATAAACATGATAAATGAAAATTCGAAATAATCCGAAGGAGTACATGCTGAAACCTGCCATTTTTGCCTTAATTTTAAGGATGTTCAAATAATCATCATTTTCTTTTTTACAAAAAAATTCATATATGGTAAATAAAAACATAGGTAATCACAGATTACGAAGCTCACCTCGTGGCAGCAAAATTCAATTCAAACATATTCCTAAATACATGTATATTGGCTTTTAAAGGCAAAATCATTCAAGCGGAAAAAGTAGGTCAATTTCATTTTATGAAAGTTTGATCAAAGATACATCCAATATGTAAGTTTGGTACATGTAGCACTTATACTTTGCTCAATATTGGCTTTTAAAGGCAAAATCACTCAAGCAGAAAAAGTAGGTCAAGGCTATTTTATGAAAGTTTGATCAAAAATAAATCATATATGCGAGTTTGGTACATGTAGCACTTATACTTTGCTCAATATTGGCTTTTAAAGGCAATATCACTCAAGCCGAAAAAGTAGGTCAAGGTCATTACATGAAAGTTTTATCAATGGTACATCCAATTAGCAAGTTTGGTACATGTAGCACTTATACTTTGCTCAATAATGGCTTTTAAAGGCAAAATCACTCAAGCGGAAAAAGTAGGTCAAGGTCATTTTATGAAAGTTTGATCAAAGATACATCCAATATGCAAGTTTGGTACATGTAGCACTTATACTTTGCTCAATATTGGCTTTTAAAAGCAAAATCACTCAAGTGGAAAAAGTAGGTCAGATGCTGCATCCGATGCATGGATCCATCTCGGCATCCAAAGATGAATCACTTGTGCAAGTTTGGTTACTGTAGCATTACTACTTGGTCAGATACTGAGCTACCCCAAACTTCTTAACCAAGTCACTCAAGCGGAAAATGTAGGTCAGATGCAGCATCCAATGCATGGGTTCACCTCAGCATCCAATGATGAATCACTTGTGCAAGTTTGGTTAATGTAGCATCAGTACTTTGTCAGATACTGAGCTACCCCAAACTTCTTAACCAAGTCACTCAAGCGGAAAATGTAGGTCAGATGCAGCATCCGATGCATGGGTTCACCTCAGCATCCAAAGATGAATCACTTGTGCAAGTTTGGTTACTGTAGCATCAGTGCTTTGCCAAATACTGAGCTACCCCAAACTTCTTAACCGGACACGGACCCGGACCCAGACGCGCGGGGGTATAGCATAAGCTCACTAAACTTCGTCGAGGTGAGCTAAAAATGAGAAAATATTGGTTTAATTTCACAGCTCTATACTGTATGCTCAGAGGTTTCAAAGCATCTTAAAACAGTGAAATCATTGAAAATATCAATAAAAGGGCAAAATTTTGACAGAAAATTATGAAGTTAAGTAGCTCACCAGTTCTTGCTCATTATAATTTTATACAAATTGATAGATGTCTTAACAACCTTTCAATTTGCATTAAAAGTTTTGTGGGCAAAGCCTGGTGCATACTCAAATTTTAAAGATTTGTGAGTGAAATACAATGATTTTCCCTTGTTCAATGTTTTCCGTCTGCAGGGCATCACACATGTGACGTTACGATGGCTTAAAATCATGACACAGTGTTTCCTCATATTTTGCACATCATAATGAGTGATAATTAATCCTTCTAATAATAATAATAATAAATTCTTTATTTAACGAAGGTAACTCAATTAGTACAAATACTATTCTCCCTTGAGGCCTTCGGGCATACATAATACTATTAACATGTAAGAGTATAACTATAATATAAACAATATAGAAACATCATAGATATACAAGTGTCAATGGATAAGATAAATGTAACTGCATACTAAACATTACTGTGGTGCAGACATTTGTTTCTGAAAAAAGAACATATGACATTTTTCTTTAAAGTTTTGTAAATTCTTACACATTTTTACTTCACTTGGTAAGCTGTTCCAAGTTTCAATGCCTGAAAACTGTACGGATTTCTTAAAAATTTCTAAGTTAGGTTTTGGAAGTTTTAAGTTTTCATTGCTAACTGAACGTAATTGATAATTTGAAGCAGTATTGTTTTGATCTAGAATTTCATTCATATATTGAGGGGAGAGATTGTTTAGTGTTTTGTAAATAAGAATGCACTTTTGAAACTTCACTCTGTTTATAAAATCTAACCAACGTAGATCTTTAAAAAGTTGTCTGGAGGGCATGTCTTTCCCCAATATAATCCTTGCTGCTTTTTTCTGTAATTTTATCATAGTCTAATTTTGTCTTTGTGAGCAATTTCCCCAAATTGTGACACAGTAATCAAACAGGGGGAGAACATATGCATTAAAGTACAAAAGTCTAGTTTTTGTTGATAAATATCGTCTAATTCTACTTAACAAATTTAGTTTTGAATTTATTCTTTTGAATGTTTCACTTATGTGATCATCCCATTGTAAATGATTATCAACATGAACACCCAAAAGTTTATGGCTTCTGACATTTTCAATTTTCGTACTGTTAACTTCAAGTACAATTTCATTAGAAGAAAGTTTGGCATATTTTTGTGCAGTTGTTAATATCATTGCTTTGGTTTTGTCAGCATTTATAAACATATCATTCTTATCACACCATTCTTCTACTTTGGTCAGATCATTATCTAAATGAGTTTCAATGTGGCTTATTGTTGCTCCTGACTTATGGAGTGTAGTGTCATCAGCAAATAGATCAATTTTAGAATTTTGAACAACCATTGGTAAATCATTTATGAAGATCAGAAATAAAAGTGGTCCAAGGACTGAACCTTGAGGAACTCCTCTAGGAATTGATTTTTGTTCAGATGTATCATTGCCAATTACTACTTTTTGAGTCCTGTTTTCAAGATAGGATGATTTAATAAAAGCAATTTTCATTGAAATTATAGTGCCGATTTTAGGGGTAAGTGCAACTAGTCCTTTTTGTTTACTGCATGCCTCAACACAATCTTCTCATTTTCTATGTTTATTACCTGAGTGCCTGTTTGCATCCTTTTGAGAGCAGCATGTATCCTTATACCTGTCAATTCTACAACATTTACTGTTGCTTCATCCTGCCAGAAAATAGTAGCAAAAGATAACATATATGTATACATATATACTAGTATCTAAGTTTATAAACTCTATCTATAAATGAATGAAATTCCTCATAATCTTTCCCTAATCTTTTATCAATTAAAACCCTCATAGCATCTAATTGCACATGTTTGCTGATTTTTTTTAAAAGAGGACATCTGCAACAACCAGAAGTCTCTGACGAGACTGTAGCTCTCCTGGTTGTTTTTTCTTTAAAACATCAATTTCCTTTCTTTTTTTTAAACCAAAGACCATAGGGAGCAGGTGCTCTAACAAATTAAAAGTAGCACGACAAAACAACATATCCATTAGACTGCAACTAGAATATCACTCCTATAATTTATAATATCCCATATATAGTATTTCAAAAAAGAATGCCACACCCATTTTCCAAGATCCTAAGGGCCAGGGGCTTCTAGCTCAAATGAACTATCAATGACACAACTAGATCACAGACTCATCATATTGCAAAAAGAATTAAGTCTCCATCATTTATAATGTCAGAGAAGTTGTGAGTGCACCATTACATGGAGTTATATAGGAGAAAATGACCACACCCATTTTCTAAGACCCTGGGGGTCAGGGGCTCAAACACAATATCAGGTGCACAACAAAACCACAGACCCATCATATTGCAAAAAGAATTGAATTAAGTCTCCATCATTTAGAGTGTCAGAGGAATTGTGATCACAAGATTACATAGAGTTATATAGGAGAAAATGACCACACCCATTTTTAAGACCCTGGGGGGTCAAGGGCTCAAACAAAATATCAGGTGCACAACTAGACCACAGACCCATCATATTGCAAAAAGACCACGACCCATCATATTGCAAAAAGAATTAAGTCTCCATCATTTATAGTGTCAGAGGAGTTGCGAGCACAAGATAACATAGAGTTATATAGGAGAAAATGACCACACCCATTTTCTAAGACCCTGGGGGTCAGGGGCTCAAACAAAATATCAGGTGCACAACTAGACCACAGACCCATCATATTGCAAAAAGAATTAAGTCTCCATCATTTATAGTGTCAGAGGAGTTGTGAGCACAAGATTACATAGATTTTCATAACCATGCCCATTTTCTAAGACCCTGGGGGTCAGAGGCTGAAACCAAATGTCAGGTGCACAACAAGACCACATACCAAGTAGGATGCAAAAAGAGTTAACTTTCTATCACCTATGGTTTGAGAGGAGTTGCGAGCACAAGAATTGTTTAAGGAGGGACAGCCGGACGCCAGACGAAGGGTGATGACATAAGCTCGACTGGTCAGAGACCAGTAGAGCTAAAAATCAATACCATTTTCTTCCTTTTTATTAAGAAAGTTCATATCGAGCTTAACACCATTCATAATTTCATATTTGACATCAAATTATAAAAATATTTCACAAAGGGAAAATTTCACCAGAGAAAATTTCTGTATAAACAAATCTGAGCTTGTAATGACAGCATTAAGCATACAGTGACCTAAGCACAATAGTCTACTCACCTGTGAATAAACAACAGTTTCTCCGGTCTCTGAATCCTGACCTACAGCTTGACCTATGACCCTTGTCGTTCCTAAGTTCAGGGCATCGAGGAGACCACTGCTGGACACTGTAGAAATCCTGCGATCGTTGATAGAGAATAGCACAGTACATTGTGGGGTGGGGCCACCTTTACTCAGAACCTGAAAGCAGGATATACTTGTATGTATATAAAAAATATAAAATACTTCTAAAACCTTAAAAAGTAATTCTTGTTTTCAAAAAAAAAATTCATACTTCAAATACAAAATTTTCATTGAAATCCATGGATACTTACACTAAGGGTAATCAAAGAGAGATGTACATGTTTATAATGATTGTTACTCTTACCTGGAAGAGTGCTCCTATGATAAGAGTTATGTTCCTTGGAATCAGCTGGAGTGGGGGAAACACCTATAACAGAGAGGGTATTACATGTAAGGTGAGACACCTATAACAGAGAGGGTATTACATGTAAGGTGAAACACCTGTAACAGAGAGGGTATTACATGTAAGGTGAAACACCTATAACAGAGAGGCTATTTCATGTATGGTGAAACACCTATAACAGAGAGGGTATAACATGTAAGGTGAAACACCTATAACAGAGAGGACATTACATGTAAGGTGAAACACCTATAACAGAGTGGGTATTACATGTAAGGTGAAACACCTATAACAGAGAGGACATTACAAGTAAGGTGAAACACCTATAACAGTGAGGGTATTACATGTAAGGTGAAACACCTATAACAGAGAGGCTATTAAATGTAAGGTGAAACACCTATAACAGTGAGGGTATTACATGTAAGGTGAAACACCTATAACAGTGAGGGTATTACATGTAAGGTGAAACACCTATAACAGAGAGGACATTACATGTAAGGTGAAACACCTATAACAGAGTGGGTATTACATGTAAGGTGAAACACCTATAACAGAGAGGGTATTACATGTAAGGTGAAACACCTATAACACAAAGGGTATTACATGTAAGGTGAAACACCTATAACAGAGAGGGTATTACATGTAAGGTGAAACACCTATAACAGAGTGGGTATTACATGTAAGGTGAAACACCTATAACAGAGAGGACATTACATGTAAGGTGAAACACCTATAACAGAGAGGGTATTACATGTAAGGTGAAACACCTATAACAGTGAGGGTATTACATGTAAGGTGAAACACCTATAACAGAGAGGACATTACATGTAAGGTGAAACACCTATAACAGTGAGGGTATTACATGTAAGGTGAAACACCTATAACAGAGAGGGTATTACATGTAAGGTGAAACACCTATAACAGAGAGGGTATTACATGTAAGGTGAAACACCTATAACAGAGAGGGTATTACATGTAAGGTGAAACACCTATAACAGAGTGGGTATTACATGTAAGGTGAAACACCGATAACAGAGAGGGTATTACATGTAAGGTGAGACACCTATAACAGAGAGGGTATTACATGTAAGGTGAAACACCTATAACAGAGAGGGTATTACATGTAAGGTGAAACACCTATAACAGAGTGGGTATTACATGTAAGGTGAAACACCTATAACAGAGTGGGTATTACATGTAAGGTGAAACACCTATAACAGAGAGGGTATTACATGTAAGGTGAAACACCTATAACAGAGAGGGTATTACATGTAAGGTGAAACACCTATAACAGAGAGGGTATTACATGTAAGGTGAAACACCTATAACAGAGAGGGTATTACATGTAAGGTGAGACACCTATATCAGAGAGGGTAATACATGTAAGGTGAAACACCTATAACAGAGAGGGTATTACATGTAAGGTGAGACACCTATAACAGAGAGGGTATTACATGTAAGGTGAAACACAACTTGCAACAAGGTCATAGGCAGCACAGGCTTGCAATATAACCTTGACGTCATCGCTATTTTGCTACGCCATTTCACACAATGATATAACCCGAGAGGCATCGGAGGTACGGCATGTCGTCACAGTGACGTCATTCGGACTTCTGACGTAAACATTGCGAAAGATTCAAAGGCAGAGACACATATTTGAGTGTTTAGTGGCTAGTAAATGGGCAATGAAGGAAACGATTCTTATCTTGATTTAGGAAAATTTATACAATACTCATCTCTAAAGACGGTAGGTTTCGATTTATAGCTAGAATTTGTATTTTTACAGGGGACTTCTCGCTCAGCTGATCGTGTTGGCAACGTACGAATGAAGAAAGAATCCCTGATACTGCATCGTATTGCATCGAAAGAAAAACATTGCATGTACACTGTATACCTCAGAAATGTAGTCAAACCTGCTGGTATATACTTGCAATACTTAATTTACAAATATGAAACCCCAGTTCCAGTCTGCAAGAATCTTGCAGACAAACAATAGGCGATGACGGCAGAGGTAGATTTCAAAGTGAAGAAAAGCGGAACTGAAATCAGACGCATGCGTAGGAGATTGGGTGAAACACCTACTACAGAGAGGGTATCACATGTAAGGTGAAACACCTATAACAGAGAGGGTCTCACATGTAAGGTGAAACACCTATTACAGAGTGGGTATTACATGTAAGGTGAAACACCTATAACAGAGAGGGTATTACATGTAAGGTGAAACACCTATAACATAGAGGGTATTACATGGAAGGTGAAACACCTATTACAGAGAGGGTATTACATGTAAGGTGAAACACCTATAACAGAGAGGCTATTACATGTAAGGTGAAACACCTATTACAGAGAGGGTATCACATGTAAGGTGAAACACCTATAACAGAGTGGGTATTACATGTAAGGTGAAACACCTATAACAGAGTGGGTATTACATGTAAGGTGAAACACCTATAACAGAGTGGGTATTACATGTAAGGTGAAACACCTATAACAGAGTGGGTATTACATGTAAGGTGAAACACCTATAACACAAAGGGTATTACATGTAAGGTGAAACACCTATAACAGTGAGGGTATTACATGTAAGGTGAAACACCTATAACAGAGAGGGTATTACATGTAAGGTGAGACACCCATAACAGAGAGGGTATTACATGTAAGGTGAAACACCTATAACAGAGAGGCTATTAAATGTAAGGTGAAACACCTATAACACAAAGGGTATTACATGTAAGGTGAAAATCCTATAACAGTGAGGGTATTACATGTAAGGTGAAACACCTATAACAGAGAGGGTATTACATGTAAGGTGAAACAACTATAACAGAGAGGGTATTACATGTAAGGTGAAACACCTATAACAGAGAGGGTATTACATGTAAGGTGAAACACCTATAACAGAGAGGACATTACATGTAAGGTGAAATACCTATAACAGAGTGGGTATTACATGTAAGGTGAAACACCTGTAACAGAGAGGCTATTACATGTAAGGTGAAACAGCTGTAACAGAGAGGGTATTACATGGAAGGTGAAAATCCTATAACAGAGTGGGTATTACATGTAAGGTGAAACACCTATAACAGAGTGGGTATTACATGTAAGGTGAAACACCTATAACAGTGAGGGTATTACATGTAAGGTGAAACACCTATAACAGAGAGGGTATTACATGGAAGGTGAAACACCTATAACAGAGTGGGTATTACATGTAAGGTGAGACACCTATATCAGAGAGGGTATTACATGTAAGGTGAAATACCTATAACAGAGTGGGTATTACATGTAAGGTGAAACACCTGTAACAGAGAGGCTATTACATGTAAGGTGAAACACCTTTAACAGAGAGGCTATTACATGTAAGGTGAAACACCTATAACAGTGAGGGTATTTCATGTAAGGTGAAACACCTATAACAGAGAGGGTATTATATGTAAGGTGAAACACCTATAACAGAAAGGGTATTACATGTAAGGTGAAACACCTATAACAGTGAGGGTATTACATGGAAGGTGAAACACCTATAACAGAGAGGGTATTACATGGAAGGTGAAACACCTATAACAGAGAGGCTATTACATGTAAGGTGAAACACCTATAACAGAGAGGGTATTACATGTAAGGTGAAACACCTATAACAGAGAGGACATTACATGTAAGGTGAAACACCTATAACAGTGAGGGCATTACATGGAAGGTGAAACACCTGTAACAGAGAGGGTATTACATGTAAGGTGAAACACCTATAACAGAGAGGGTATTACATGGAAGGTGAAACACCTATAACAGAGAGGGTATTACATGTAAGGTGAAACACCTATAACAGTGAGGGTATTACATGTAAGGTGAAACACCTGTAACAGAGAGGCTATTACATGTAAGGTGAAACACCTGTAACAGAGAGGCTATTACATGTAAGGTGAAACACCTGTAACAGAGAGGGTATTACATGTAAGGTGAAACACCTATAACAGTGAGGGTATTACATGGAAGGTGAAACACCTATAACAGTGAGGGTATTACATGGAAGGTGAAATACCTATAACAGAGAGGGTATTACATGTAAGGTGAAACACCTATAACAGTGAGGGTATTACATGTAAGGTGAAACACCTGTAACAGAGAGGCTATTACATGTAAGGTGAAACACCTATAACACAAAGGGTATTACATGGAAGGTGAAATACCTATAACAGAGAGGGTATTACATGGAAGGTGAAACACCTATAACAGAGTGGGTATTACATGTAAGGTGAAATACCTATAACAGAGTGGGTATTACATGTAAGGTGAAACATCTGTAACAGAGAGGCTATTACATGTAAGGTGAAACACCTATAACAGAGAGGGTATTACATGGAAGGTGAAACACCTATAACAGAATGGGTATTACATGTAAGGTGAAACACCTGTAACAGAGAGGGTATTATATGTAAGGTGAAACACCTGTAACAGAGAGGGTATTACATGTAAGGTGAAACACCTATAACACAGAGGGTATTACTTGAAAGGTGAAACACCTGTAACAGAGAGGGTATTACATGGAAGGTGAAACACCTAGAACAGAGTGGGTATTACATGGAAGGTGAAATACCTATAACAGAGTGGGTATTACATGTAAGGTGAAACACCTGTAACAGAGAGGGTATTTTATGTAAGGTAGAGAGGGTGTTACATGTAAGGTAGAGAGGGTATTACATGTAAGGTAGAGAGGGTGTTACATGTAAGGTAGAGAGGAAGTTACATGTAAGGTAGCGAAGATATTACATGTAAGGTAGAGAGGGTATTACATGTAAGGTAGAGAGGATATTACATGTAAGGTAGAGAAGATATTACATGTAAGGTAGAGAGGGTATTACATGTAAGGTAGAGAGGATATTACATGTAAGGTAGAGAGGGTATTACCTGTAAGGTAGAGAGGGTATTACATGTAAGGTAGAGAGGGTATTACCTGTAAGGTAAGTGCATAACAATGCTTCATGTTTTGTTTGTAATCAAATTTTAATGAGATGGAGTTTGAAATACATGTCATCAAAATTTTAACATGGTTCCTGAAACTTTAATACTTTATGATCATAACAATCTGTTGTTATTTCACAGTATATCTTCTTTCCTTACATCTAAATCAGAAGAAGACAGATCATTATCCCTACTAGTATTGTTTATTCAGTGTTATGTTTGTTATCTCTTTTCATCATGTAATTCACAATACATACTTCTACAGGTTTAGCTTGACTTCTGACAACCACCCCAGATCTCGGACGAGCTTCTACGGTTAATGTTGTATGTCCGACCTGGGCACCATACACAGTATAATATGCTGTAAACTGGTCTCTGCCACCTTCTGGATTTGCTCTGTGGAAAGTATGTATTTATAAAGATATACCATCATAATAGTACAAAACATAGTTATTTTCATTTATTTATTTCAAGTACAAATGTATATGTTGTAAACTTTATTCATTGTTGTAGGTTTTTGTGCTTATATCAATACACTTTTACAGCAGAAAATGGAATCATTATCACACAATGTACATACCTGACAGCTACTATGTTAGAAGCTGGGATGACCTTCAGGTTCATCAGGGAGAAGAAGCTTGCCTGTAATGGTTTACCATGAGCGTCCATGACTCTGACACGGGCTTCTGCCTCGTTCTCTACCTCAATCTAAAAGAAGATGTACATGTATACTATAAAACTCAACAGAAATATGCAAGATTGAAGACATACTGTATATCATATGATAGTGATCCACCGGTATACCTATGACTTTAATTCATTATCATAACTTTCTTCTAGTGCTTAAACTTTTCAAGGGTATATATTCTGTAAGCATAGCATGTTGTAAATGTAATGAAATATCAATATACTGTAAACATGAATATTTTCATTGGGGGAAATTTCACAAATTGACCATTGCAACAGTTTGCATGGGGGTAATTTTGGCAAAACCGAGAGTATTCCCTTTAGTCTTTTATACTAGTTGTGATTTTCACGCCAGGTTATTTTCGCGATATCAATACTATACCACACAAAAATTTCAATGTTTTGCCGTAATGTATCATAGCTGGTCTTACCTTCTCCTTGACGTAAAGCTCAATACTTCCAACTCCAGATACATACACAGTGGCTGCAGGTGGGTGTGGTAGGAAAATACACAGATCATACACAGTAATGGTCAGGGATCCATCTAATAATGGTAACATCTGAAAACGCAGTGGTAGACTATCAATACACAGATCAAACACAGTAATGGTCAAGGAACCATCCAATAGAGGTAACATCTCAAAACAGACTGGTAGAACAGTAAATACACAGATCATACACTGCCATTGTCAGGGAACCATCTAATAGAGGTAACATCTGAAAACACAATGGTAGACAATGCACACAGATCATACACAGTAATGGTAAGGGAACCATCTAACAGCTATAGCATCTTAAAACACAGAGGCAGAACAGTAAATACACAGATCATACACAGTAATGGTCAGGGAACCATCTAATAGAGGTAACATCTGAAAACACAGTGGTAGACAAGTAAATACAATGCACACAGATCATACACAGTGTGAGAACCATCTTATAGAGGTAACATCTGAAAACATACCTCCCATATAAGTATGGGAAAATTCTACGTATTGTGCAATCTTTTAATGTATTTCCTAGAGCAAGTAGGGGAATTTTTTTCTCCCTTTAGAGAGGAGCTACCACATAATGAGAAGTTTAGAAGATATACTGACCTGAATGTGTTTTGTTTTTTCATAATATTCCAGGGAGATAACTCCAGTTTTCTCAGGACTGAGATGGAAGTAACCAGATCCCCTCTGTATGTCCATTCTGACCTGTAAATGTATAAAATTGTTCAGTAAATCTGACATAAAAATATCAGGACTGAGATTGAAGTAACCAGACCAACACTGTGTGTCCATTCTCACCTGTAAAGGTATCAAATCTGACTTAGAATTTTTCATTCTTTATTTTATCATTATTATACAAATTTTGACGATATTAGAATTCTCATTATATCAGGATATGTACATTAACTCAGATTTATACTTCATTGGAGTTAGCACTGTAAGAGGTACGCTAATTCAAGATTAGGTCAACTCACTTTGTTTGAAGGATGATTAAATATAGAAATAACATCAGGGGAAATAACTGCCTCTTCTACAAGCTCAAGTTCCAGTGATTGGGCTGATCTTAGGTGATACATACATCTGAAATCATACTGCATGAAAATTATTTACTTTGTGATGTCACCTTACAGCGAGAAGTTTTACGTTTATACACAAATTGTGTGTCTATGGATACCTCTGTGTATCCTGATAAGTTGGAGGGCTGTGCGCACGTAATTCTGATAATAACACCATTTGCAAATAGCAGATGGCCATCCAAAGTCGGCGCCAGGTGCACATTGGTCTCCTTCCTTTTATGTTTTGTCATTAATGTTTGATGTTTTTGTACGTCTGTTACGATTGTTTTGTATCATGTTCTAGTGAATATTGTTGTGTCTTTTTGCAATTTGTAGTTTTGTATAATGTCATTTATGTGTCACTTTCTTGTGGGTTTGTTTCACTGGTTGAGAGCAAGATGGTCATGCTGGAGATCATTCCCTTTCCTTTATTTGGGGAAAAAGGGCAGGGAGTCTATTGTAAGTAATAGAGTCGGTCCCAAAGACAGGATTAACTGTACATGATAAGGGGAGACAATCATGACAGACATTCTTCATGTACTCTAATGCACCCTTATTTACCAACTTTATACGGAGGGAAAAAAATCAAAAATCTAGAAAAGATTTTTAATTTATTTTCATCTTTTGTTTCTATTTTTCAATATACATGTATGTGTATGGAAGAGAGAAACAGACAAATGAACTAATTGATAAACAAGCAGGTAAGAATCCTTGCCTAAAATACTTACTGAAATGGATGAATCGGCTAACCGTAGATATTTGTCATTATATCTACTGATAGCGGCAGATAAGATGATGTTTCCAGGTCTACCAAGGGGATGGAGTGTTCTATAATCTATAAATTAACAAAATTATGTACTTGACTGTCTGTAAGTTGTTAATCTCTTCAAAATTTATTCATCTTTACCTAAATCAATTTTGCCTTTTTCATGAGGCTCTGCCTTGTACAATGAAATGATATCATATTCCTCTAAAATACCATGTAGTGACATCATTTGTAATCAGGAGAAGAATATCAAAGCAATCCTTGTGAACCTTATTATGAAGATCTTTTCTTATGTGTCAAATTTCATTGGTTGTTTGCTCCCTACTTATGACACCAAAACTAGAATATTCTAGCCAATGACATTGCAAGCATCAGGCAAAACCTTTTACTTACAAAATTTATGAAAGGTCTATCTTAAGACAACTGTACATAACTTCTTGTTGATGTTTTGGTATATAAATTTCCATGAAGTACACTTACTTTTAATTGCAACTTTTGACCCATCAACAGTTCTGATTATAAGTTGTGTAGAATCTGCTTTCAGCAGGGAGCCGTATGATTGGTCAGATACTGACCAATCAATATCCAAGGACGAAAAGTTGTCAAATTTCTTCCCAAATGAGTCTGTCACAAAGACAAGGATATCCAAATCTCTGTTACAGTGAATGGGAACCTGAAAATGAAACATAATTAAGATATAGGTGCATATAGAAGATTAATCTGACTCTACATGCCTGTAACGTTAAGGTTATTTGCTGATAGACTGATCTTTGACTAAACATGTATTTACTTCATAAGTATCATAAAATGATATTCACTTTACTTAACTAACCTTTTCCTTTTTACGTGAAAGTTAGCATACCTGTCAACATTTTTCAGACAAAAGAGGGTCAATGACCCTCTTTGGGAAATGAAAAAGAGGGTCATAGCG
Source organism: Pinctada imbricata (assembly GCA_033119305.1). Taxonomy (NCBI): domain Eukaryota; kingdom Metazoa; phylum Mollusca; class Bivalvia; order Pterioida; family Pteriidae; genus Pinctada; species Pinctada imbricata. The sequence continues at coordinate 22,890,336 of VSWD01000005.1, forward strand.
AGCAAAACAAAATTGCGACCTTTTTCTTGTGTCATAATGAATAAAATTCAAACCCCCAAAAAATACAGGTCAATAAAGTTCATTTTATTGTTAGACATGTAAAGCATTTATTTAAATTGTAATACTGCATAATCATGATAATGGCTAGTTACTTCCCACATCACTAAACAAACAAATCAATTTACCTGTAACTGGAGATGTTAATTGTAAAGTCACAGCCCGAAATTTAACTTCCCATGTCCCAAGTCCCATGTAATAGACGGAACCAAATCCGTATCCTGTGATTCTTCTCAGGTCAGTAACAAAAATTGGGTGAAAGACATGACCCCCGCAGGTGATAAAAAATATCTGGTCAAGGGGGTAAAAAATCGGGAATAACCCACTGAAATCAGGTCAGTTGACAGTTATGAAGTTAAACAATTCATGGGTCTTTGGTTGAGTGATCAATAATTTTTTTATATACATGTACATGTGTATATTTAAAGTTTATAAGACTATGTTGATTTTCCACAATTCATTTTCCTATTATAAACAATTTCCTGACTCACATGGCTAAGATACTGTGTACCAAGCTACATGTACAAGCATATCATGGTTAACATGTTGCTATGGAAACTTACAGGTCTTGATTGGTCCTTGGTTACAGGACAGGGAGGTAACCCTTCGGGATATTTCACATCAGGTTCCAGATGTAAACCAACTGGTGGTGAACAACTTAATCTGAAAGAGATACAGGAATGCCACACTTGATATTCAAGTTTTACTTGGCTACATGTGTATTATATAGAATTTCATTTTTTAGTTTTTGGTCTTCATTTTCAGTGAGATCTGAAAATTTCAATAAATGATGAAGTGATGGTGGAATTCACATGGAAATGTAATCAGCTTTATGACTGATCCTAAAGGCGTAAACTTAGACGTATACAAAGTCTGGGTATACATGTATGTCTATAGTGTAAACTTGATCTTGGATATGACTTTGACTCTTTGTAGCTATTTCAAAAGTCTTTCATTGACAATGCCTTCAATGTTAATAAGATGTAGTTATACAAGCATGATTATAAGAATAGAATATAAGTGAAGTTAATTGCACTTTGCTTGCAAATAATATGCTCTAATTTTTAAAATATATCTTGATCAGAAACATGGCATGTACATGTACATGTATAATGGAACACAAGGCATATGTACCTGTTTATATTAACGCGTTTTTTTTATATTTGTGTATACAGTATTAGTTACCTAATTGAGGCCACTTCCACAGCTGGGTATCGGTTTGTGGCTGTTTTCCCGTTACCAACTTTCAGCGTCAGGGTCTATAGAGGAGGACAAAGAATACAGTTATTGTCAATGTAAATACATCAATGGAAACATTCAATTGTCCCATACATGAATGTAATAATACATGTATACAATGTAATATATCCACAACCAATGAAACTATTGGAGTGGCACATATTGCATTTGCCCATGAAAATGTGATGTCACAATGCATTAACTCTACAGAAACATGCAGAGACGGCTGTTCTAGCCTGCAAACTGAAAATTTTAACATTTCCGTTTACCTGTAAAAAGGTGACATCAGAAAACAAGAATGAAACTGACAAGTATTGAATAAATGTCATAATTTGTGTTTAGTTAAGGGGATGCAACTCACAGCAAGCACATTTATTGTATGAAATGTGCTAACGCTCCTTACATGTTCGAAAAAAGCTCTGGCTGAGTGTTGCATACCCGTAACAAAACACAAATTACAACACTTATTCTCTATGTGAAATACCTAACTTTATGAATACGTACCTGTTCTCCAAAGTCTCTACATGTAACATGGAACGTATGGTAGCCTCCTGTAATATCAATCATAAACCATGTCAGCCATACTAATAACTATAACAAGGTGTTTACTTGAGCATGAAATGTAAAAAATGTTAAGTTATCACAAAAAATATGAACATTAGCCTTTCTTTTTGGTGAATACTTTAGTCTAGTTATATACATGTAATAGTCTTGACTCTTTACAAGTATACATGAGTATTTCATACTCACTGTTACTACCTGAACTCCATACATTTCCCAAGTGTTACTGTTACTGCCAAAGCTCTGTGTAGTTACCAAGTGGTAATACTATTTCTACTTCAGTTATGTAAAATTACAAAGTGATACTTACTGTTACTACCCAAGCTTTGTACTGTTACTAAGTTCACTAAATCTTCTTTCTCTGCTGTTACTGTAATAAATATAAAACTTTCTATCACATAGCACCTCCTACCTTGACACCAAATATTGAGGGAGCATGTAGTGCATGAATAGTGACGATACAAAAGTTTTCCCTCAACTTTTGGTGTTGATACCTCCTTCAACTGATATATATATATTTATTTACAATAATTACTTATTGTTCCATTTCTACGATTTTTAGCTCCCTAACGGCAAAGCCAGAGGGGACTCTCCAAGTTTTTTTCAAATTCATTTTCAACATTCAAATTGTGATGTCATTGCTTCTGATGTTGCTATATACATATACATGTATATAGTGTATATGTACATGTACTTGACACAGGCATCGTTTCAGCAAGTATCATTCACATTGTGCATGTATATGTATATGCTCAAATCAAATTATGCAAATGATCATATTTAACTATGACCTCACATCTGAATAAATCTGTGATTCACTGTGCCTAATGAAAAATTCTTTAAACAGTTTTGATTTTCACATGCTGTACCAGAAACCAAACCCAAATCTATACAATGTCACAATATCTCTATATTTGGACTACAACAAACATCTTACATAATCTGATATACTGTGATGTATCTAACACCCACGGCTGTGGTCCTCCATGGAATACTAACTCCTTCATGGACCCTACAGCTATAACCGACTCCTTCTCTGGGTCTATAGGCTAAAAATAGATACACATACATATCATACATCATATGACGTATCTAACACCCAGGGCTGTGGTCCTCCATGGAATACTGACTCCTTCATTGACCCTACAGCTATGACTGACTCCTTCTCTGGGTCTATATGCTGATAATATATACATGTACATATCTTATATATCAAAATTAATACAGAAATACAAATTTTTGCCAATACCCTTCTTATCTATTCATTCATGTGCATTTTTCCTTCTTATCAAGGGGCACATAATGTACATTTTTATGCATTTTGATGATATGTGAATAAGTTTATCTAACTTTTTTCTGATTTATACCTTGTTTTCTACCTTCCTCATCATTAAATCAAAATTGTCTAATAGGCTGGAAAAAGTCATATTCTTCAGTTAAGCAAAGTAACAATACCTCTAATGGATCATATGCTGCTATGGTAACAGACGCAGAGAGGTCAACACCTCTGACGCTGTATGAAACGGTGACCTTGGTGTGGCCTTGCTGGATGGCCTTGACTTTCAATACTCTACATCCCTCTTGTGGTAATGCATATTCTCCTATGAATGAAAAGTGTCAACAGACTTTACATAAATAGTATTAAATATCCAGAAAACCATAATATTTAATTCTTTTTCTAAACTAAAGTAGATGTAGACTGTTCGAGGACACTTTATAAATGAAAGCAATGTTGGATACCTTAATATATGAAAATATTTCTATATTATTGAGAAACGTGCATTTTGATTGCATACCTGTTTGTTTCTCAAACACAGAGCTATCGGAGAAACTGACATTCAACCTCATATTTCTACAGTTGGTAAATGCATGTAGTTTTCCTGGAAATGAATACATGTATATCAAAATCATTAAATGAAAAAATAGACAGTATTTAGACAAGAAAAATAAACTTCTTTTTTCTCTGTTTTAAGTTTTGTCATGTTTAGGATAAGATTTTTTTCTGTCATAAATTTTGTCATGTTTAGCACGTTTCGATTCAGAAAAATAAATACAGGTGTCTAGAAAATGTAAAGCATTACCCTCGCTGTATCTATTTGTCTATTGCATTTCGTACATTAGTTATGAAAGAAAATATTACTTTTGACCTAAATGACATCAAAATTCATAGTTAAGTACCTTGGCTTCCCATCCTAACAAATATTTGTTTATCAAAATCTTTTTTTGGATATGTTGATGGGTTCATGCAGCTGAATTCAGAAATCGGGAATTATAAAAATTTTCTTCTTTGCCAGCACTTTTTTGGAGTAATTTTGATAGCGATTTTTAGGTCCTGATTTCTTGTAACTTATCACATAAATTATGTGCTCATAAGTGCTACTATATATTTATAAGAACTCAAAAATCAATTTGATAAGGCATTTTCAACGTAAATTTTGCATGACATCGGCAATGTTATGCATAGTCTCACTGTTAAACGTCATGAATGTTACAGCAAAATTATCATAGAGAATGTCCCATCTAAAACAGGTTTCTGGCTGAAGTAATCGATTCTTGCTCCTATGAGTATCAAAAGTTACAACAAAATAGAACTGTTCAAAAACAGATATGTCACCTGTCACATGTTTGGCGCTAAGTACATGACCTTGACCTCTGAAAGTGACCTTGACATGCTTTACCATCCCTGCAAGTTTGAAAGATGTTTGATGTCACAGTGAGATAATGCCACAGTAGCGGTTCTTCACTTTACTGGGAAATAAGCTCAAAATGCATCGAAGATGCAAAATGCCGAGTTGCAAAACTGGAATGTAAGAATGAATATGCAGACTAACATGAAATGTGTATGGTTTGTAACAACATTTTGTGGTCCTAAATGAAAATTTCTGGATCAAGAAATGGTCTTCTCTTTATTCTATATCAGCGTGTAATATATTTTCAAGGATACAGATTTTCCTGTGACCTTGATCTTTGACCTTTTGACCCAAAAATTAATGGCAAGTTTCATGATTATAGGTGCAATACAGGCTCAAAAATGGTCTGGAAACCATTTTCAATTGCCTAAGTCCTGTGACCTTGATCTTTGACCCTTTGACCCCTAAATCAAAAGTGGTCATTTTCTATTCACTGGAAACATTTCTGGCAAGTTACATGATTATAGGTGCAATACAGGCTCAAATTCAGTCGGGAAACCATTTTTAATCATCTTAGTCCTGTGACCTTTGACCTTTTAACCCCAAAATTGATAGTGGTCATCCTTGATCCATGGGAAACATTTCTGGCAAGCTTCATGATTATAATTGCAATACAGGATGAAATATGGGCCGGAAACCACTTTCAATCATCGGAGTCCTGTGACCTTGACCTTTGACCTTTTGACCCCAAAATCAATAGGGGTCATTCTTGATTCATGGGAATCATTATTGGCAAGTTTCATGACTTTAGGTGCAATACAGGCTAAAATATGGCCAGGAAACCATTTTCAATCATCAGAGTCCTGTGACCTTGACCTTTGACCTTTTGACCCCAAACTCAAAAGTGGTCATTTTCTATTCACAGGAAACATTTCTGGCAAGTAACATGATTATAGGTGCAATACAGGCTGAAATATGGTCCGAAAACCAATTTCAATCAACAGAGTCCTGTGACCTTGACCTTTGACCTTTTGACCCCAAAATCAATAGGCCTCATCCTTGAATCAAGGGAAACATTTCTGGCAAGTTTCATGATTATAGGTGCAATACAGGCTGAAATATGGTCCGGAAACCATTTTCAATCATCTGAGTCCTGTGACCTTGACCTTTGACATTTTGACCCCAAAATCAATAGGCCTCATCCTTGATTCAAGGGAAACATTTCTGGCAAGTTTCATGATTATAGGTGCAATACAGGCTGAATATGGTCCGGAAACCATTTTCAATCATCTGAGTCCTGTGACCTTGACCTTTGACCTTTTGACCCCAAAATCAATAGGGCTCATCCTTGACTAATGGTGAGTAAGTGTATGAAGTTTCATTGTTATAGCCTCTTTCGTAGTTGACTTATAGTCCGGAAACCAATTGTTGACGCCCTCCTGCCCGCCCGCCCGCCCGCCCGTCTCACATCAAATTAAGAGCCGAGTTTTGCAACTCAGCTAAACAGTATATCAAGTAATTTACAGCCAAATATGTGAAAGTGTGACTACCATACTGACAGACGCCAGACAAAGTGATCCCTATATGTCACTCTTGCATTGCAGGTGACATAAAAACTATATCAAATGGTGTGCATCTTTTGATAAAGTTAACAAAATCACGATTTTTCCTGATTTCTGAAGTGAGCTGCCTGAAGAGCAGTTTAATATTGTCTGACAGTGTAATAGAATGAAGTAGGACAGACTGACATACTAGGCTAAGAAAAGTGCCCATGCATAAATGACAGAGGCATAAAAATCATTTTCCAATCCTTCTTCTCTCTGAGCCTAACATAAGCTTCTATAGACATTTTCTTGAACATTGTTCATGTAACAATACTAAGTACTAACCCTTATATTCTGCATACACAGCCAGTGGCAGTTCCAGGTAGGTTCCTACAGGTGCCTCAACTCTCTTAGGTTTGAACTCCATGTCTTTTGGAGGTAGAACATGAACCTAAAACATAATTGTGAAGAAAATAGTTCATAAAAGAAGGCAGAAACGGTATAAGCTCAAAATGCATCTTCAATGCATCAAAGATGCAAAGTGCCGAATTGCAAAACTGGAATGTAAGTATGAATATGCAGACCTACATGAATTTACTTATGTGAACATCTGCAAAGTGTGTGATAAATTCATTGTAAAATCAAATGACCTTGACCTTTTAACCCCAAAATCAATGGGGGTCAATCTTGACTCAATTGAAACATTTCTGACTAGTCAAGACAATACATGCTTTAATATGAACTGGAATCCCTTTTCAAACATCTGAGTCTTGTGACCTTGACCTTTGGACACCAAAATCAATAAGGATCATCATTGACTCATGGGGAAATATTTCTGGCAAGTTTCATGATAATAGGTGCAATTCAAATTATTCCAAATGTTTATTGACATTCACATTATTGAATTGCATACATGTATAATACAAAATTACGTTAATTTTGTATCATAACGCAATATACATTCTTTATATGATCTGGAAACCATTTTCAATCATCAGTCCTATGACCTTGACCTTTTGATCTCAAAATCAAAAGAGGTCATCCTTAACTCATGGGAAGCATATGATATCTGACAAGTCTCATCATGATAAGTGCAATATAGGCTCTAATTTGAATCAGAAACTACTTTCAATCATTAGAGTCCTATGACCTTGATCTTTTGACTCCAAAACTAAGAGGGGACGTCCTTGACTCACGGAAAACATTTCTGACAAGTTCCATGATGATAGGTGCAATACATTTGACCTTTTTACTCAAAAGTCGGTAGAGGCCCATTAACATGTAAAAGCATCATCACTACGGTCCAAGGGCAAATATTTAGGCCTCTAGTATAATCACAATGTTAATGGGCCTCTACCGACTTTTGAGTAAAAAGGTCAAATGTATAATCACTGTGTCAGACGCTATAAGGATAGTGAATTTGCATTCCAGATAATCTGGTTGGCTAATGCGTTTTGAATGTAAGGAGAATTTTACATGTAAGAAACTTCAGATGTTATTAAGCTCAAAATGAGAAATATATGGTAATTGGTCGGACTCCTCGGATGATCACATGCATGAGCTCGCTACAGCCGGCAGAGCACGGACTGTATTTCGTATGCTTTCTGTTTTTCTATATCCATTTACATATCCATAAGTGTGTTTCTTTGGCCCCTGCGTTATGATGTCTGTTTGTATGTTCATCTTACATTGAGGAGGTTATTTTACACCAAAATTGTGCGTTCTTCGATACCTCTGGGTAATAGGAAAAGCGGATAGGTTGTGCGCACGTAATCCGGATAACCACACCATCCGCTACTTGCGTGACAGGCACTGGTTGCCCATTGGTCTCGTTGGTTTATGTGTGGTCTTTTGTGTTTGATGTTTCTATGGTGTGAATTGGGGTTCCTTGTCCCTTTTGCGTCTCTTTCTGTGTGTGTCTGCTCTGTGTTTTTGTATTGGGTGTTTTGGGGTTTTGCTGTGGGTGCTGCATCCTAGTGTTTTTGGAGATCCCCTCCTTTGTTTGGTATGCCCTATATTTGTACTAATATAGATATAAGTAATGACTGTCTAACGCGTATCTTGGAATTTGTACATAACCAACCAGAATTATACATCAATGATCACACAAATAATATTGTCATTTCTTACTTTCTTATATTGCAAAAACTTGAATGTCTACAATATAAGTTTTAAATGTTCATTTGCAACAATGCTTACTTTCCTGCTTTTGTCCGTAGGAAAATCTAAGTATAATCTATTTATGGCGTCTGAGGACAATGGTCAAGTTTAAACTTCGTGCTTACAACATGTTCGTATTTTTAGATTGTTTGACTAAAATGACAATTGATACTTTTTCCTACAATTTTTAGATCAAGAAATAGAGTTGCAATACAGAAATACATTTGCATTTATTCATTAAGTTTGGGAAACCAAAGTATTTTAAATTGGTCATGTGATAGTGAAAATATTATGTGGAAATACGTTTGTTCACATGCACAAAGTATGATACGATTCAAAATTTAGTAAGGTAATGGGCTCTAATTCCGTCAACAAATTTGTTTTAACATGTTAAATGCACGCATGTCGACCTTTGCTTTACTCTATCACAAAAATTCCATATCAAATGACAAGAAACTGTGTCAGATATCAAAGAAAGATTTAATGAAACAACACAAAAGAGTCTGAAACATAGCATCAAGCAAAATAATTCGATAGAAACATATTACAGCTCAAAGATATTGGAAAGTGGAAACGGCCCCATTACCCCCACCCACCCATAAGAATCCCTCTGAGTCAACAGCTACGGAAAACGGCTGGTTGATGTTGTCCTTAGGTGTCAGTAAATTAGAGAGGAAATTCCCTTGTTGATCATATAAATAAACATGATTCTTTTTATAGTCTGCGATGATCACATTTCCATAACGATCACACGTGATTCCACACGGCTCTCCGATTGGATTGAGAGTCGGGTCCCGTGAAACGTCTTTTGATCTTTCCATCGGGTGACAGGATGTGAATGCATTGCTCTTTGTGGTCCGACACATACACGTCGCCGTTCAAATTTTCGGCGATACGACGCGGATACTTCATGTGCGCTTTAGCTTTATCGAACTCGGCAATTACTTTACTTCCCATTCGAGAATATTTTGCGACAATATTTCTGTCCGTAGATTTGTAATTTTCGTACGTATTGGACTTCGTCAGACATATAAGCAGATCTCCAGTTTGAGACAATGCGATCCCACGCGGAAAATCATTCAGAATCACCATGTCGCGAATCCTGATATCTTTATTCAATTTCTTGACGCACTTGTTATTTCGGCAGGAAACATAAACGTTGTCCTTCTCGTCAGAAGTAACGTAATCAATGTCCACGTCACGTCCAAGTTTGATGATACGCACACGATGTCCCCTTCGATGGACCAGGTGTAAACGCATATCGAATCCGCAACAAACCCAAGCTACGCCGCCCGATACCGGAGCTATTCCACGAATCAGATGACCGCCAGGAACTCGGTAACTTCCAACTTCTTGAAGATTTACTTTCGTCTCGCCAGTTTTCGATAGAGAACCGAATTGTTTCTTCGTCAAAGTCGCATCTGCTTCGGGTGGCACGAAACTCAAACTTCTTTTCGGCAAAAATCCTACAGGTAGACTTTTAAGCGCGGTCTGCAAATGATACATTACTGTTTCCCGTCCATGGGCAATCTCTGCGTCGGATCCAAAGTCAATACAGTGTTTTGCAACCTGCCACTTGCGAGGTCACGGACTGGAGCACTTCCGTTATCCTCGTCCTTGAAAATGAGATTTCGATCCTACCTCTAGTTTTATCTCAGATTCTATCTCATTCAAAAATGTCTCAGATATTATGTCAATTTCTTTATGCAACTCAAATGCTCTTTCACGAACATTTCTTGTGATCTTATCTCGAACTACTTTGAATCCGGTCTGATAATTTTCCACTTCCTGGAGTCTTTCCTTCAGAGCCGGTATATGACTCTTTAAAGAATTAATGGTTTCATTCAGTTCGTTTTTAGTTTCGTTCGAGTATTTCGACAAATCATCCGTTGAATGCAATTCGTGATTGTTTTTCTTGCACGTACACAAATCGCTTCTTTGCACTGGCGACAAAACAGATTGACTTCCTGTTTATGTTCATCACAGAGAGTCTGCGCCGGCGACTTGTCCCCTTCGCCCACTTTCTTTGAATTTATCAAATTATGTGACTTAGACACATTCATCTTAAGATGCATCCCTCTACATTTCTCACAAAAGTTTTGTTTGCATTCCAGACAAAAATATTCGGCGATAGTACCATCCTCGCAAATGTCGCACACAGTTTCTTCTTCCGTCATATCTCTAGAAGCCTGGAAGCGCTTTCAAGTAGATGTTAGATTTGAAACCCTGAGCACCGTCAGAAGGGATGCATACTTTCGTCTTACAAAGTGGGCATAAAAAGGCATTAGAATCACTAGTCTGTTCTATGTAAAATTCCAAGCATCTAGAACAATAAGTATGGAAACACGGCAGCATCTTTGGATCTTTATGGTCAGTCGTAACATAGGCCGCACCAATCAAAATTGTTGTCAGTCTTCATTAGAACCGAAGCGCTTCGGTAAGTGTCGGCTTCCTCCGTAATGGTGCTCATCATCTCAGAAATCGGTCTATTAGTTTTCATTGTAGTATCGCCCCTGAAGCTTAATGTCTCCGGATAGCTATCGCTTGACTCTTCTAGCGATGCCATTCTTGTAGCACTTGTAGAAAATAGTATTCTGTTGAAACGTCCAGTAAATATAAATGGTAACGAAGAAAGTGCAAACTTAAAAGGTCTTAAATTTAAAGGCCTAAACTACTACGGTTAATCTCTTTTGTGCACGATCAATTTGAAACAATGAAATATATAAACTCTTTTCCTTTTAAATGGTGAATTCCAAATCCTTTTCATCGGTTAACCTATAACTAGAAATCGGAGCATCACGTTTCTTCGAAGTTCAAAGGCAATGTTTTTTTTTTTTACCCAAAACTGAGTCGAGGGGGGATACGCGCAGTAGTTCTTCTAAATGATTACTTTAAAATATGCAAAAACTCTGCCAATGTTCACTTTAAAACTATCCACTAATAAGTTTTTTCAATGATAGAAGAAAGTTTTATGCTAGCTCTTGTAAATCAATTACACTGCAAAACGAAAGTTTCGACTCTGCTGCCATACAGTTACCAAATAAGCAAGAAATACATGCTTTTTTTCTCTCAGAAATTGTGGTTTGTCACAAAGGAATTGTAAGGTAATAACAAAAATAGGTATAAATTGAAAGGTCTTGTCAAAAGGAATACACATGTGAAATGTGAGAGCGTTGAACAGTTATGGCCAAGATTAAAGCTTTTCTAAAGTAGGTCAAAGTCAAAGGTCAACTGCAATACGGTCAAGACCTTTTGGTATCATTCAAAAGATCTTATCACAAGACATATTTTCAGAGGTCAAAGGTGAAACAAGGTCAACGTTGGTACCAATGGAAAGATCCAGTTTCAAGGAATACAAAAATGAAACATTAAAGCCCTCTCACTCATCATTCAAAGCTACGGCCAATATTTAAGTTTTTGTGACAGACTGACAGATTGACTGACAGACAGATTAAATGTTCCTTCTCTTTTAAGAAAGCTTTTAAGAAAGCTATGAAAAATAAAGGAAGCTTTTAGATACATCTGCATTAATATAAATGTAACAATGATGTATATGAATCAATTGTTAACAGAAAAAAATCTGGATTTCAAACAAAGATGAAGGAGGTGTTAATATAATAACTTTGAGGACCAGCCTAATTAATGGATCTGAAAAGGGCAGATCCCCAGTATTGAGTACAAACAACTCCTAACAATAGACCTACCATGAGTAGAAGTTTTGTCTACAAATTGAGTGTTCCTTGCTAAGACCTCAAGTGACTGACCCCAGGTAAGATAAGATAAAATAAAATACAAGTATTAGCTTTTACAAAAAGCTTGCCGTCAGTTAGCTGACTTTGAATATTGTAAAATATCGGAAAACACAATCCATATAATGAATTGTTACTCATTTATTCCAATTCAAGCGACGGAAATTTCTGAGGATGTGTCATTGTTCTAGGACGTAATGCTACAAGGACTTTTCGATGCATCTTTCGGAAGAAAATGCATTGATACGATATGACTTTCAATTATCAGGTCTCCTAGACACCTGAGCTGACATGATGAAAGAATCTTATTTACATGGTTTGAATATTTGCATTTTTTGCAGTTGTCGAGCAATGATATTGCCAAGAGGTATTCTATCCTTGCAAGTAGGTCATGAATGATTTAATACAGTATACCATCAGTCATGATGCATTCACAACTGCTGACAAAAAGATGTAGTTGTGACACATGGTTGCCCCTACTGTTATAAGTTGTTCTCTGACAAGTTAGTCAAACTACAAGGTCAAGGTCATGAGGTTGGAATGTTTGTTACCAATAGAAATGTACTGCCATAAAGAATATTCATGTGAATTTATATCACTCACTTTTCATTTTTTTGTAGACAAATAATAAGACGGACAAACAGACAGACCCAAAATCAAATTTTTCCAATCATCTTATTACAGGGTCATAAAAACTCAAAGCAATTCCACAGTTTATAAGTTTCAATTACAAATAAAATCACAAGCCATGCAAAGTGTAGCAAAACCTTGCATGGCAACAAAATTTCTAACATTTATATTATCCATTCAGCTTAATATGAACAAGGTTTTCTAATATTGCCCATTGTGACATTGACCTTTGACCTTGAAAATCAATAGGTGTCCTCCTCTCACCATTGACAATTTACATGCAAAGTTTGATGAAGATTGAAAGTAAACTGTGGCCTCTAGGGTGTCCACAAGGCTTTTCTATTGTTGTCCATTGTGACATTGACCTTTGATGTCTGACCGTGAATATCCATAGGTCTTATCCTCTCAACATGGACAACTTGCATGCAAAGTTTGATGAAGATTGAAAGGTAGACTGGAAATGGGCCTGTCCCAATTTACCTAACTTGGTTGCTCAAGCATGAAATATGGGTCAGATGCAGCATCCGTAGGAGTTATAGGAAGATGGGAATTGACGTGTTTCATTTTCCTTAACCAGAGTGTCGATGTTGACACTGACGCCTTGCTCATAGCAAAATGCTAATAATAGTACTATAACCTACCCATCACTTATTCAGCATTTTAGCATAAGACCCTCTCTACTTTGTTGAAGGGTGCTAAAATTTGACCAAATTCAATTAACCTATTTAACAACATGAATGTACATAATAAAATCTATGAAACTCTGCCAAGCCATCATTAGAAATCCCCGGTCTATTGCACTTATTTAGCGCATCTGCTGATTCACAGGGAAATTATTGTTTTAACATCATATCTATACTAGTGCTAACCAACGAATTGCAGGTTTTGAATAGTTTCAACAGAACATGTAACTTGTTACTCTTTGTGAATACAGAATTTTTGTATACAAAAAGGGGAGAGGGGTTTTCAATCCCAGTGAGGTGGCATTTAGCTTATAATATGAGAAAATCATACATACAAATCTGAATAAGAAGCATTTTTGATAAAATTCAAGTTGAATTCTTAGTCATTACATTCTATTTAGATTTGTTTATGTTTACTAAAGAGATATGATCCACATCACTCGTAATGGTTGACTTGAGAATTCCCACAAAAATTGTGTAAGGAAAACAAAGCTTTCATTGTGAGGTATCCAACAGCACAGCTGAGAAGGGGTCTCTGGTTTCCGACAATGTGGCCAAGCGTACAAATTAGTAATCAAGAGTGAGATACTCACCATAGCCGTTCCTGTATGTGCCCTGTTTTTGGTGTCTGCAGCAGTAACATTAGTGTGGCCCTTCTTTCCTGTAGTTATCTCCCCTTTAAGATTGACGCCGGCCACTCCTACATCTGTAGAGGACCATACATACTCCCCACTCCCTCCTGTTGCCTGAAGAACAAGAAGAATATACATTTATATGTATATAATAAGTTACCATTGGTGACTGTCTTTATTAATAGCTTTAGTGGTACATCATTTTAGTTCAAGATACATTCTTTTTCCTAAAACAACAGTCCAACTGGGCATAACATTTTTACCATTTCCATTTATATAAAACTTTGTAAAAATGTCACATGAAAAATGTTACATGAAGCCTATAATACCTTTAGCTGATATTGGTGAGACACAGGCACTTCTGGGTCCCAAGGGAAGAACAGTAACTCTGGATGAACTTTGATGGGGTCGTATATTTCCACTTTCCTAGACCCTCTCACCACAGGTTTAATGGGATATTCTGAGCCATCCTTAAAGAAGAGCAATATACAAAATATCGATCTTTCTCTCTCCTAAACATGTATGCACAATACGTTCACATTACATTTTATTTGCTTATCAGAAAATAACAGTATTACCTGACACCAGCTACTGTTGTAATTAATATGTACTTATGATCATACAGTTCCAAATGTATGAACATGAAATTTTGTCTAAGTGCAATATGAAGAAATTTAAAAAAAAAAATAAGTGCAATATGAAGAAGTTATTTGTATTACGCTATCATAACATTCAATATCGGTCTAAAAATGTTTGCATTTGGGTTGGCACAGAGATTTACTTTTACTTTTGAAGTAACCCTGATAACATAATAAATACACAACATACATTGTGTGCATGTGCAATGTACATTATGTCTATCCAGAACTACATGTATATTCTATCAATCAAACAGATCCTTACCTCCCTAATCACCGATACCAGAGAACCGTCTATATTTGTTGTTCCTTTCTGTAGTGTGTAGACACGATGATGTGTGCCGTTAGGAGTGGAAAACTTCACGTCAAAATACTCCTTTGGGAAAACTCCTCTCAATATTACATTCTGTTAAAAGAAAATGCAGAAAAATGTCACAAGAAATTGTTCTACTATTTCAACAGAAAGCAAAGAAAAACATTTTTATGACATAGGTTTGTGTATATTGATATGTCACAAGCTACATGTACATGTCAATTTATCAGTAAGGATATTCAAATAGGCTGCAATTTCATTTTAAGGCTCTTCCTCTTTCAAATACTTTGTACCACATACAACATTCACACGTGTGTTATATGCTACATACCTGTAGGTATTTTATAGGAAATGCACCAATTATGGGTCAGATATGACTTTCTGTGTTTGTTTTCTTAGATAGGAGTTAACAAGGAAAATATTAAATATTAACTCACATCCGAGGGATAGATCCTATGGCTGTCTTTATCGTAGACGTCTATTTTGACCACATACTCCCTTCCTGTTTCCAGAACCCATTTCTTATGTGGTAATACAACAAATCCCAAATAACTTGCACTTACTACATACAGCATGGCTGATGGTTTGATCAGAGAGTCCTGTTTCAGATCTATAGCAGTTAAGGAGAAATCATCAAAATTCCAGAGTAGCCAACTTATGATCATGTACATGCATTTTCTATAAACTTTCACCTAGTTAAAAATCATTCCAAGAAATGCATGTGTCGCCTGCGAAACATAGCGACACTCAGGAATCACTTTTATAGGGTGTGACATCCAAGTGTGACAGACGGACGGACAATGGACAAAGTGATCCCTAAGTGTCGCTATGCTTCGCAGGCGACACAAAAAAACAAGAACTTTTTAATACAGGGAACGTTTAAGTCAAATAAAGAAGGAAAAAGAACAAGAACCATTTTATGTACTTAAAATCTATTGAATACAAATATATTGTATATACAAATGCCCTGCTGAATAATTCATGCAAAAAAAATCTTATGTCCTAAACCTGGCATATGTACATTTAGACAGCTGAACTGAATATTGATGGATTCTACTTTATCATCACAAAGTGTATTATATTCTACAAAGGATACTTTTGTCATTGAGTACTATTTCTGTAGATCCCAGTTCCTTAGCTGTGGCTATTGATGTTTTGGCTTCTAAAGAACAAATCTGCCCATCCTGTACCTCAAGGGAAAACTGGTTTGAAGGCATGGCAATTTCTGAAAGGAATCATGAAATGAAAACAAATATGTTTGATACGTTAAATTTGAATACTACTGTACATGTAAGATATGGGTAAATGTTCAACTACAAATTCTTAAAAATAATAACTCAATTCTGCCTACCTTTCAAGTTCAATAAATTCAAGGAGAACTGAAGAATTGACCCTTCCGATTGCCGGAAAAAAATGCAAAATTTCGTGACATCACAATGCTTTTACCATGTGTTAACCTTGGACAAACAAGCTCCGAACCTCGGTCTAACATCGAAATTGCATTGTGACGTCATGGAATTTCTTAAATTTATCCCGCATTCGGAAGGGTCAATTAACATCACCTTTTAATAGAACCAAAGATATGGACTCAGGGGGGCCATATAAAAACCACTTCTCCATCAGTGCACTTGGAAATGAAAATTCTCTGGGGAAAACTCACCAATAATAGAGCTGTGTTTTAGTAGCTGTACTTTATATTTGATATCGGCATATTTCAGCACATGTGCTTCAGCTGGTACAATCATTAAGTTAGCCACCACCATAATTCTCACTTGAGGTGCAGCAACATCCTATAATGATACATGTATGTATTCAGAACAACAGCCGACGAAATAGTATACCAAACAATTTCTTTTCCATTTACATCTCTATGTTTCCATTTACATCTTTATGACAAAATATAAACGATACATGTACATGTAAAAACTTTTACTCCTCATAAAAAAATTCATTTATGTATTGTGTACATTCATGAACATGTATAATCACCATATTTGCAATCCATCTGGCATGGAATTATAGGAATATTCGACCTTGACCTTTTATAATTTGACCTTGTGTCCCTTACCTTATATGCATAGTCTCTAGCCTTTGCTCTGACTATTGCACTTCCTGTTCTCATCCCCTCTACCAAAATAGCATCTCCCTGGGTCCCTTTATTCTCTAAATGCCGTATGTGTCTCGGCGTGGTGTAATGAGATTCCGTAAACTTGATTATTCTGTTGCGGAAAAAATAATGCATTTATTGACCAATGGGAACTTGAATGTCATGTCTTCAAGGTTCATATTTTCATTATACATGTACGTGTAACTTATCTCTGAAATCAAAGAAACAAAACAGGCTAAAGGACAGATGAAGCTCGCATGCATTATAAAAGAAGATTGTCTTCTCTTTGGTAGAAACAATCTCTGCCATTAGATTACAAGAATCCTGCCTTATAATTACTGTGACAGCATAAGGATATCATGCTAAGATATGCTCAATGGCATAAAGTATGTGGCAGTATATGATGTAGTTTAAACTTGACCTGTATAGAGTTTGACTTCTATCAAAGAAATATAAATAGATCATCAATAACTTAACAAACCTTAGAATCTCACTGATTTCATTCTGCTCAGCTGTTGTATCAGGTAGAAGACTCCACTTAAACTCCATACCTGCCAGACTGGAGAACACATTACCTGTCAAACAAACCAGTAATATATATAACGTATTCTGTAAATAGTCATTTATTAATACAAATACTACTTTTACTATAATAAACACAGCTATGGGCTGCCAAACAGACCAGAACTTTTGATAAAGAGCTTGATTCTTGAATAATAAAACACCACTAAAGACAGTATGGCCGGATTGCAAAGTAAGTTTTTGTCACAAACTGGGTTACAACATAAATTGAAAGGTCTTGTCAGAGGCAACCTACCTGTATAATATTATTTTTCTAATGTGTATTTAATTCGCTTCAACAAGAAACTTTAACCAAAATCTTAAACTACCTGTTGGTCAAAGTTCAAGGTCAAGACCATTAGGTTAAATGTTATGGCATAATTAGAAAGGTCTTGTCATGGGCAACCTACCGTACATGTATATTATAAACTTTCTAATGCATACAGTTCCTTAGATTTTGCTGCAACCAGAAACCTTAACCAAAATAAGTCCAAGGTCAAGGTCACCACACATGTAGGTAAATGTTATGGCATAAATTGAAAGGTCTTGTCATAGGCAACCTACATTTGTAAAATAAAGTTTCTACAGCATAGTTCCTAAGACTTTACTTCAACCAAAATTTTAACTAGGAGAGAGTCCAAGGTCAAGGTCACTAGGTCAAATTAAGGCATAAATTGAAAGGTCTTGTCATAGGCAACCTACATGTGTAATATCATGTTCCTACTACATACAGTCCCTCAGATTTTGCTTCAACCAGAAACTTTAACCAAAATGTTGATGGAAGACGGAAGGACAGACTGACTTTTTTAAAACAATTCTTTGAGTATATACATGTACATGTCTGTATCAAAGATTGAAATAATAAACGCACAGAAAATCGGTGTTTTCTTATTTCTATCTAATTTCAAAGGTGACCTTGAACTTTCAGAAAAGATAATGCAAGACCTTTGTCGCAATTTAGTGATACATTTGATTTAGGCTACTCAGGGAAATATACATGTATAGGAAAATAAACTATGTCTACGTAGTCGTTATTTCCGAACTTAAAAAAGTGTTTAATTCATATTGAGCTTGAGTTTCAGACCTGCACCAACAGTAGGCACAGCCACTATATAGACAGTGGCTTTGGCCAGTCCTCTTGTCTCATACACAGAACACTTACTGAACAAGATCTTTATAATAAAATCATGTTTTTCATTGTGGGTCCACAACAAAACTGAGTTTTCAACAGTTACTTGTATGTTGTAATTGGTCGATCAAAAGTTATAGATTTCAACAACTATGATTACGACAATACCTTCTTCATCATATCCTTGGATAATGAGTTCCTCCGGGGAATCCTCCAAGTAAAGGAGTCGGGTCGTAGTCTGGATCTCAAATTTGTGGATGGCCTCGACTATCACTATACACTTCAATAGCTCTCCTGTCACTGTTGTCATATGGAATGAAATATACATAGTAAATACTGTAACTACTGGATTATAATTGTAATATTACCTTATATACAAAAGACATGTACATAGATCTAATTCCCTTTTCTATTGTAAGACTTTTAAATGTGAGGGTGCAAAAGCAGAGCTGTTGATGCTAATTAAACTAATCCAAGTTATTGGCCTCAAATCCCTGATCAAATATCCCCACTTTATCCCCACCTAGTAACGATGATAAACATGATGAAAATTCATCATGTAATTAAATAAAAAATAGGAAAGTTATAAATATAATGTAGCATTAACATTTCCATTATCAATTTTTGATGCGAATAAATTTCAGATTTGTTCATAGGACATTATTTCATTGTCAAATTAAGATAAATGCAATACCATTGTATGAAAAGTGAAACATACTCGTATATTCATATCAAGTTGCAATGAAATTGAATATTTAACTGTCATAAATGTCTCTTATTTTGAATACATTGATTATACCAGAAATGGGTATATTCATGTATTCTTTCAGTTTCATACATTCATCAATAGCATAATTAATACATTATACATACATATTATATTCATAAATATATACATAGTACGGTCAGTACCTGTGACTGACATCAGTACTTTATACCTTCATTTTCTGCGAGTACAATAGAAGTTTTTCTATACGGCGATTTGGACACTGCAGATACAACAGCAGAGAAGGCACATTCTCCATCTGTGCTATTCACCAACTGTAAAGTGGCAACTTCTTGTTGTGTTGACTGCCTGCAAAAATCAAATTATTATTTCAAAATAGCAATCCAAGGAATGCTTGTGTCGCCTGCGAAGCGGTTTGATTATTACTCTAGAAAGTGGATCAAACTTATTGGTATCAGTAGAAAAGTCTTGTCAAATGAAATTCATTTGAAATATCAGACCTCTTAATTACAAATAAAAAGATATGGTTATTCTCAAATTTTCAGAAAAGAGTGTTAATAATCTAGCTCAAGGTCACTACGTAAAAATTGGTAACAAAAAGGTCTCATCATAAGAAATATTAAAGACCTATCACCTACCAATTGAAAGATATATACAACCTTAGAAAAGAAGGTCAAATAGCTAGGTCATGGTCAAAAGGTAAAATATTAATAATATGGTACTGTCTGTATGTGTAGAATGACATTGTTACAAGAAAAATACATGTGAAATATCAAAGCCCTATCACCTATCAATTAAAAGATATAGCCAATATGACTTTTCTTGGAAAGTAAGTCAAATATCTAGGTCAAGGTCAAAAGGTCAAATATTATGGTCTATGTAGAAAGGTCTTGTCACAAGGAATACACATGTGAAATACCAAAGCCCTATCACTTACCAATCAAAAGATATAGCAAATCTTATCTTTTTTTCAAAAGTAGGTCAAATATCTAGGTCAAGGTCACAAGGTCAAAAATTATGGTATGTGTAGAAAGGGGTTGCCACAAGGATTGCACATGTGAAATATCAAAGTCCAAGCACTTATCAATCAAAAGATATATCCATTCTTAATTTTTTTGAAAAGTAGGTCAAATATGTAGGTCAAGGTCACTACTGTAGGTCAAAAATTATGGTATGTGTAGGAAGGTCTTGTCACAAGGAATACACATGTGAAATATCAAAGCCCTATCACTTACCAATCAAAAGTTATGGGCTGTGACACCCAAAGTGTGACAGACAGACAGACAGACGGAAGGACAGACGGACAGACGGACAACGGACAAAGTGATCCCTAAGTGTCGCTATGCTTCGCAGGCGACACAAAAAATGACATAGATTTGGTACAGAGTTCTTGAAACTTCCATAAAATGTCAGACATTTGGGGATTTTTATCAGTCCAAATAATAGATATAAAGTGAGATTTTATCAGACCAAACAATTTTTTATTGACAAATCCGATAAAACTGATACTTTACAGGAAATCTATTGATAGACTTGATATACTTTTTAAAGATGATGCCATCTATTCAACTTATTTTCTTAAAGTCCCAAGCGGTGTGTGAAATAAAAAATAGCAATCCAAGGAATGCTTGTGTCGCCTGCGAAGCGGCCTATTCTAGGAGGTAAATCACATGGTTCAAAATTACTGGTATCACTATAAAAGTATTGTCTAATGAAATTCATATGTGAAATATCAGACCTCTTATTTACCAATTGAAAGATATGGTCAATCTCAAATTTTCAGAAAATAGTGTCAATCAACTAGGTCAAGGTCACTACCTAAATACTTTGGTAACAAAACAAAGGTCACATCATAAGAAATATATGCGTGAAGTATTAAACCCTTATATCACTTAGCAATCAAAAGATATACGCAATCCTTAGAAAAAAGGTCAAATATGTAGGTCAAGGTCACTAGGTAAAAAATTATGGTATGTTTAAAAAAGTCTTGTCACAAAGAATACATTTTTTGTACACATGTGAAATATCAAAGACCTATCACTAACCTATCAAAAGATATAGCGAATCCCAACTTTTTTGAAAAATAGGTCAAATATCTATGTCAAGGTCACAAGGTCAAAAATCATGGTATGTGCAGAAAGGTCTTGTTACAAGGAATACACAAGTGAAATTTCAAAGCCTTATCCCTTACCAATCAAAAGATATATACAATCTTAATTTTTTGTTAAAGTAGGTCAAATATATAGGTCAAGGTCACTAGGTCAAAATTATGGTATGTGTAGAAAGGTCTTGTTACAATCAATACACATCTGAAATATCAAAGCCCTATCACTAACATTCAAAAGATATAGCAAATTTTAACTTTTTTTGAAAAGTAGGTCAAATATCTAGGTCAAGGTCACAAGGTCAAAAATTATGGTATGTTTACAAAGGTCTAGTCACAAGGAATACACGTGTGAAATATCAAAGCCCTATCCCTTACCAATCAAAAGATATAAGCAATCTTATTATTTTTGAAAAGTAGGTCAAATATGTAGGTCAAGGTCAATAGGTCAAAAATTATGGTATATGTAGAAAGGTCTTGTCACAAGGAATACACATGTGAAATATCAAAGCCCTATCACTTACCATTCAAAAGTTATGGGCTGTGACACCCAAAGTGTGACAGACAGACAGACAGACTGACTGACGGACGGACGGACGGACGGACGGACAACGGAAAAAGTGATCCCTAAGTGTCGCTATGCTTCGCAGGCGACACAAAAACAAACCGACAGGTTATTCTTATTATGCATGTTACACTAATGAAATACCCAAATCTCTTCTGTTTTAGCTGTCTATGAAAAATTTAGAGGGATAGGAGTAAAATGTGCAGATCTTTAAAACATATCATTTATCTAGTAAAATGGGAAATAGTTGTTTTATATCCAGATGATTTGCAAATCAACTCAACAACTTTCTTATCCTTGAATGAAGTTCTTTCTTTTATCCGTAAATGTAAGGATCTTTAAACTACGTTGCTCTTGTGGTAATCGGCGGTCGGTGTTTACTTTTTACACCGTCAACGTCATTATCAATAGATTCGGCAACATCACAATGTCAATAATTGATAGGTATTGTCCCGTATCAAAATTTACGAATGCTCAAGAGACCAATAAAGATTAAATTATTGAAAGTATACTTAACGTTTTAAACACGCGAATCGATCGTTTAAGCGTCCACGACACGTGTCGGTAAGTGGTCAGTAGCCATTCGCGTGTACAATAGCTATACCAATATTTAAATGAAGGCGCGTAAATAAAGTCGTCCTAACGTAACCGTAAATACGGAACGTACTGTGATTACATTTATTATTATTAAATATTTATCGGGTACCATTTGGATAATTTAACTTCGTTTTTCAGTAACGATTGAAAATGACACACAGCGGGGTTTTTTTCTGCAGTTGCAATAAAAACGTCTCGTCGGCAGCAAATTATAGCGTATCATTTCCCATGGGGGTCAGGGGCTCAAACAAAATATCAGGTGCACAACAAGACAGCAGGCCCGTTATAATGCAAAAAGAATTTATTTTGTACTATTCACAGATTCAGAGGATTCGTGCTCACAAGAAAAGTTTAACGGACGGACGGAGTGACGGACGGACAGACGCTGGACACAGGGCGATTACATAAGCTTGACTGGTCTTTGACCTGTAGAGCTAAAAACGGGAACAAATTGGGGTTTGAGCATATTCCTCAAAAGAAGCGAAATACTGTATACTGGACTTTATAATCGTACAGACATGCTCTAGCTTTTACAAATAAAAGCGGAACCAATTGCTGCTCAGTTAAATCAAGGACATAGTCCTTGGTTTAATCTGTGTTGTGATTTTTTTCCCACTGCTCTTTGTATACAAGCGCAACTAAACCACGTGGACGCGAACTTTCACGATGTTGAAAACAGAACGTGAATTACCCGGTACAAGCAGTTAGTTTTATGACTACCAATCGATGTTTAATTTTCTGTTAGTCGAATAAGATATTAAGATTTTTCAAATACATATGAATTTAAGAGTTGTATTTATTTTGATCTAAATTTCTGCTGGTCGTATTAAAAATCGATTGATGAGCGTATGAATAGCTATGAGACTTGCTGTCAATTAAAATTAACATGTTTAATCCATTGATTTGGACCACATTGATAGTAGTAGAAGAAGCCTCGCTGTCAAGGTCAGGAAACCGCACGTGCAGCTATGACGTCATGATGACGTCAGTATTATGACGTCAGCATTATGACGTCATGATGACGTCAGTATTATGACGTCAGGTAGACAATGACGTCAGTATTATGACGTTGTCTTCACTATGACGTCAGTATTATGACGTCAAGTATACAATGACATCAGTATTATGACGTCAAGTATACAATGACGTCAGTATTATGACGTCAAGTATTCCATGACGTCAGTATTATGACGTCAAGTATTCCATGACGTCAGTATTATGACGTCAAGTATACAATGACGTCAGTATTATGACGTCAGGTATACAATGACGTAAGTATTACAATAGCTTTACTATGACTTCAGTATCGCACGCAATAGAGCCCGGCTATGTAGTCGACTTTATTTATAGAAGAGGGTAATTCCATAGTTATTTATAGAATGTGGAAATTCCAGAGTTATTCATAGAATATGGAAATTCCATAGTTATTTATAGAATGTGGAAATTTCAGGGATATTTATATTACTGATCTATGTATAGAATAATTTTAAATCTATGTATAGAAAGACACGAACACTTAGCATACATATTTAAATGTTAGTCAATGTGTTGTATTTGCATTTGTGAATCAGCCATCAGATAAGTAGGATCATGGATCCCAGAATTAAACATCCTTTCACATGCATTATAGCAGGACCTACTGGTAGCGGAAAGACATACTTTGTGAGACGTCTTTTAGCTCACATAGAAGAAATGATGAAACCTATACCGGATCACATAGTCTGGTACTATGGGGAATGGCAGCCCATCTACTCAACTATACGCGGAGTTGAATTTGTAGAGGGACTACCAGACATAGGAGCTCTTGATCCTCAAAAGAGACATTTAGTTATTATTGACGATTTAATGTCAGAAACAGATGAAAGGATCACATCTTTATTCACCAAGAAAAGTCACCACAGAAATATCAGTGTTATCTACATAGTACAGAATGTATTTCACAAAGGAAAAGAGAACAGGACGATCAGTTTAAATTCTCATTACATTGTAATGTTCAAAAACCCTAGAGATGCATCCCAAATCACACATCTTGCCAAGCAGATGTATCCAGGAAATGTTAAATATATGCAGGAGGCTTTTTATGATGCCACTTCAGATCCTTATGGGTACCTTTTCATTGATTTGAAGCAAGACACACCAGAACATCTACGACTTCGTACACGTATATTCCCAGGACAAAACCAATGGGTGTATTTGAAGAAGACGTGAAAAAGGGCATTATAAAAACATCAACATGATACGTATGAGTGCAGTTGTAATAGTGGCATCAAAGACTCAACATGTCTTCCTTACAGTGTATGAAATGTCAAAAGAAATTCTCCAGACTCTTTGCATTAAAAAGACACATGAAGAATTTTCACGTCGATGATAGTGAAAACAGTGAAGATGACGACTTAGTAGAAGAGAAAGATGCTTCCTTTCCTTATTCTTGCAAACGCCTGCGTGACCATGCGGCTGATTTGAACTATTTGCTTTTTGCGAAACCCACAATGTGCAGAAGCGTCATCCAAGACGCAGATAGGTCATTGATACTCTGCCTCTGTGAATGTGCCAAGAATGTTTTAAAAGGCAATGTCGACCTAACAAACAACCAGTTTAACACATTAGCTCCTTACAAAGAGGAGCTCCGAGAGCTTGTCAACAAGAAAGTTCCTATTGAGAGAAAGAAAGAAGTATTACAAATTGGTGGTATCTTACCTGCTCTTTTAGGACCCTTGTTGGTACCAGTGATTGCGCCTTTGGCTTCAAAATTATTAGGACTTTGAGATGGAGCACACAAGGAAAATGTTACTGGTAGAACCTAAACTGTTGGAGGGATTGCAGCATCATGATGTAGTGAGAAATCCCAGTTGTCAGGGGTACTACTGCACCGAAAAATGATGCCAGTTTCAATTCAGACCAAAGTATTGGAGTCGACCAAGGATCTTCCACAACAGACCCGATAGAAAGTGAAATTATAAAATCTGTCCCAAAGACTATGAGAAATAGAGCAGAACTATTATTACACAAAATCAAATCAAAACCCGACATGAAGTGGAATGACCGTGGCGAACTTGTCTATAAGGGTGAACGGATCAAAAACAGTAATATGGTCGATCTGGTCAATGATGTTTTACGTCGAAGAAAACATTTCGAACCACGCGGATGGCAGGTATTTAGTGCTGGTCTTCGAGAAACTAATGTACCACAGGATCTCATAGGGCACAAGGAGAGATGGAACTGGATACAATCTGGAAAGGATCCCTTGCAAGACGAGCATGATGCATCAGAATCAGATACGTCATCTAGTAGTTTGGAGACGTTAACAGATGACAAACCCGAGTACAAGTCTTCATTGGCACAAGCTTACGAATCAGATCCAGAAGTATGCCGCAAAATTTGAAAACACCAAAGAAAACATCCTTCTCTACGCCTCGTTGGTCACCATATTAATACCTATTAATACAGTCTATGTTAAGCCCAGTTTTCATTCCTCATCATGAAAGCCAAGAAGAAGGTGGATGCATCAAAAATACTTTCCAAAAAGTATTATGATCCAAAACATCCTGGGAGTTACGGCGGAGTGAAATCATTCAAAAAAGCACTTGGCAATTTGAAAGTGAAAGAACAAGATGTTTCAGACTGGTTGATGACGCAAGACACCTACACTTTACATAAGCCTGTGCGTCGAAGTTTCAAAAGGAGAAAAGTACTTGTAGCTGGCATCGATCAACAATGGCAAGCAGATCTCGTTGACCTGCAAAGTATTGCAAAACACAATGATGGATACAAATACTTGTTGACCTGCATTGATGTTCTATCGAAATATGCATGGGTCATTCCTTTGCGCGACAAAACGGGCAAAACATTAGTGGAAGCGTTCAAGGCAATATTCAAGTCAGGTAGAACACCTCGCCAGCTACAAACAGATAAAGGGAGTGAATTTACCAACAGGAATTTTCAGTCTTTCCTGAGAGAGAATGACGTACATTTCTTCACAACAGAGAATGAAGACATTAAAGCCTCCATAGCCGAAAGGTTTAATCGAACTCTGAAGACAAAGATGTGGAAATATTTTACACATAATGATACTTTGAAGTATATTGATGTTTTGGACGATTTGGTGTATTCATACAACCATACTCATCACAGGAGTATAAAAATGGCTCCAGTACAGGCAACAAAAAGAACGAAATCATAGTTTGGAAAAATCTCTATGATGACAAAGCTTTGGATGTCAAAAACACCGCCCTGAAAATAGGGGATCAGGTTCGAATCAGCAAAGCAAGACGGGCATTTAAGAAAGGTTACTTGCCTAGTTGGAGCGAAGAAATATTTACCATTAGTGAAGTGCGTGAACGTCAACCACCTGTGTATCGCATCAATGACTACTATGGCGAACCATTGAAAGGAACATTTTATCCCCAAGAGTTACAAAAAATCGTTAAATCTGATGACGTATACAGAATTGAAGAGGTGTTACAGAAAAGAAAGAAAGGAAAGCAGATTCAATATCTTGTCAAGTGGCATGGATATCCCTCATCATTCAACAGTTGGATCAACAGAAATCAGTTGACTACATATAAAGGATAGATATTGTTCAAGACTTTAGTTGCCCAAAACACCAGGACTAGCACACATCGGCCATTCAACATGTTTTACCTGACACTCCCAAGTAATAGTTCGATGTCAACTTATTCTAAAAATACTTTGACAAATTATCGTGTCAAGTTACACCATTCCCTGGATTTATCAGGACAGTGGGAAGTGGGATTGACTGAAATTCAGTATCCACATTCGTGGTATAATGTATCAAACGACCAAGCATGGTTTGAAATAACTGAAAATCCAGAAGCTCCAAAAGTTCAGTTTGTGCTGAAAAATGGATACTACGTTTCACCTGGAAAGCTCATGAAGACTTTATGGGGTTTGAAAGGGAGCATCAATGGAGGCGATAAAGTGAAAATAGAATTTGATGACATCAGTCACAAAGTTACAATCACAATAGTAGATGAAGCTATTCTAAAACTGTCCAAATCTCTTGCTAAAATATTAGGCTTTGAACAAGAGGAATTCGACGCTGGTGTTTACATAGCTCCTTGGGTGTGCGACGTGACACAAGGATTTCATTCTCTGTACATCTACAGTAACATCGTGGAGCCTAGTATGGTAGGTGATGCACTTGTACCATTACTGAGAATTGTTCCAATAAAGGGATCGTCTGGCGAAATGGTTTCTTACACTTATCAAAACATTCAGTACCTACCACTACAGCAGAGGCAATTTGACACCATAGAAATAGATATAAGAGACGACACTGGCTTACCAGTGCCATTTGAAAGAGGAAAGGTCGTGGTGGCACTACATTTCCGGAGACGACAGCCATAATGAGATTTCAAACAGACAAAAACATTCGCTTTGATGGAAACAGAGGTGCGATTGATGAATATTACATTAATCAAGCAGGACATGGATAACCAGCTTTTCAAGGAGCAAGAGTTCAACGAGGACATGGCATTGGTAACATGTTTAGTGGTCTTTTGAAAAGCGCAATGCCTCTTATCAAAAAAGGATCAAAAGCATTGGGTAAACAAGTCTTATCAACAGGACTTGACATTGCTAATGATTTACTTAGTGGTGAAAACATACGCACATCCACAGAACGACGACTGAAAGAAGCGGGAAGAAATATCATGAATCAAACAAGAGACAGAATATCAAAACCACCAGGAGAACCTCATCGAAGGGGTATAAAGCGGCGTGCCAATGCTTCAGCTGTCATTCGTAAGCGAGCAAAGGTACAAAGAACATCTAAGCCGAGAAGAGACATCTTCACCTAAACGTCAAAATGTCTTTGGTCCATCAACATTCCTGTGAATGCATGAAGTCAGAGTTGGACTTGTTTGCTGTTCCACCAACTCAAGCAAGCATTGAATATGGACATTGGGTAGAACATCGGCCATTGTCTTCTATCACGGACTCGGGACCTATAGAATTTAATATTTCCGGATCAGGGGATGATTATCTGGATCTGAATAACACCTTCTTGTATTTGCAAGCCAAAATAGTCACCACAAACAATAACGCAAACCTCGACGCTCAATCAGATGTGGGACCTGTGAACAATTGGTTGCATTCACTCTTCAGTCAAGTCAACATTTCTTTAAACGAAAAAGTGATATCCATGCCGGCCAACACTTATGCCTACAGAGCTTTTCTGGAGAACCTTCTCAGCTATGGGAAATCTGCCAAGGCATCGCAACTAACCTCTGAGATGTGGTACAAAGATACCAGTAGCCATATGGAAGCCAGAACAGATGATAATGCTGGCTTTACTAAACGCAAAGCATTAATCGCCCGTAGCAGAATAGTTGATCTAACAGGAAAACTTCATTTGGATATGTTTTTCCAAGAAAGATATCTGCTCAATGGAGTGGATGCAAAGATAAATTTGATCAGGAGTAAAGATGCATTCGCACTCATGGCAGCCAATGATGACTTTAAAATCAAAATTATGGACGCTGCCTTGTTTGTGCGGAAAGTTAGGATCAGTAACACAGTCAGAATGGCTCACATCAAAGCTCTGGAGAGAGGGACAGCCAAGTACCCCATAAAGCGTATTGAGACTAAGGCATTTTCCGTTGCCACTGGAAGCATGAGTATCAACAAAGAGAACCTTTTCCTTGGACAAATGCCTAAGCGCATTTTTGTTGGTCTGGTAGATAATGATGCTTACAACGGAGTAGCTACGAAGAATCCTTTCAATTTCAAACACAACAACATTGAGTTTATGGCACTCTATGTTGACGGACAGCAGATTCCAGCCAAACCTTTGCAACCTAACTTTGGACGCAGTCGTTTTATTCGCAGTTATTCGGGCCTTTTTACGGGGTCTGGGAAGATCTTCCACGATGAAGGAAACGATATCAGTAGGGATGAATATGGAAATGGCTATACAGTATTTGGTTTTGATCTGACTCCAGACTTATCTGAAGCAGGTCATTTCCACCTTATAAAACATGGTAACCTGAGACTTGAAATTCACTTTTCACAAGCCTTGGCAGAGACCGTCAGTGTTGTTGTGTATGCTGAATTTGATAACATCATAGAGGTTGATCGCAACAGGAATGTAATATTTGATTTTGCAACCTAAAACAATGAACACTAAACAAATACAGACGGTTATTAGACAGAATGTAGGATCATCTTTCCTAGGTGTATTTGCTCGAAATAGGATTCCCTCAGTGAATATATTACCGTGCTCGATGGTCTGCAATACCGATCTGGACAGCCAGTTGGGTCAACACTGGGTTGCGATCTACCTGGACCAGTGTGGCAATGGAGAATACTATGACAGTTATGGGTTGCCACCACTGCATACGGAGTTTCAGACTTTATGCATAAGAATGTAGATTCCTGGATTTGGAACACCAAACAAGTCCAAGACAGATACTCTGTTGTATGCGGACATCATTGCATATTTTATTTGAATTATCGATACAAGGGCTTAGATATGACTGAAATTACTTCGATGTTCACAGATAACCTTTTTGAAAATGATGCCATTGTAAAATATTATGTTGACTTATTAGATTAGTCAAATCATTGTACTTAGTTCTGGTTCATTAATATCAATGTTATGTAACATTCATATGACTGTTATGCATGATTTTCTTGTTCATGTTCACATTGTTTACATTGTTCACATTGTTTACATTGTTCAAATAGTTCAATAAAATTTGAATTAAAAATATGTGTTCTGTCTTATTTTATCAAAAACTGAAATGTGCTCCACAGATGAGATTTGGACTTGTAATGTGCACCAGCAGCAAATATGGACACTTGAAATGTGCTCTCCATCTGCACTTAAATGTGTTGTCACAGAATATTAGAGGCTATTATTGACCTTAAACATCCACCAGCACCTCACTTAAGCATTTTATGTACCAATGTGCATACTAAATGTGCTGCTCAAGAACGTGGATACATACTAATTGTGTACTTAGAATATAGATCAGCACTTAACACATTAAGCACTTCATTGTAATCCCATTGTGCTTTTCCGTGCGCACTTAAATTGTGCATCTTCATCATACATTTACACCTTAAATTCACTGACAGCACCTAATTGCATACAATTTGTGTAATAGCAGGTTAAAACATTCACATGTTGTCAAAGAAACTAATTGCACCCTTATTGTACACATCCTGCACTAAGGTGGACCTTCATGTTATATAATACATTTAGATATACAAATAATGGAGCTGAGTGCACCATAAATGTGCACATTCTATATCTATATGTGTACATTCTGCACACTAATGTGGATATCTTGCAAACAAATGTGCACATCTTGCACACTAATGTGCACATCTAGCACACTAATGTGCACATCTTGCACACTAATTTGCACATCTTGCATACTTATGTGCACATCTTGCTCACTTATATGCACATCTAACACACAAATGTGCATACCTTACATACTATTGTGCATATCTTGCACACTTATCTGCATAACTAACATTTAAATGTGCACATCTTGCACACAAATATGCACATCTTGCACACTTATGTGCACATTATGAAGACAGATTTGCACATCTTGCACCCAAATGAGCACATCTTGAATGTGCGCATTCTGCACATGAATCTGCACATCTTGCACACTACTCTGCACATCTTGCACACTACTCTGCACATCTTACACACTTACGTGCACATCTAACACATAAATGTGCACATCTAACACCCAAATGTGCACATCTTACACACTTATGTGCACATCTAGCACACAAATATGCACATCTTGCACCTTAATGTGCACATTCTGCACCCTAATGTGCACATTCTGCACCCTAATGTGCACATTCTGCACCCTAATGTGAACATTCTGCACCCTTATGTGAACATTCTGCACCCTTATGTGAACATTCTGCACCCTAATGTGCACATTCTGCACCCTAATGTGCACATTTTGCACACTAATATGCACATTTAGCACATTTAATGTGCACATCCTGCACATTAGTTTGCACATTTTGCACACTGATGTGCACTTTCTGCACACTTATCTGCACATCTTTCAAACTAATTTGCACATCTTGCACACTTATGTGCACATCCTCGCATCAATCTGCACATCTTACACTCTAATATGCACATCCTGCACACTAAAGTGCACATCTTGCACACTAATCTGCATATCTTGCACACTAATGTGCACATCTTGCAACCAAATTTGCAGATCCTGCAACCAAATGTGCGCATCTTGCACCCAAATGTGCACATCTTGCACCCAAATTAATATATACATCTTGCACACAAATTCTCTTCTATTAATAAACTCAACTATACAGATGTCATAATGACATCATTATACGCCATTATGACTTTATAGTTGCACGTGCGATTTCCTGACCTACCTTATTTAGGATATAATGTAACCCATACTACAAGGGATACAGAATGCCAGGGCAGTCCCCAGTGCTCCACCTAAGATTGCAGGTACAGAATAAATGACGTCATAGGTTCTGGACACTTCTAGAAAGTTCTTACTGGCAAGCTGCCAGCACGTGCCGTTGACACGAAAGGTCGTTTCAAAGGCATATGTTCTAGAAAGTTCTAACTGGCAAGATGCCAGCGCGTGCCGTTGACACGAAAGGTCGTTTCAAAGTCAAAGCTGCAGGTGCAGAATAAATGACGTCATAGTGAAGACGACGTCATAATACTAACGTCATGGAATACTTGACGTCATAATTCTGACGTCATAGTGAAGACAACGTCATAATACTGACGTCATGGAATACTTGACGTCATAATACTGACGTCATTGTATACTTGACGTCATAATACTGACGTCATAGTGAAGACAACGTCATAATACTGACGTCATAGTGAAGACAACGTCATAATACTGACGTCATTGTCTACCTGACGTCATAATACTGACGTCATCATGACGTCATAATGCTGACGTCATAATACTGACGTCATCATGACGTCATAGCTGCACGTGCGGTTTCCTGACCTTGACAGCGAGGCTTCTTCTACTACTATTGATTTGCTTGAACAAGGGATGAATGAAAAACAGCTTAAGGTGCGTCATTGGTCACGATTTTGGGCTATTCTTGCGCATCTCCTGTTCTAGCACTCATTGAGCTTGACTTTTATAGATATTTCAATTTATTATGGCCAATGTATCATTTCTTACTCTTTTTAACTTTTAAGACTTCAATTCATAAGACACATTATAAAGCGGCCAAGTTTGAAAATTTGATCTAAAATGAATGAAGTATGCGTAAGAAAATGCTTTGCGGTAATTTCTGTAAAAATTGACGTGGAGGTACCTGTACTTTTTTTAACTGTTCGGATCTCTTTTACATTAGTAATTACCCATGAATTTTGTTTTACGTATGGAATATTATTGAGTTAAGCTTTTTTATAAGGTATGGCTGATGAATACGGACAAATTATAAATTGTTTAATTCCACCCAAAATAAGCCAAAGGCATATTTTCAGCTCTGACACTTTTTTCAAGAATAAACCACAAAATGGCACTATTTGTGAGCGTCTTATCTCTCTTATTTTAACACGGACATATACTTTTTCTTCAATATTTTGAAAAGTCTTCCCTAGGAGCACATTTTACTGTGTGTTTGGAAATATCGTTGAAATTCGGAATCTCTGAAATTTTGACCTTAACTTGGATGATTTTCGTTATTTTTGAGTAAAATCTAGAAAATTTTAAATTATCGGTGAAGTTGGAACCTAAGGTAGCACTTAATCAAATTCTACTTCTATACAAAGTTTCAAACCTGTTTTATTGTATAATAACAAAGAAAAGTAAAATAAAAATCAAATGAGTGCATTTCAACACTTTTTGTATTTTCTTTACAAATGTGCAACTAATTTCCGTCATTATTTACCCAGTTTTCAAAGAAGCATAAATCTCGATTTTCATCACGGACCTATTAATTTTCCTTCATAAAATGATTAAGTGACATTTCAGAAATGACATGCCTTAAAGATACACCATGTACAGTGGCGGATCCAGCGCCCCCTTTGCCGGGGGGTCAAGGGGCGAATTTTGCCGATTTTTACTGAAAATGGGCCAAAATATACCTGTTTTTGGAAATTTTTGGGTCAGTGCTGGGGGGGCACCCCCTCCGCACCCCCCTGAATCCGCCACTGATGTACATTTAGAAATCTGACATTTTGTGCTGAATTCCAGGTTTGAAGTCTTATTTTCTCATGTGAGTTTTTCAAAATTCCTCTTTGGGAATATAAGGGCGATTTTGTTTGAAAAAATAGATGAAATTTCGCATTGGGAAGGGGCCGAAACTTGGCACCAAAACAAGGGAGGAAAAACCTTGCTGTGGGTAGATTTATCCCTGAACTAAGCTTCAAATTCAGTACTGCAGATAATGCGAAAGCATCTATACTGAAAATTATTGTTTTAGTAGGGGACGTAGTCGGCGCGAAGCGCCGACGAAGTCGCCATCAAGATAGACGTGTGTACATGAATAAGCAAAAAGCATGCATTTTCCCGTTTTTCTTACCATTACCTTCGATTCAAAATTTGTGTGCACGGTACATGCGGAAACGGCGAACGTTAGAGAAGACAGAAAGGTTACGAATGGAAATGCACATCACAGGCTGCCGATATTTATCTATCAAAAAATAAAAACCAACTTTTTGTTGTTTTTTTATCGCACATACAGGGAAAGAAGAACAACAAACGGTCAGCTTTTATTTTTTATTTTTTTTTTAAATAGATAAACATCGGCAGCTTGTGATGTTCATTATGACGTCGTTTTTTGAAACGTAAATGCACGTGAAGTTTTGTCTACGCATACATTAACAAGTAAAAAATAAAGAGGGAAGACGTTTTTGAACAGAGATTTAAACACGAAATCAAATATTTCATCATAAGATCGTAGTGCCGAACCGCACGCAATCACGCGCAACATGTAACAGATCGATTTCAGTCGAAACTACAGTTAGAAACGTGTGATAATCACAACCTACCTCGACATAACATTTCACTGGTGAAGATGAATGACAAAAGTAGATCAAACATTCAACCTAAATTTTGAATAAGTCTGATCCACTAATACCCGAATTTGCAAAGTATACATCCTAAAAACTAATGGAATCCATGGGTACCCACAAGTGCTGTACACACTGTACACAGTGTCGTTGCATACACAGCGTGACAGCCAGTCCTTGAACTTCGTCTGGCATGGCGCGTCACTGACTATGTCACATTGACATTTAGGTCACTCACACAGTGTACACGTGCACTCATAATTATGTCATGCAACTACTAGGAGAAATGGGGAATCGACAAAGATATAGTACATCGATCAAATTGACAATTTAAATTCCTTGTGGATCTTTTTTCCCCTGTACGTATGATAAATAACAACAAAGGCTGAAAGGGTTGATTTTCATTTTGAAATTGATATTTAAACATCGGCAACCTGTGGTTTCTACTTTATTGTTGAACAGCTCTTTATCTCCAAATATTGATTGCAAACCTTAGTTGTTTTTTTTTTTGGTTTGGAATGACACGCAAGTCGTCATTTATTTCGAGCTGGATTTATTATCATTATCATTTTTCTTGAAAAGGGGGGATATTTATTTTTTATCTATCATTTTTATTTATTTGTCTATTATTTATTTATCTATAGAGCTACAAATATTGATTGAAAACATTTTTTCGGAATGACATGTCAAATCGTACTTAATTTCATGCTGGATCTACTATTATTTCATTTTCCCATGGAAGGTGTGTGTGTGTGTGTGTGTGGGGGGGGGGGGGGTTAATTAATTCTTAAGCATGATTCGGCAAAGTATTTCGTCAGCCCTTTAATCTGTTTCTATTCTTGGGGATTTTTTTTTGGGGGGGGTTCTTACTATGATTTGATGAGAAATCTCAAGTCGGTCATTTTATTTACTTAGATTTACATTTCGCTTTTCAGGAGGCTAGTAAGAGCTTCATGTCATCATGCTGTTTTGTCTATGTGGTAGAAATTATAATATTATTTCGCTCTGGCTAAATCACCTGTGTAAGTGGCGGATCCAGCGCCCCCTTTGCCATCGGTCAAGGGGCAAATTTTGCCGATTATTTACTGAAAAGCGGCCAAAATATATACTTTTTTTGGAAATTTTTGTGACAATGCCGGGGAGGGGAAGCCCCCTCCGTACCCCCTTGAATCCGCCACTGTGTGTTAAATTTAT
Organism: Pinctada imbricata; assembly: GCA_033119305.1. Taxonomy (NCBI): domain Eukaryota; kingdom Metazoa; phylum Mollusca; class Bivalvia; order Pterioida; family Pteriidae; genus Pinctada; species Pinctada imbricata. The sequence continues at coordinate 22,926,187 of VSWD01000005.1, forward strand.
TGATAAGTAGTTCCAATGGTGACAAAAAAATATCCATTTACATGTACTGATGATATTCATCTGTGTTTCTTTGACCCCTGCGTTTTACGGTCTTGTTTGTGTGTGGTCATTGTACACAGTAACAGTGAGGAGGTTGTTTTACACCATAATTGTGCTTTCTTCGAGACCTCTGGGAAATCGAAATAGTGGGAGTGTTGTGCGCACTTAATCGAGGATAACCACACCGTCTGCTACTAATGTGGCAGATGGCCGTCCTAAGTCGGCACCGGTTGCCCATTGGTCTCGTTGGTTTAAGTGTGGTCTCTTATGTTTAATGTTTCAATGGTGTGATTTGGTGTCGCTTTTGGGTCTTTTCAGTGGGTGTCTGTTCTGTGTTGTTTTTTGTTTTGTTTTTTTTTTTGCACTGAGTGTTTTGGGGTTTTGCTGTGGGTGCTGCAACCTAGTGTAGTTGAAGATCCCCTCCTTTCTTTTAACTTTTCTATCAGTGCTACGTCCCCTTCATGGCTTTGCCATAGTTCATATTACATTTTGAAATAATTCATCTGAGTAAAACGGGTGCTTACCAAGTGTAACAACTGTCTACCAATCTGGATTCATCCCTGCTAAGGTTAATGCTTAATGTAAAGTTCGAAACAACAGAACTATGATATGGAAGCAGTATTTTGGGGTCGCTCAATGTAGCTGTATATACTATGGCAACCGTAAAGCAAGTTATTAGACAGAAAAGATTGACAACAGTGGAAATTCTGTCGAAATTTACCGCCATTCTCGGCTCATGGGCGCAGCCATTAAATAATCTCTAAACCTTTAGAAATAAAATAATCACTTTAGCATACTTTAAGAAAAAATTCCTTTATTTTTGAAGGAAAAAAAATACTCAATAATCAAAAGCTAAAATTTAATAAGAAACGTCAAAAAGTAGTAAATTTTCTTGAAGAGAAGAGAGGAGGTTATTACACTGTCCCGGATGAGAACTCTCCATTTTCTGTTTATCCTTCTAAATCCATCCAGTTCAGGAAGTTTTGGAACACAAGAAATAGATGTCAGTCCTTAAATTCAATCAATGATATTTTGACGCTTGCTATAATGGCAGCTGAGTTTGATCCAGATGATAAGTACAGGTACACTGATAGAGAAATGGGAGGGGACAGTTTCAAGAGAAATAACTCATGCTAAATGATCTGACTCACAAACCTAAAAAGTTTTACTACTTTACAGAAGATGTTGTATTTTATTTGTTTTAATTATAGCATCTTATTGGTCCATCATTTAAATAGTCTGATAAGGTGACCAGATACCATTTTTGATTACAGTTTTGTATCCATCACAATCGTAGTATATTTGTTCCGAAATTATCATGCAAAGTGACATATCGCACTACTGTCCTGTTCACTAAACCCAGAGCCAGGGTGTTTTTCTAGCCACTGATGTCAGGGGCCTGGGCCGATGAAATTTGGAATTTTGCAACATTTCAACCTAAATTGGTAAACAAATTTCAAACAACAAAATTTATGCAAATTATCCCTTATCAACGGAGGTCGGGGAAACGGCAAATCTAGCTATTAAAGCTAAATCTAGCTTTAAAAGCTTGTTCTAGCTTTAAAATGGACCAAATTGAGCAGTATTATTTAGAATGTGTGAAAATAAAGACGTTGCGCACTTGCGCCTCTACGGATATCATAATATTTACGTACGAAAACGAACATTGGATCGGACCGGAATACTGCACATCCGTCTGCTAGTTGATCTTTTCTCTTGCAAACAGTGAATCCACCGAGTTCGGTAAATTAAAAATGGCGGATTCAAGTCAAATGTATTCTTCTAAATAAATAAGACATTAAATCTACAAAGGTAAGTCATTTACAAATGTAATGTGTAAACAGGTGAATATTTACCTTTTCCTTGAATGCACATGTGCAGCTGCACTTGTAAATGCAATGCTGAGTTTCCAATTTTAAGATCCAATGTTTTTTTTCGTACGTAAACATTACGATATCCGTAGAGGCGCAAATGCGCAACATCTTTATTTTCACACATTCTAAATAATACTGCTCAATTTGGTCCATTTTAAAGCTAGAACAAGCTTTTAAAGCTAGATTTAGCTTTAATAGCTAGATTTGCTGTTTCCCCGACCTGATGAAATCAATTGTCAATATTTTGAATCCCTCCTAAAGTTAAACTAACACAATATGTTTGTTCTACTTTTGCTTTCCTTTCAGTTAATGATACGTAAATTGGAAAGTTATTTCTCGTTTTGGAGAAAAGATTAAATTGGGAATTTTTAGGTCTAAAATTGGGAAATAGTACCACTTTTTGGCGTTGGGAATGGGGCCGAATTTCGGCCCCCTACAGACCCTAAAAAAATCCCTGAGAGCACCCTATTTTGGCCAGAGAGACGTCCCTCTGGCTCAGTCTAGTACTAGCGCCAGATTACTACACTATTCTCCCCCTTCAATTTTGGACCTTCCTGCCCCTCCACGACCACCCTCATACATGTACCTGTACCCACCACCTCTCCGTGGGATTTATATTGGGCGCCATTGTAGAAAACATGAGACTACCCCCACCTGGGATTGAACTAGCAACCTTCTGATGTTAAGTCTGACGCTCTACCAAGTGAGCCCTCTGGCTCGGTCTAGTACAAGCGCCAGATTACTACATTACTATTGAAAATCCCCGTAGACTTTTTATTTTCAATCCTATTTCTAACTTTAAAGTCTACGGGGATTTTCAATAGGAAAATCAATTTATAGTTCACCTTTAGTGGTAACAGAAAATAAAATTGTTTTTGCTGTAAATTTTATTTTCTGTTACGACTAAAGGTGAGCTATTAAATTGATATCTTTTTTGAAGATGAAAATATCATATTTTAGAGAAAACAGGGTGCTCTGGATCTAATGAACAGGACAGTAATACGTTTACATGTACATTGTTATGGAAGCATATTTCTGCCATTTAGATTTACTACGTTGCGTGAAAACCAGAATTGGGTTCTGCAACGTACCAGATATAGATACCGGTACAGATATATATTGACTTTGTAAATAAATAAGTTAACTTGCCACATATTTATCATTTATGTCAACTTATCAGATAATTAACTAAGCCGACCCTACAGATGGGTCACACTAAAAAGTGGCCTGGAACGTCTGAGTAATGAAAAAGCGTCCAAGAGGTATTTGAGATGTAAAATTGCCACAAAATGATTAATTTTCTTTTAATCAATGAAGATATCACAAATACCTGATGCTTATAGTTCAAATTCATCGTAACTATAGACGAAAGGGAGTGGGGGGGGGGGGGGAATGGGTATACATCTTCAGTTATACACGTAACACAGCCCTTCTGAATCAATCACATTTCAAGATGAAAAAAAAGTCTGCAGCCAAAGCATGTCACTGAATTGGAACTTTTTCCTCCTGAGTGCTAGAGAATAATTTCCCAAGCTGTCTGATGTCCCTATACAGTATACTGCAATTGCACTATTTTATATAATTTATGCGGGAGGTCAAACCCATTTTATAGGATTTATAAATAAGACAACTGCGATTTCATAACGATAATCTGTCGTTTTTCTTTTATTACTGTCTCTCATCTCTAAGATATATATATAATGATCAAACACTCTTCTGTTCTACATGTAAATAAAGCACAACCCCCCCCCCCCCCCCCAAAAAAAAAATGTTTACAGGATAGCAGTATAGCAAATTTATTCTCAAATTTAGGTAAAAAAAACTTTTATTCTGTTCTCTTGGGAGCTTTTTTAAGTGCTCGGACGCTTTTTAGAGTGACCGTTCCAGATGAATGACAGATAATTTAACTAGGCTGACTTGTCAGATAGGTAAGGTTGACTTGTCAGATAATTATGTCAACTGGTCTAATAATTATGTCAACTTGTCAGATAACTAGTGTCAACTTGTCTAATAACTATGTCAATTTGTCTGATAGCTATGTCAACTTGTCTGATAACTATGTCAGCTTGTCAGATAACTATGTCAACTTGTCTAATAACTATGTCAAGCTTGTCAGATAACTATGTCAACTTGTCTAATAACTATGTCAACTTGTCAGATAACTATGTCAACTTGTCTAATAACTATGTCAACTTGTCAGATAACTATGTCAACTTGTCTGATAACTATGTCAACTTGTTCTGATAACTACTAGTATGTCAACTTGTCAACTTGTCTGATAACTACTAGTTTGTCAACTTGTCTTATAACTACTAGTATGTCAACTTGTCAGATAGATATGTTGGCTAATTTAAATTATCGGACAAGTTGATGGCAGAAGTTGACTGTATTTCGACTTAAGACCATGATAATAATATAATTTGGAAAACAAAATCATCTGACAAGTCAGCATAATAATGTGACAGATCGACTTAATCATTTACTTAGTCGACATATGTATATATAATTTAAACAATGTTAAAATAAAACATTTTCAAGTATTATTCAGTTAGTTGTAAAACTATAGCTATTAATTACTGATCTACCACCTATCTACAACTTTTTGTTAGGCACGGTCCATTTGATATTCTGGGGGGGGGGGGCTTGGGTTTTTTAGTCCCCTACCGGCAACGCTGAAGGGGACTCTTAGTTTCCTCTCGGTCTGTCTGTCCGTCTGTCCGAATATCAGTTTTCCGGACTTTTTTCTGAGAGATATTCAGATGAAATTTGATACACAGCTTGGTCTTGGATAGTTACAGAGCAACTTTGACTTTCATCACGCTTGACCCATTTTTCGAGGAGTTATGCCCCTTGATGACTTGGAAAATTCAGTTTTTGTCAGTTTTCCGGACTTTTTTCTGCAACGGATGGAGATATTCAGATGAAATTTGATACACAGCTTGGTCTTGGATAGTTACAGAGCAACTTTGACTTTCATCACGCTTGACCCATTTTTCGAGGAGTTATGCCCCTTGATGACTTGGAAAATTCAGTTTTTGTCAGTTTTCCGGACTTTTTTCTGCAACGGATGGAGATATTCAGATGAAATTTGATACACAGCTTGGTCTTGGATAGTTATAGAGCAAGTTTGACTTTCATCACGCTTGACCCATTTTCAAGGAGTTATGCCCCTTGATGACTTGGAAAATTCAGTTTTTGTCAGTTTTCCGGACTTTTTTCTGCAACGGATGGAGATATTCAGATGAAATTTGATACACAGCTTGGTCTTGGATAGTTACAGAGAAAGTTTGACTTTCGTCAGGCTTGACCTATTTTTCAAGGAGTTATGCCCCTCTATAACTTGGAAAATTAAGTTTTTGTCAGTTTTCTGGACTTTTTTCTCTGCAATGGATGAAGATATTCAGATGAAATTTGATACACAGCTTGGTCTTGGATAGTTACAGAGCAAGTTCGACTTATGTCACGCTTGACCTATTTTTCGAGGAGTTATGCCCCTTTATGACTTGGAAAATTCAGTTTTTGTCAGTTTTCCAAACTTCTTTCTGCAACAAATAGAGATGTTCAGGTGAAATTTGATACTCAGCTTAGTCTTGGATAGTTACAGAGCAAGTTCAACTTTCGTCACGCTTGACCTCTTTTTCGAATTGATAAAGCAGATAAAACTTCAGAACTGAGCTGCACAGACAGTAAGTTTAATTTAAACTCATATATGTTTCATTGAAGAGTAATTCATAGGCAGAGTTGCAGGACATAAATATATGCCGCCGGTAGGGGACTATATCGCTCAGCGATCATAACATTTTTTTCGAAAAAAATAATTTTGCTCTGAATTTTGATGAAAAAAATTAATTTGCTTATGGTGTGTCAGAAGGAAATAATCTTGCTCTCACAAGTAGTCTGATTTGAAGAATTACCATAAAATATCGCTAAAAAATCCTGAAAAATAGTTTTCTATCAGAACATTAATTTTTAAAGGCAAAGTTCATACAAACTGTATTTGAAAAATATCAAAAGAATGCATGTTTGTGGAAAAAAGCGCTTCCTTAGAGGCTTAAATATACATGTATTATCAATACAATGCATTGCTTTTAATAGATGCAAAGAGTCTAATTTTATATACAAGCTTTTGAAGGAGAACTTCAGTTTTTCTCCAATTTACAATTATAATTTTGAAAATTTGTCTAGAAAACTCTTTCCTCAGAGCCGCTTATAAGATATATAGACCTGTTTACTGAGGATTATATTGTAAAATATATTCTATCTCTCTGTTTAGAAGTGAATTTAATTTTTCATAAAAATAAAGTAATATTTTAGAGTTTTGAATAAAAATCAAGAATTTCTGTTGATAAAACACAAACATTCTTAATATATTTCACATCACTTTTTAGCTAGAAAAAAATTTTCTTGCTCCAACTTTGCAAGAAAAAAATAATTTTGCTCCGGTCCGGGGCGAAAAAATAATCTTGCTCCAACAAAAAAACCCAAGCCCCCCCCCCCCCCCAAGAATATCAAATGGACCGTGCCTTAGAACCTGAATTTTCTGACATAAGTGTATGATAATCGATAATAGATTGTATCTGATTTTACAACCCTTGTTGTCAATATCACATGATGACAAGATAACATTACACATTTAATCAAAACATTAGTACCAACTACATGTATAATAAATACTGCATTCATGGGTGAATGAGTATCTTAAGGAGGGATTCAACACCAAGATGGCGGTGGCATCATTTGTTTTCTCACTTCCAAGGAAAAGTACAGTCCTTACTACCTTAAAACATTTAATACTCTGATTGATATACAAATTGGAGTATCCTGATGAAGTTTGAATCTTTTCCGACGTAATTTGAAGAAATTATGGCGATTTTCAAAATTGTTGACTTTGGGAGTTTTATCCATAAGCTAACCATGACGTCATTTCGACGTTATCGGGGGAAAATGGTGTCACAGACTATTGCATTCAAAATGTAATTAAAACATTAATACAGAACGTATCGCATTGAAACTTTACATGTATAAAATAGAAAATTCAATATTTATCTTAGTGCATTCGTTGACAAATTTACATAACAAGGAAGCGGATGTCACTTCATTGAAAATGGACGAATTTGGAAGAAAACATTGGAAAATATAAAGCGTGGTAAAATTTTAATCCCAAATTCAATTTTTTTCATTTAGTCATGAAATCATCTCTGGACACCATTGATAATTTGTTTAGTTTTTGACAAGGATTGATCCACAGGACTCCTAACAGGGATTTTTTTAGGGGTTCTCCAGGGCCGAAATTCGGCCCCATTCCCAATGCTGAAAAACAGGCATTTTTCCCAATTTCTGAGATGAAAATTCCCAATTTGAAAAAAATGAAATTCCAATAAACAAAGTAAAATAATTTCATCAAGAATCTTTAAAGAATAAACACTTAGACAATTATTTAAATTAAATTTAGAAAAATTTAAATTCTAGGCTACATTTATAGCAATATTGATAATACTTTTTGCTTGTTTTCTCAATTTATTTGTATAATTTTTTTTCCCCAATTTCAACCAAATGTCGCTACTTTTCCCAATCTTGAAGGCCCAGGCCTCTGGAATCGAAGGTTAAAAAAAACCCTGCCTAATAATCACCTATCAACTACAGTCAATTGGCTCGAAATTGCAATTTTTTCAGCGACGGTGTAATCTTTTATTCCAGTATCCTGCCTTTGTTTATAAAACAATTCAGCTAATCTTTCCCATATGTAAGAGCTATACATTTATGAATATTTTTGACGTTAAATTAAAATTAATTTCACCTGCTTTTCTGATATTTACTGGTAAACCAGCATGATATTTTTAACTGGTGGTATTGAGTTAAATGGGTCTAAATCAGTGAATAGTTCATATGTTAACTGAAGATTACCAAACACTTGTACTGTGCGGAGCCAACGAGAGACTGGGATGAATAAAATTAATCCCTATCTTACCAGATATGAAAATAAGATCTATAGGCATTTTAGGTTTTTGTATATCATGTTACAGATGTACCAGTCTGCAATGGATTATGGCATGAAAGGAAAATTATATATTCGGGGACATTCATGTAGAATGTACATGTATGTGGCCTTCCAAGCCTGTACGAATGTACAATTTATGTTACAGTTATTTTATGCTTAGAAATTTTTCTAGTTTGTATTCTTGTCCATTACCATTAAACTGTACATGTATTTCATACCATTTCAGTTGGTACTTTGGTCCATTGAGTCGAGATGAAAGTAACGACATACTTATGCCAGAGAGGGAGAGTGGCGTTTTTCTAGTCAGGGAGAGCAAGTCTATTCCCGGAGATTACGTGCTGTGTGTCAAGTAAGTACAAGTGTGCATTCACCTCAAAGCAGTCGAGTCCATCACAATGTACAGCATTAAGTAATACAACAGTTTTCTAGGAAATTGCAATATTGTTGTTAACCACAATGCATGTTATGAAGTAGAATGCATGCAAAAAAATCTCTCTTAATCTCTCACATTTGTAGTAATGTCAAAAATGATACAGAAGTTATTTCATAAAGGAGTATATTGGGTGCGTTCAGAATTCCACTTTTTTAACAAATAATCACATAAGTCACCACAGTGCTTTAAAGTGTTTTTTCCCCATCACATTCTGACAAACAAGATAGCTAACAATGTATCTGATTGGCTGAGGTATTTTTGACATCTCTGCTCCACTGAAACCATTGTGTGGATTTTCATGATATCTTTCAGGAAGCATTGAAGTACTGAACGTAGGTCCTTAAGATTTGTCTTTTTTACCTTATCAATATCAGTGAAACTATAAGAACCAGTGGGGATTTTTCTCTGATATTTATTTGAATTTGATTCCTGATTGTATCATTCTGGGTTCTTTATTTTTCGATAGTTTAACATCCTTTGAGTCATTTTATAACTGCATAATAACACCCAATGGATCTTATTGCCGAATGAATTTTCAGCTTCTTTGAATTTTGCATACATTGTACTTGTAGAATTTCATGACTGCAACCACTGTAATACACAAAGTTCATCAAACTCTTATACAATATACAGGTTTTAACTAGGACTTCCTGTCTATTTCTCAGTAACTGAATAATAAAAGGAATTCAGAACTGTTTTTCAGTAGATATCATGGACTATGTACCCTTGCCACTGTGCTAATTAATCAGGTTTTCAACTTTTCACACTTTAATACGATTTTCCCATGAAACGAATAGTTTTTCACTACTTCCTTGATTGTGTTATGATATGTCCTTTCCTGTTGTAAAGTGAAAGGCATTCTTTCTGCCATACCAGGAAATCATCAGGGAACAGCCCATTCATCTATGCCTTCCTCATATACATGCTATATAAATGCATGTATTACAATTGTATGCAGTCATTATGGACAATTAAGTTTATCTGCAATCCCTATTTTCCTTTTCTTTTAAATGGAGATAATTTCTACACATCTAAAAGATTGGGCCATACAAAGTAAATTTTTGTACTTCTTCAATTTAAAAAGTTATGGTTCAGTGTTTATTTTCTGTGCATTGGGAATGGGTCCAGGTCCCCATGAATTGGGAAATACTACACAGTTTTTAGCTCTACAGGTCTAAGACCAGTCAAGCTTATGCGGTCGCCCTGTGTCCGGCGTCCACCCGTTAAGCATTTCTTGTGATTTCAAGTCCTCTGAAACTGTTGGTGATGGAAAGTTAATTCTTTTTGCAACATGATGGGTCTATGGTCTAGTTGTGCACCTGATATTTTGTTTAAGCCCCTTGACCCCAGGGTCTTAGAAAATGGGTGTAATCATTTCCTCTTATATAACTCTATGTAATCTTGTGGTGACCATTTCTAAGAAAGTATCAATGATCAAAAGATCATTCTTTTTACATCATGATGGGTCTGTGGTCTAGTTGTGCACCTGATATTTTGTTTGAGCTCCTGACCCATGGGTCGTAGGAAATGGGTGTGGTCATTTCCTCCTGTATAATTCTATGTAACCTTGTGGTCACCATTTCTCAGTAAGTGTAAATGATAGAAAGATCATTCATTTTTGCATCATGATGGGTCTATGGTCTAGTTGTGCACCTGGTATTTTGTTTGAGCCCCTGACCCCAAGGTCTTAGAAATTGGGCGTGGTCATTTCCTCCTACATAACACTATGTAATCTTGTGGTCACCATTTCTAAGAAAGTATTAATGATAGAAAGATCATTCTTTTTACATCATAATGGGTCTGTGGTCTAGTTGTGCACCTGGTATTTTGTTTGAGCCCCAGAACCCATGGCTATTAGGAAATAGGTGTGGTCATTTTCTCCCATATAACTCTATGTAACCTTGTGGTCACCATTTCTAAGAAAGTATAAACGATAGAAAGATAAATCTTTTTACATCATGATGAGTCTTTGGTCGAGTTGTGCCCCTGATATTTTGTTTGAGCCCCTGACCCCAGGGTCTTAGATATTGGGTGTGGTCATTTTCTCCTATACATGTATAACTCAATGTAATCTTTGGATTACTATTTCTCAGAAAACATAAATGATAGAAAGTTGATTCTTTTTGCAACATGATGTTTACCTGATATTTTGTTTGAGATTTGGACCCCAAGGGTCTTGGTAAATGGGTGTGGTCATTTTCTCCTATATAACTTTGCAATCTTGTGAACGCCAATTCTCAGAATGCATAATTAATAGAGTATCAATTTTTTTGCACAATACATATGTAATGGGTATGTGGTTTGATTTATTGCACTTGATAATTCATTTTAGTCCCTGACCGCCATGGTCTTGGGAAATGGATGTGATCATTTTCTACTATACAACTCTATGTAATCTTGTGAACTCCAATTCTCAGAAATTGTAATTTGATAAAGAGGCTTTTGCATGATATTCAGACTGACGTCTTGTTACGCTTGCGCGTCTGATATATTTTTTGAGCCCCTGACCCTTGGGTCTTAGAAAATGGTTGTGTCACTTCGAACAATTTAACTAAACAACCAGGAGAGCTTCAGTCTCGTCAGAGACTTCTAGTGTAAATTTTTTATTGTGTGCAACAGTATGAGGCACCTTTGTATAAAATCAATTATATCTGCATTGCTGTTTTCAGCTCTATCAAATTCATCCTTATTTAATTAAAAATCTGTCTTTTACTATCAAAACTGCATACATGTAATTACAAGGTTTTACAGGTAAATTTATAATAATTAAGAATTGGGAATTCTCTTTTCTAGATAAGAAAAAAACATACTATGGGTCTTTATAATGGACCCAAATTGGCTAGAAAATAAACACTGAAGTTTTAATAAGGTTAAAAGGAACAGTACATGCGATAATTTGTTTGCCCTCTTTTAATTGTTGACAGAATGAGACTAAACTTTCATCTTTAGTATCTTTGTATTTATCATAAAAATTTATCATGACAAAAAGAATAGTTCTTTAGATTGCCAAGGTTGGGGAGGGGGATGAAGGATTTAGAATTTGCTCAGGTTAATCAATCTGAAAGCATATAAATGAAAATTTACAATTTGAATAATTCATTGACACATCATTAAGGAAATTATAGAAAGTAAAGGAAAAACTTACAAATTATACTGTTTAAGAATTTTGTATTATTTTGTCATAAACTGTCTCAGTGTCATAATACTTTTGTTTTTAAAAACCATTTTTGTTCAATTTAACTAATTATCTTACTGATCTATTCTTGGCAAATGAATATTTTCTATTTAAATACCTTAAAATTGTACAATTCCCCTTTGCTTTCACTTCATGGGCAGATGTAGAGTTTTTAGCTCACCTGAGCGCGCCGTCCGTTGCTTGGCATAAACTAGATTTTCGACTTCTCCTCTGCAACTTCTGCACAGAATTTCAAGAAATTTTACAGGAAGCAAGTACTTTAAAAGGTCCTCTACCAAGTTTATGCTTTTCGTGCAGATCAGTCAACAAATATGGCTGCCAAGGGCTCTGATTGGCCAAAGCATTTTCGACTTCTCCTCTACAACCGCTGCACAGAATTTCACGAAACTTTATAGGAAGCAAGTACTCAAGGTCTTCTACCAAGTTTATTTTTTTCATGCCAATTAGTCAACAAATATGGCCGCTGAGAGCTCTGATTGGCTGACACATTTTTGACTTCGCCTCTTCAACCTCTGCACAGAATTTCATGAAACCTTACAGGAAGCAAGTACTCAAGGTCCTCTACTAAGTTTGTGTTATTCATGCCGATTGGTCAACTAATAGAGCTGTCAAGGGCTCTGATTGACAGACACATTTCGACTTCTCATTCACCACTGCACACTGAGCGATGTGGCCCCTTGGGCCTCTCATTTTTTTACGAGGGTTCCAAAGCTGTCAGGGTGTCCATCATGGTTTGGGGAAAAAATATGAAAAAACAGGAAAAATTTGTATTTTTGGTAAATTCTTGGGTGTGTGGGGGGCTCCTGACACCCACCCACCCCTCTAGATCAGTCCTTGTACTTTAGATAAACAAGACTTACACTTGAATGCATGTGGAAGTTGTATTGTTTATCATAGTAATTGAAGTATAGAAGTGCCTTTTCAAACCTAGAGCCCTCACCTATTAAATTACCCACTCTGCATGCATGGTAGATATGAAATTTTATCATTATGCAGATATTCCATCAATTTCCAAACTTATTTCTTCATGTTTCCTTCCAGAGAAGACAGCAAAATAAGTCATTACATCATCAACAGAATAACGGCTGGTAACGGAACACGATTCAGGATCGGTGATCAGGAGTTCTCAGATATAGCCAGTCTTCTCAACTTCTATAAAACTCATTACCTTGATACAACTTCTTTAATACGTCCTGTAAGTATGAAACTGTACTGCTGTACTGTATAAGTAGAAAAAAAAGATGATCCCGCTGTAAGTGGTTTAGTCTTAAATTTTCTTGAGGTTCTAATCAATAAACAACCATGCCATGAAACGTACAAGGTGTCAAAGAAGTAAAAGCTTCCAATTTTTAAATCAGATAAAGTGATAAGGCCCTCTTCCTGAATAGATTTATTATATGATGTTTTTCATGTCAGATTTGAAACTAAGGTAGTTTAACATAAAATGTCTTCCAATAACACAAGTACTGTAAGTGTAAATCTTCATATAGATATATGATGTTTATAAATGAGAGATTACAACAATTGATGAAGCAGTTAGAATAGAGTTAGATGTTTAATGAAAATTGTTACATATAACAGTATGTTCACATTGGTACAACAAAACTAGTGACCACTATAGATGTTTCCTATAAGACTCATCATGCTCATATTGGTAAAATAATTTTGATGGAGGCAATATATATTTATGTCATGAAACTTATTTTGCAGGCACCAAGAGAAAAAGTTGTCGCTAAATTTGATTTCCCAGGCAGGGTAAGTCGTTAGGAATTTCCGTTATGTTTAGTAAAATAGATAGTGTAAGCAAATGTGCTGTTTTGAGAGAATGACGAATGTTCATTTAATACCAATTTATTTTGTGTTATTTAAAGGTACATGGGAGAAGTAAAGTAAATTATGACATACTTTTGTTTCTGTAGGATCCAGAAGATCTACCATTTCAAAAAGGTGATGTTCTAGAAGTGATATCCAAAGACGAGAAAGACTGGTGGACGTGTCGTAACAATCGATGTCAAGTTGGTCAGATACCTGTACCGTACATTTCTAAGGTAGGAAGATTTAGTCTTCAACTGTCACAGTATCTTCCTAGTCAATTAGTGAGATAAGTATTTGTAAGACTATTTTATTGACCTAAAGATGTGATAAATGACATCAAATGTTTTCCCATCTTTGATTTAGGTGTGAAATGTCATGGTGAACTCTCTAGGCCTAGGGCACCATTTTAAACTGTCTCAATTTTCTATCAGGAAGGAAAGTTAAAACATACATGTGATAAACATACATAGACATTGTATTGATTATTGATACTATAAAATAGTACATGATCAAACAACAGGACATTTTGTAAAAGTGTTCATATATTAGTGCAGCTTATTATGTATACATTTTTGTAGGTTAGATTTTTATATTCATTACATGTTCATTCCTAAGCCATCACTTTGTAGGATGCTATACCAGAAATGGAGCCTGCGTCCCAACTGAGGCGGGAATCTTTTCAGAAAGAGATTCCCGAGTTTAAAGAGGTACACCTCTCACACCCTCACCGATTATCAATGCATGGAATCTGGGTTGGAATATTCATTCATACTAAACATCTTCTTAATTTTCAGTCTGATGCCGTTTCTTTGTGATATAACCAGCATGTGGTTGAGAATTTATAAATATTATTCAAGCAAGTTCTTGAAGCTTGCTTGCTTTACATTCCCAATAATCGAGAATTTGATCTTTTTCTTCCATGTTACTAAAATGAACTACCATTTATGATTTTCATCTGTCATTCTATATATCATACCAATCTCATTACTACATGCACATGTACTTCTCACTTTGACTTTGCTGAAAATGTAAAGAGATGCAAGAGTTAATGTACATGTATATTTGTTCTTATACATGTATCAGTTATATGTATCATTTAAAAGACGAAATTGTTGTTGAAATTTACCCTTTCTGAAATAATATTACAGGAAAATAAAAGCAAAAGCTGTATAAAAAGGTCAAAGGTTCAAACCTCCCTATAGTGAACCATTGTGACCTTGGGTAGGGTGCATACCCTCTCCCCACTCAGAAGTTAAGGGATTCCTGGCATATAAGATGAGCTAGCTATGTGAATGTTTCTTCAAGCAAAATCCATGAATATGAAAACTTTGTTGTCTGCTCCCTAGAGAGTTGAGGATGATTTTGATTGAATAGGAAAATAAAAGCAAAAGCTTAAAAAAAAGTTCTCAACATCTGGTGTGAGTTATGTGTAGAGGTCATGAGCCAGTCAGGACCATATAATCTGCAATACCAAATCATAGAAATTTGATAAATCCTGACTTGCTCTGGGATAGTTTTTGTTTTTCGGACAGTCAACCATAATCATATCATATGTACATCTGCATTCTAACATATTCAAAATGCTAATTGTCATTTTCTTTGTGAGGTCTTGAATACTGATTTCTTACATTTCAATAAAATCAATCTGAAAATAAGGAATGTAGAATGTTTTAAAGTCTTCTATCAAAAATTTGTAAAACTTAATTCATACAGTTCAGATAGCGATGCATGTATTCAAGGCCTCACATTTCGTATAGTTCAGATAGCAATGCACGTATTCAAGGCCTCACATTTTGCAGCACTTTCCACTAAAGAGACTTCATATATTTCATCTCATGTTACATTGTATTTACCATATCACCATGTTTATTTGCATGAACTTTTTTCTGACAATTTCTTCCTAACTGATATTTTGCAGTTTGATCCCTCGGCTCAGAATAAATCTGACATACAAAGTCATAATGAAGGCCCGGGTTATAGGGCCCCAGAACCCATTAGAGAGGTAACGTATCGTTGTTCAGATTCTAACGAGATATGAAAATTTGACTTGTAAAGCTTGAATAGTGTTAAGAAATTGAAAGCAATTCTGTGCCGGTAGTCAAAGTACAAAAATTAAAATTGGAGGTTAAGGTTTTCTGTTAACATCAATCACTTTTCCTTCTGAAACCATGCAGGAAGTTGTATACCAGTACACAAAATGTATTTTATAATTGAAAAGAACCAGTCCAGTAACTTACAATGATTGACTGGGGATGAGGGCTACATAATGCTTTGTTGAACATGAAGACAAGATATACCCTGGGGCGAAGGCCAAGTGCTTACATGTTGTCTGAGGATCTAACAAATCATATGCTGCCTGAATTCTAAGTCAATAATTGTTTCTTGTACATGTACTTTCCTTTAATACATGTACCTCAAGAACGGACTGAGAGGCAGGGTTGATATCATCATCAGTGATATGACATCAGAAATGGTTAAATAAAATCATATGACATGTATTAGGATAAAACTTGCTTACACAGTGAAACTAACTGCGGAGCTATAGTAAAGATTTTATTTAAACTTTAAATTCAGTACACATTTCATTTGGTCTAGAATTCTTACAGTTTCCCCAAAACACAAATTACCCAATCATAATATCCATGTTACTCCCACCAAATCTTGATGATAGTCTGATATAAGCACATGTTGGATAAAAAATTTAAGTCATATCAATGACTTGTATTGAAAAAATAATCGATATACATGTATGAGTAAAATTGAAATTTATCTTAAAGGTGAATTGCACTCTTATATATCATCAAAATGATTAAGTCTTGAAAGTTAATACAGTCTTTAAGAACACTCTTTTGAGCCACTGTCATGAAGACTCATTTTACTTTTCGATTGTATAGTTTGTTAGACAATATACATGTATACTAGCTAGCCTGGCAGAATTTCTCATAACCCTGGGCTAGTGAGTTTTCATGAAGACTTTTCACATGAATTATCCAAAACGTGGATTCCCTCAAGAATTTTACACTACTAACACGGAGTAGGGTTTGTTAATTTCAGGATTGTCTTAGGGTGTTGGGGTATTATATATGAATATTGTATGGATAAAGTGCTATGCCTTTGGCATATAATGGAAAGGCGATTTTGCTTTACGTGTCATTCCATCCCTTCATAACTTTGTATCCAGATAATAACTCGAGAACATTTTAATCTGTCAGTCAACAGATATTTGACAGCTTTTATAGGAGGACATTTGTTGATTCTTTGATTAATGAATCAAAGGTCAAAGTCATTGTCATAATAAAAGATGCTTCAGATACTGGTTTCAAGATTATCATTCAAGAATCTTTTAACTGATCAAAACTTTATTTTGGTATGTATACCTAGACACTTACTGGTATTAGGATCTGAAAGTCAAGAAAAATTGATGTGAAATATTGATTTTCAGATGATAACTCAAGAACCCTATCCATTATCCAAAACATTTTTAGCTCACCTCGACGAAGTTGAGTGAGCTTATGCTATACCCCCGTGCGTCCACGTCCGTGTCCGCAGTCCGGTTAAGAAGTTTGGGGTAGCTCAGAATTTGGCAAAGTACTGATGCTAAAGTAACCAAACTTGCATAAGTGATTCATCTTTGGATGCTGTGGTGAACCCATGCATCAGATGCTGTATCTGACCTACATTTTCCAGTTGAGTGACTTGGTTAAGAAGTTTTGGGTAGCACAGAGTAGCTTGGTTAAGAAGTTTGGGGTAGCTCAGTATCTGACAAAGTACTGATGCTACAGTAACCAAACTTGCACAAGTGATTCATCTTGGGATGCGAAGATGGAACCATGCAGCATCTGACCTACTATTTCCACTTGAGTGATTTTGCTTTTAAAAGCCAAAATTGAGCAAAGTATAAGTGCTACATGTACCAATCTTGCATATTGGATGTATCTTTGATCAAATTTTCATAAAATGACCTTGACCTAGTTTTTCCGCTTGAGTGATTTTGCCTTTAAAAGCAAATATTAAGCAAAGTATAAGTGCTACATGTACCAAACTTGCATATTGGATGTATCTTTGACCAAACTTTCATAAAATGACTGACCTACTTTTTCCACTCGAATAATTTTGCCTTTAAAAGTCAATATACATGTACTAAGAAATATGTTTGAATTGAATTTTGCTGCCACGAGGTGAGCTTCGTAATCTGTGATTACCTATGATTTTTTATTTATGGATATTTTCAAGAGAAAAAAGACACCATTTAATTTTGGTGTAAATAGGTAAAAGATCAAGATCACTGTAAAGAATATAGACTTGGAAGTATTGAATTACAGATGGTAACTGGGGCAGTAACAACTCACTGTATTCTAAGCACAGCATAATGTTACAGCCCTAATGGTAGCCTACATACATTTTCACCTAAGAAAATAATATTTAGAAAAACTAGTATGCAAGCTCATTAAGATAGGAAGATTCCTATTGATGTAAGATCAAAATTTTATCATTGATATTGCCTTGTCAATTTGCTATAGCAGGGACATGTTGTTTACAAACATTCCCTAGTCAGGTTTTTTTTCCAATTTTCATAAAGTTTTCTCGAGACATTTAATGTTAACAAATTTGAATGAACATAATGAATTCTAAATGAATATTTAACTTGAACACAAAGATCTTATGAAACTCTTATAATACTCTTACAGATTCAGCTACCAGCAAGAGCAGTAGTTACAGTGAACAGGATACCTAATGCATATGATAAAACACAGTTAAGGTTAGAGGTGAGTAATGTATATGATAAAACACAGTTAAGGTTAGAGGTGAGTAATGTAAATGATAAAACACAGTTAAGGTTAGAGGTGAGTAATGCATATGATAAAACACAGTTAAGGTTAGAGGTGAGTTATGTATATGATAAAACACAGTTAAGGTTAGAGGTGATTAATGTAAGATGATAAAACACAGTTACGGTTAGAGGCCAGTAATGTATGATAAAACACAGTTAAGGTTAGAGGTGAGTTATGTATATGATAAAACACAGTTAAGGTTAGAGGTGAGTAATGTAAATGATAAAACACAGTTAAGGTTAGAGGTGAGTAATGTAATGATAAAACACAGTTAAGGTTAGAGGTGAATAATGTATATGATAAAACACAGTTAAGGTTAGAGGGTGAGTAATGTATATGATAAAACACAGTTAAGGTTAGAGGTGAGTAATGTAAATGATAAAACACAGTTAAGGTTAGAGGTGAATAATGCATATGATAACAACCACAGTTAAGGTTAGAGGTGAAGTTATGTAATATGATAAACACAGTTAAGGTTAGAGGTGAGTAATGTAATGATAAAACCACAGTTAAGGTTAGAGGTGAGTAATGTATATGATAAAACACAGTTAAGGTTAGAGGTGAGAGTAAGTTTGTAATATATGATAAAACACAGTTAAGGTTAGAGGTGAGTAATGTATATGATAAACACAGTTAAGGTTAGAGGTGAGTAATGCATATGATAAAACACAGTTAAGGTTAGAGGTGAGTAATGCATATGATAAAACCAGTTAAGGTTAGAGGTGAGTAATGTAAATGATAAAACACAGTTAAGGTTAGAGGTGAGTAATGTATATGATAAAACATAGTGAAGGTTAGAGGTGAATAATGTATATGATAAAACACAGTTAAGGTTAGAGGTGAGTAATGTAAATGATAAAACACAGTTAAGGTTAGAGGTGAGTAATGTAAATGATAAAACACAGTTAAGGTTAGAGGTGAGTAATGTAAATGATAAAACACAGTTAAGGTTAGAGGTGAGTAATGTATATGATAAAACACAGTTAAGGTTAGAGGTGAGTAATGTATATGATAAAACACAGGTAAGGTTAGAGGTGACTAATGTATATGATAAAACACAGTTAAGGTTAGAGGTGAGTAATGCATATGATAAAACACAGTGAAGGTTAGAGGTGAATAATGTATATGATAAAACACAGTTAAGGTAAGAGGTGAATAATGTATATGATAAAACACAGTTAAGGTTAGAGGTGAGTAATGCATATGATAAAACACAGTGAAGGTTAGAGGTGAATAATGTATATGATAAAACACAGTTAAGGTTAGAGGTGAATAATGTAAATGATAAAACACAGTTAAGGTTAGAGGTGAGTAATGTATATGATAAAACATAGTGAAGGTTAGAGGTGAATAATGTATATGATAAAACACAGTTAAGGTTAGAGGTGAGTAATGTAAATGATAAAACACAGTTAAGGTTAGAGGTGAGTAATGTAAATGATAAAACACAGTTAAGGTTAGAGGTGAGTAATGTAAATGATAAAACACAGTTAAGGTTAGAGGTGAGTAATGTATATGATAAAACACAGTTAAGGTTAGAGGTGAGTAATGTATATGATAAAACACAGGTAAGGTTAGAGGTGACTAATGTATATGATAAAACACAGTTAAGGTTAGAGGTGAGTAATGCATATGATAAAACACAGTGAAGGTTAGAGGTGAATAATGTATATGATAAAACACAGTTAAGGTAAGAGGTGAATAATGTATATGATAAAACACAGTTAAGGTTAGAGGTGAGTAATGCATATGATAAAACACAGTGAAGGTTAGAGGTGAATAATGTATATGATAAAACACAGTTAAGGTTAGAGGTGAATAATGTATATGATAAAACACAGTTAAGGTTAGAGGTGAGTAATGTAAATGATAAAACACAGTTAAGGTTAGAGGTGAGTAATGCATATGATAAAACACAGTTAAGGTTAGAGGTGAGTTATGTATATGATAAAACACAGTTAAGGTTAGAGGTGAGTAATGTAAATGATAAAACACAGTTAAGGTTAGAGGTGAGTAATGCATATGATAAAACACAGTTAAGGTTAGAGGTGAGTAATGCATATGATAAAACACAGTTAAGGTTAGAGGTGAGTAATGTAAATGATAAAACACAGTTAAGGTTAGAGGTGAGTAATGTATATGATAAAACATAGTGAAGGTTAGAGGTGAATAATGTATATGATAAAACACAGTTAAGGTTAGAGGTGAGTAATGTAAATGATAAAACACAGTTAAGGTTAGAGGTGAGTAATGTAAATGATAAAACACAGTTAAGGTTAGAGGTGAGTAATGTAAATGATAAAACACAGTTAAGGTTAGAGGTGAGTAATGTATATGATAAAACACAGTTAAGGTTAGAGGTGAGTAATGTATATGATAAAACACAGGTAAGGTTAGAGGTGACTAATGTATATGATAAAACACAGTTAAGGTTAGAGGTGAGTAATGCATATGATAAAACACAGTGAAGGTTAGAGGTGAATAATGTATATGATAAAACACAGTTAAGGTAAGAGGTGAATAATGTATATGATAAAACACAGTTAAGGTTAGAGGTGAGTAATGTAAATGATAAAACACAGTTAAGGTTAGAGGTGAGTAATGTAAATGATAAAACACAGTTAAGGTTAGAGATGAGTAATGTATATGATAAAACACAGTTAAGTTTAGAGGTGAGTAATGTATATGATAAAACACAGTTAAGGTTAGAGGTGAGTAATGTAAATGATAAAACACAGTTAAGGTTAGAGGTGAGTAATGTAAATGATAAAACACAGTTAAGGTTAGAGGTGAGTAATGCATATGACAAAACACAGACAAGGTTAGAGGTGATTAATCTATATGATAAAACACAGTTAAGATTAGAGGTGAGTAATATATATGATAAAATATAGTGAAGGTTAGAGATGAGTAATGTATATGATAAAATACAGTTACAAATGAGTAATGTATATGATAAAATACAGTTAAGGACAGTCACAGGACTCAAAAGTGTTTAGTCTCCTTAACACAAGAGGTCACTGCATGATACTTAAAGGTTTCAGTTTTCTTTCAATATTTAGAGCTTATCTGAACTGAAAATGAATGATATATACCTAAATGAAAGTAAAAGTGTTACAACTTAACAGAGGCAATTACCCTAATGAAAAAATCTTTATCGTACTCATAGAACTTTAATATAAAGCATAATTATTATACCCCCTGTCCGTCCGTCTGTTCTTAAACCATATATCTCTTCAAGTATAAGTGATGGGGATTTCATACATATATTCACCATAACAAGTACCACATTTTGATACCAAGACATTTTACCTCTTGACCTTGAACTTTGACCTTATAGTTATATTTTGGTTAAGAAGTTCTTAAAGCATATATCTCTTAACATATAAGTGATAGGGCATTTATATTTCATACATACATTCACCATAACAAGTGCTACATTTTGATACCAAAACATTTGAGTGACCTTGACTTTGAGCTTTGACCATATCGTAATATTTTGATTAAGAAGTTCATAAAGTGAATATTTCTTCCATTACATTGTATTAGTTAAAGGCCTTTCACATTTCATACACACGTACATGTATTACATTTTGATACCAAGACATTTGACTTAGTGACCTTGATCTTTTAACTTTAAACTTTAGGAATTTTTCCTTATTGGATTTAACATACATTGTACTAAGTACTACATTTTCATTCCGAATCATTTTACCTTGAATGTATGAGAGTATTTAACGTGAACAATTGAATGTTATGTCATAGATAAATCCGTTTAGAAAAAAAAGTCCCGCAGGGGGTATAATTCGTTACTTTAGGGAAGTTCTAGTTTCTTAACGTGATTGCAAGCATTTCCTGTAAAAATGTTCTAATGTTGCAAATTTTCCTTTGGCTTCAGAATCTTTAATTTTTCTGCATAAATGAATTTTATTCATTATGAATAAACTATTTTTAAGTATAATCTTTTTGATGATGAAATTTATTTATTATAGTCAATCAACAAATAGCAAAATCTTGATGCCATTGATGCCATTTTGAAATGACAATTTGTATATGATTTGCAGTATGACAGTAATGTTATAACGCATATTACAAGGACTTTATAGCCTTGAACAAAGATGAGCAATAAGGCATGGATTACTTGTCTTACTTTGATTGATTTAATAATGCTAGAGGTAGCTTTCCAAAAAAAGAAAATAATCAGAAGGACTTCAGCTTAATAATAGCTTTCATATTTTAAAATTTTCTCTACTATTTAATTTGCAGAAAGGTGAAATATTGTTAGTGACTGCCATGAACTCAAACGGTCAGTGGGAAGGTGAAGTGAATGGCAGGAAAGGATTTTTTCCATTCACTCATGTGAAACTGTTAGAACGAAATGATCAAGAAGATGGAACTTAGCTACCCACTTTTCAGTTTTATATTTCTTCGTGATACATTTTGAAAACCATTCATCCATTGCATGTTTCATACATAGTATGTTGTCATTTTGTGTGGAAGCTCATTTCTTGTTTTGAACGGCAAAATATCTGATACCTTACATGTAATTACATACAATCGAGTATAGTAAGTAATATAACACCTCCATTTTATTAGAGTTTGTTGAATTTCTCTTCAGCGTGCTATCCTTTGTTTGTCCACTATATCTAAATATACGGCCATAATAAGTGAATTGTTTATAGAAAATTGTCAACATTGTTACTTTAAAGATATTGTAGTAAAAAATATAGTAATGAGGAAAAATTGGAATCTTTATAAAAACTTTTTACAGAGGGGCTTTTGCTTGCAACTAATCGTGTTGAAATTTATATAAATATTTTTGTTTTTTATGGGGTAGTTCGTATAGAAGTCATTCAGTTTTCTATTGTTGAACAGTATAATATACTTTACTTTGTACTAAGCTATTTTTTCACGTCATGTCTGGATCGTATACCTATGTTCGATTAGAGTTTAGATTATTTGCTCAGAACAAACTTTCTTCTGTCCCATGAAGTCTTCCTAGGTTGTATAAGGTTCTTAAGAAAAAAAACTTTTGAAACTTTTTCTGGATAAAAATTTGTTAAAACATTTTTTTTTTCAAATATATGTTAACCACTCAGGTAGATTCCATTGAACAAAGGGCATGCCATTCATCCCTTTCAAGATCTTGTTTTGATTAAATGAAATATAAAAATTGAACTTTACAGATCTTCAAATTTTTCTCTGAAAGCTCAAAATCTTCAAAATTTTCACTGGAAGCCTAAGTTATAGTTTATCAGTATATGTGTACATGTAGTTGTTATACACATTGACCTAACCATGTGTCTTCCTCCATTTGCAATCTCTGCAGCAACCAAATTCTACTATATTGTCATTGCATATGTAGATATGTAAATGTTCATTCTCTTCCATAATTTCTTATCATTTTCTTCCGGAATAAATGAAATAACATTTAATGAACAATTCATTAGACATGAACGAAAACAACAACAAGGTGCTGCTGTATACTTTATATGCTTTTGGTATTATATGTATAGATCATTGATGTACAGATTTGCCTTGCTAGAAATGGCATAATTTTTTTATAAGTTTTCATATTAAGTATGTTTTTCTAGATTTACATGGTTAGTTACAAGTGTTAAAAAATCTATCATTAATCCTCCATCCTCTGTTCTGAACTTTTGCTATTTTCTAACAATTTCAATAATATCATGAAAAGAATATGTAGTTTTTTTTAATGTAAATGAATGTAATATTTTATCTTTTCTAAATTTTCATTTTTCAAACTTTATCATCCTATTGAAAGATTCTTGCAACGACCACCTTTTTTTTTTTTCTTTTTTTTTTCCTTTGAAGAAATACAGTATATGTTTGCTTAAATAAGAAAATACAATTCTCGCTACCATTTATGGAATGCATTCATTACATGAGTTATCAAGTGCTTACCGGTAGTCTCTGAGAAAATTGTGATAAAATGTGCATTGTGTAATAGACATGCAATGAGTGCTTTAATTTACAAACATGAAAATGAAGTTGTGTTTTTAGGGATGTTATTGTTAGTGTGTTACAAAATCAATGTTGAAAGAGATTGACACTTTTGTGGAATAGTTTTTATCAAGAGTAATAACATAGAATTTCCTATTTAAACCTTTGGATATACAAACTAAACTTTATCTTTCAGTAAATTAAATTGGAATATAATGAAAGAAAACAGATTCCATAATGAAGTATAAAGTATTTAAAATTGGAAGTTATTTTCTTATTTTGAATAGATGTAACATTTTGATATAGTGTGAATTTTTTCATTGTAAATAACCATTGTGTACTTGTATATATAACTTCATTCAAATATGTTTTGTATACTATGTGAATTGCCTATTTAACAATAGGTTAGATTTGTACAGAGCTATAGAAATTTTAAAGATAGATTACATGTATATCAGTATTCACTAACCAGTATGCCAAAAATCATGCTAAAATCCATACTCCGTACACTTTAGAAGTGAAATATTTGTAAATAATGTTCACATTAAGAAATTTTGATAGTAGTAGGAGCTTGACAGAGTTCCCATTGAAATTTTTTACATTACTTTTCCATATTCACACATACATTGACATGATTATAATTTAGACTTTGGATTGTATCTTTTTTTAATATCAGTTATTAATAGCAAAGAGTTTACTCAAAACAGAAATGAAAGGACAGGGTAGTGCTCTCATTATTCAGTCCCTCTGTGCTCTTGACCATTGGATGAAAGGTCATAAGGTCAACACTTGAAAAATCAGGGGGGGGGGGGGGGGATGTGAACAGGAGGAAGCAACATTCTCCTTTCCCCTAATCTGCATTTATTTATTCAAATGGATTGTTTTCATTTGAAATTTGTTGCCTTTCATCAGATTGATTTAAGAAAATAGAATGTACTGACATTTTTTTTCTAAAAATGAAAACAAATTTATTTTCGTCTTGCATGTATTTAGTGCTTTCAGTTTAATTTCGTTCATGCAGCCTTTACGGATACATGCTAAATTTCAAACCAGATATTTGATGTATCAGATTATAGACAAAGCTTTCAGCTTTCTGAAGTAGTTTAGAAGTTCATCATATTTTAGAATCATAAGCATTGTTCTTTAGGTGCATATTATGCAGATTTAGCATTGCCTGTCCACTCGTCTGTCTGTCTTGCAGTAGTAAATATAACATTTGCTTCTATTGGCTATTCAAAGGGTATAGAAATGGTAAAATATCGGTACTCAAGCTGGGCATTTCAAACTATCTCACTGACAATCTGATGCCATTAAAAGGTCAAAATCATGTCATAGGTCAAGAAATATTACATATGCTACACATATAGTAAATTGTATGATCTTGCAGAACTGAAGTTACCATTGAAGATGTACTATATGACTTATAAAGAATATAACATAGCTAGAGTTAACAATACTAATCTAGCTTACACTGCACAATGAACATGAATAATATATATGATTTATTTATGATATATTCAGGTAGAATGCATTTAGTTTATAAAAAAGTTGTCTGTTTCACAATTCACTGAGAAATCTGATCAAAATAAATCAGATTTTGTTCAATACACAAAGTCTGTAAAATTTGAATTATATTTTAGACTTTATGATCCAAGAACAAGTATAGCCTATATCAGAAGTAGTAGATTTCTCAGGAGAGTGACAGTGAATGATGAACAAAAGAGTCAACAATGCTGATTTACATGTTACTTTATTTTATATATATTAACCCCCCCCCCCCCCAACAAAGTTTAGGGGGGTATATAGGAATCACCCTGTGCGTCTGTCCGGTTAAGAAGTTTTGGAAGTAGATTTCTTTTATACTATTAATGGTAGGTCTTTCATATTTTGTACACAGTTTGGTATCATGACTTTTGACCTTGTGACCATGACCTTGATTTTGAGCTTGACCATGACCTTGATCTTATGTTGCAATTTAGGTCAAGAAGATTTTAAAGCAGACTTTTCATATTTCATACAAACATTTGTCATAAATAGCACTACATTTTTGTATCAAGACTTTTAACCTTGTGACCTTGACCTTAATTTTGGGCCTATGTAAGAAGTAATGAACTTCTTAACAAGGATAATAGTATTTTGGTTATGAAGTTTTGAAAGCGGCATACCAAGTACTAAATTTTCATACCAAAGTGAAAGTTTCAATTTGAACAATTGAGCGTTGCATCATAAACATGATTAATGGTCCCGTTTATGAAAACGTCCCGTGGGGGTATAATTCGTCCACTTTAGGGCAGTTCTAGTTATTGTACTGTTCACTTTCCCACTCTTAAAACCTGTTTTTGTGGAATTTGGTGAAGTTGAAGTAATCATACAGTACATGTATAAGCCTTTGAACATATCTAATTCACTGTGGACCTGTAGCATGAAAGGAATTTCACGTCTGGACTCCCTCGCTTTCTGAAATTAACCTTAAGAACAAGGAGCTCTCAGCCACAAGTGATGCTGATTTCATCACAAATAGTACAGCATACTCGTGTTTTCATTTATTGTAACCAAGTTACAAAATTATACTCCTTATCTTATGTGAGGCCAACAGGAAGTATTATGAACCCGTTATTCAAATACTTTTGGACATCAAGCAATGAATATTTTACAAGCATGGTAGAAGATATGCTAGGGTCAAAGGTAAAGTAATCTACGATAATTCATAATGAATTGCAGGATGCATATGGATGTGCATTCCACATATCTTGAAAGTTCACACACTTGCCACAAGTCGAGGATAACGCTGAGCAGCTCTGAAATAAAAGATGAAGGTCATAGGGAATTTGTGATTGCAAAAAGTGATTTCTGGGTAAGAAGTAAGTGTATGTTTAAACAATACAGTTACCATGAGTCCAGGACTTTCCCTGTAGGTAATTGGGTCAAAGGTCACCAGGAGTCCAGGACTTTCCCTGTTGGTAATTGGGTCGAAGGTCATTGCTTATTTAAAAGAATAGTCTCCGATTATTCCCTCATCATCACTTGCTCGCCTGGGATCGAGAATATTCTCTCAAAAGGTAACAGTGTTTTAAATGGTTTCCAGGTAGTGTTTATTCTGGGGTCAAGGTCATTCGGCTGTGATGATTGAGATTGTTTTTCCCGGTCATAATTGAGTATTCCATTTATCATCTTCCAAATGAAATATTAAACCTACTATGAGTCGGGGATGTGTCATGTAATGGTGTCTGGGTCAAAAGATCAAGGTCTTATGTGATCATCTCTTACTGTAAGGTTTTCTTACTCCACAAATCGTGAAGACCTTTTAACGAGTGCGTTTCTTATGTCGATTATATGTATCAAGTTTAGAGCCCCAAAGTTTAATCTATATTACCTTTCCAATAAGTATCTAGTGCAATATGCTAAAACTTTTGCCCTGCTTAGCTTAGCATATATTTTGAAAATCATTTGCCCAATACACTGGTCGTTATCTAAATCAGTAACTGTGACCAATGGCCTGAAATTCGGTTTTTTGTTCATCCGATTCTGTGTGACAAGTATGAAAATCTTACTATTCCAGGTCTAAGACACTAAATTTTATCCTGTGTATATGGTTTTATAAGCGTTATCTTTGTGTAATCCTCTTGACATTGTGATCTTTTGTGTTTTAAAAGATTAAAAAGGTATGAAATGATTTTAAATTATCCCAAACCCACCCACCACCACCTAGGAACAAGAATCATTCCAAGGAATGCATGTGTCGCCTGCTAAACATAGCGACACTCAGGAATCACTTTTATAGGGTGTGACATCCAAGTGTGACAGACGGAGGGACAGACAGACGGACAAAGTGATCCCTAAGTGTCGCTATGCTTCGCAGGCGGAACAAAAATAAGTTGGGTCTTCAGTCTCCTTGTGGTTACCATAACGCTATTTGTCATAATAATATTGATTGAATATTTATTCCATTTTACAAGAGAACTGTGAAATACTTCGAGGAAAATCAAACAATATTCAGTGAATTAGTCACTTCCTAGTTCGACGAATTATGTAACCAATCAAATCACTTCCGCATTCAAACTGTGGGATAGTAGTAAAAGACAATTTTCATTCATAGTTCCGTAATGTAGGAGCGTAGTGTGGGAATTTACGTACTACGCGGTCTTTTCTCTAACCAATCGCAATGGCCCAAACAACAACTAGGATGTGAAACATCCTTTACGGGGAATTTTGAAGACACTCTAGATAAAAAAGTTTGATTATTTTTACGAAGATTGCAAGAAATTATTTTTAGATTATAGAGGTACAACCAGGGTATTTT
This sequence comes from Pinctada imbricata, assembly GCA_033119305.1. NCBI lineage: Eukaryota > Metazoa > Mollusca > Bivalvia > Pterioida > Pteriidae > Pinctada > Pinctada imbricata. Next base: position 22,954,638 of record VSWD01000005.1, read on the forward strand.
CCTTTTACCTGTTTCTATCGTCTTCATATGGACTTATCTACTTCTTGTTATTCTAATTTATCCCAAATGTACCTCGTCTTTCATAGGTCATACTTTCGTCACATTTATTTGAAAAAAGGAACATTGGCGAATGATTCGGGAAAAAAATCACAAGCACTCATTGGCACCAATGTATTTTGCAATAATTAATCCCCTAGGACTAATTAAGTGCCGTCTTTGAAAAGGGGGGAAACATTCTCTCAACTTCGCTATAGTATAAGAAATGTAGCATACTCAAGATTTTTCAAATATTCCAAAACACTCAGAATATTGATCGAAGATCCCTCTCTCGCCAACCACGTGTTAGATCCGCAAGACATAGGATACATTCTGGATAAAGGTAAGGTGTATATTCTTTTGTCCTCTAGTAAATCATTAAATTTTAAAAACATACTCGGAGAGATGTATATAAGTGTAATAGATCCTAGTTCGATTTATTTACAATTAAAATAAGCATTGCAAAATATTTAAAAACAATTGCCTGGTAAGATTTACCAGTACCAGTTCGAACACAACTTACGAAAAAAGGATCTATGATGTTTGTTTTTATCTTTATTTTATTTCATTTATTTTTTATTGTTATTATCATTATTTGTTTATTTATTGTTATTTTATTTGTTTTGTTTATAGGTTCATGGTTTAAATTACCAATGCGAGGGCGCATCACAGTAAAAAAAACAACAACATCAAAACTCAATTCTTTATTTCTTGTAACAATATGACATTTTTTAAACAGATGTAAATATAAATATAGGTGTGGCGAATAAACAAAGTTTCAGAGTTCGTCTGGCTTACACATGTTATACTGTGATATGAGGTTTGCTCTCAGGTCAAATGCAGATTTTATTAATTTTCCGAAATTACATAAAACCAATCAACAGTTGAACACGATTAAATACTGATGGTCTATTCCATTTATATCTTTTAATATATTTCTTTCTAAGATCAGAATAAGCATGACATATAAGTATGAAATGGAACTCATCCTCTCATTCAGATTTACATATGGGACGAATTAAGCCTTTTAATTCTACATATATTTTGGAGTCTACCAGATTCTGGAACAAAAAGCAAAACAAACGAATGAAATGACCTTACGCCATTTCTTTGTTATTTTCTGTTTTGCGTCCTCGTGCTGGTAGGTTTTGAACCCAGAGTCATAAAACAAAACAAAATTCAAATGATAAAATTTTTGCAAATTTAATGTATTTTGTACAAACAAATTTTAGAGAAATTGTTTAATTCTTTATATCGCATGTGAAAATGTAAAAGTACATCAATGATTCAAGACATTTATTCTTTTTGTTATCAAAATCTGTTGATATTCAAATGAAACATATTTTTGTCAGATTTCTCGTGATACTAATAGTACGTCACATATTATGAAATTGCTCCTTTGTTTTATATATGCTTGTTTGTATTTCTCCCTGGCTGGCTGGTAGGTTTTTCAATTTCAAAAGGACGGAAAACAGAATAAAAACAAGAAATGGACTTATCGATATGCAAATACAATTACTTTACCTACCTTTTCATTCCACTGTACAAAAATCCTTTTGATAAATGATTCTATAGAGTTAATGTATTGCATTATTTCTCTTCCTTTTCATCTATGGCTCAAATAAGTTATTTTTATTTATTTGGTTTTGTTTGTTTATTTATTTATTTATTTATTTATTTATTTATTTTTTTTTTTTTATTTTTTTTTTTTTATTTTTTTTTTTTTTTTTTTTGTCCTGTTTGTTTGACATTAGTACATACATCAAACATTACAATATAATACATGTACATAAATGCATCAATTCAGTAACGTAAAACAAAGAATCATAAATATTTTTTGGTAGACTGAAAAATGTGTAATAATAGATTTACCTTACTTGGTTTGAAATTTTCTTCATGAAGACACAGAGTTGGAACACTTCCATGGTATCATTCCCACACCAAACACAAAATATGAGGAAAGTATAAGTCAATATAATAAGCTGGTCAAGTTATGACAGAGTTGTTTGATTTAAATAAAAAAAACTGAACAAGTAGATGTCAATAAATGAAACACAGTGAATATATATAAATTAAATGTAGAGCTGGGAATGTTTCAAAACTTGCAGAAAAAAAAAATAAATATGACTTAATCAAAAAATTTATACCAGTATTTGTTAACACACTATAGAGTTCAAAAAGGAAACAATGTGTACTTGGAATTTCGAAAAATAAATAATAAATGCTTGCCACAGTTACATACTTGTTGTTTACCTAAAAAATCTTAGCATATTTATTTACTATTTTGCGGCCATTTTTTACACTTTGTTGTTATTGTTGTTTTTGTCTCAAATTTTCTATTTTTTTTTACAAAAGAGAGTCTGTATTTTACATTCCTAAGAAGTGGATATGTTATGTATAAAAGTCATCCAATGCCACGGCTTATTCAGAGTTATCCAACATTTGGAGCATACAGCCACAGGAGCTCGATGCCAACAACCCTCAATGACACCCGCCCCTTCACATCTCTATTTAGCCAAAGTATAATGAAAGTAGAGGCGGATATTCATGTGGATCGTTGGCATCAAGCTCCTGTCCATAGAGTTGATACATGCGGCTGTTGTGTCCATAAATTCCACTGATAGTATTGTATACAAGTGTTTAATTTTATTTATTTATTTATTTATTTATTTATTTATTTATTTATTTATTTATTTATTTATTTATTTATTTATTTATTTATTTATTTATTTCATTTATTTATTTATTTATTTATTTATTTATTTATTTATTAGTATATTCATTTCTCTTTACTTATCAAAACTCTCTATGGTGGGAAAGCACAAAACTAGAAGACTGATAAGCTTTTCAGCATTAATTTGTTCCATTCATTTAAAGTCACATTTATAATAATTGTAAAAGTATTGTTTTATGGTTTATTTATTTCTATAAACCTTTACTCATTTATCTGTTTAGTTTAAACATATTTTATTTCAATAAAACGAAAAGGGATTGGGCAACAAGTTTTACCAACATTATGTAAAGCCCTCTCCCTATACATGATACATAGAAATAAATAGTCATGAAGATGGCGACAAGTGGTATATTCACATTTTTTGAAATAACAATGATGATGATGATGATGATGATGATAATATTTAATAACAATATATATTTAAATATGAACAAATTATTAAGAAAAAGTGGAAAAGTAAAGAAAGGAAGGAAAATGACCCTCAGTTAAATCTCTTGGTTGCTTTTGTGTACTTTTGCACAGATAATAAAATTATTGAATTTGTTTCATCGTCAAAATAACAATTGCTCTAGAGTTAGGGGTATATAATTTGAGAGCTCATCAATCAAGGAATCGCGTTGATTTACATATCTAGGACATTTAAATAAAAAGTGAAACGCATCTTCAAAAGGATTACCACAAGAACACGATGGAGAAGAACTAATGTTAGATTTAAATAAGTCAAAGTTAAGAGAACTACACGTATGTCTAATTCTTGACAGTTGGATATTTGTAAATCTATCACCCACAAGCAAATATTTAGGAATCTTGTAAAAATCACTTTTAAGAAAACTTTTAAATTGATTATAAGAAGAACAATTTCGAAAATCACTATCCAAATTATTCCAAAGTTTCACAGATGAGGGTATAAACGATCTTAATGTACTTTCCAATCTATAAATAGGTAAAGAATAGTCATATGAATTTCTACAATTTCTAGAATTGGTTCTTCTCATAGGTGTAGTAATGTCAGACAAATATTGAGGAACTAGTTTCTTATGAATTTTGAAAAATGATCTGTTTTTGTACACATATTTGGATGGAGTTAGATCCATACATCCGCCGGTTACTGTTAATATGTCTGGTCATGCTGATGATGCATCTGTTTCTCTGTTCCAAATTTAGCCTGAATATAGTCAAATGAAATACATGTAAATATCAGAAATACAAAAAAAAAATCAAGAAATTAAGTTTCTGTCTTGTTTAATTCAAATCGACTCTCTTGATAGATAAGGGTACTTTATATTTCCCCTCCAAATGGTAATCGCGTGAATCCTCTCTTTTCTTAAAAACTCTCGGGTTCTTCTCAGTATAACATCAAGATTAAGTTTTAATCATAAAAAGGACAATTAAAGAAATTTTAAGTAATTTACATAATCTCATAAATTAAATGTAATATTCAGATGGAATTCTTAAAACTATATCATGATCGTATTTTTGATTCATCTGACAGGTATTTTTATAAATATGTTAGTTATTCAGTTTTTGCTGGGATGAAAATAAACTTCCAGAAATCATCGAGTTTTATTTGAATTCGTTAAGAAGTACTATATTTTTGATAGGTGTACAAAATTCCAGTATCTGAAATCGACTGATAATTTTTCCTTGGAGATGCATTAGGCCATTTCTTGTTTTTATTCTGTTTTGCGTCCTTTTGAAATGGAGAAACCTACCAGCCAGCCAGGCAGAAAAACAAACAAGCATACAAAACAAAGTTGTAATTTCATATGATGTGATTATGTGAAATCCGATAGAAACTAATGTTTCATTTTATTATTAACAGATTTTAGTCAACAAAAGAATGGTAGATAAGGCAATGTCTTAAATCTTTGCAGTGCTCTTGCATTTTTACATAAAATGTAAAAAAATCAAACAATTTTATTTTAATTTTTGAAGAAAACACGTTTGATTTTCAATAGAATATATAATTTTAATTTTGTTTTGTTTTATGACTTTGGGCTCAAAACCTACCAGCACGAGGACGCAAAACAGAAAATAACAAAGAAACTGCCTTATCTGAACTAAACTTTTTGTAACTGGGTAAATCTGAAATTGGCTACAAAATCGAAAAATATTAAAGTATGAAACAATTTATTCTAAATTGCAGAAGATCGAAAAAATCGATGGATGTCCCTCCATCCCCAGAACTGGACGGTTGTAGAGGTGACCAACTGGCTTGAGTATGTGACCACCGAGTATAAAATGGACCATGATGTGACGTCACACATCCTTGAATCCTTCCAGAGTATATCGGGTCAGCAGTTACTGAGGATGAAGCTAGAGGACTTTAAAGAGGTCACCACTGTCCATGCTGAAACTATATTCGAGGCTTTTAAATCGATGTGCAATTATGGTATATTGTTTTTCTTAATTTTGTATTAATTTTAATCTAGTACTGTACACAGTAATAACTAGCAAATAATCGTCTAGTATTTCTGCAAACCAATGAAAGAACGGTTAATGCAAATAAATGATTTGCCAATGTCGTGTGTAATCTACGATTTGCTTTGCGATTTATTACATTTAGACACATCTATTTTTACGAATACATAAATATCCCTTCTGACTCTGTTTTGACTTTGCTCTTTCTCTCATATAAGATTTCTCACACCTCGACATTTTACATTATTGATTTAAGAGACATTCGCTGAGGAAAACAGCAATTAATTGATTAATCTTTCCCACGAAATAATATTTATTTTTAAACACAGCCTTTACGGCAACCTTACGAAATATTATTACGTGGGAACAAAATAATATTTCTAGGGAACGAAATAATATTTCGTGGGAACGAAATATTATTTCGAGGAAACGAAATAATATTTCGTGGGATCGAAATAATATTTCGAGGGAACTTCGTGGGAACGAAATATAATATTTCGTGGGAACGAAATACATGTAATTTAGGCATCTATGCATGCATGCGTACACCTCTCATATGTTAAGATATCAAAATGGAAGAAGTCGGAATTAGAAAGTCTGCTACAGAGGAATTAAATGAAATAGTGGTTGTTTTTCAAAGATCCGTAATCGAAGTTTATGGGGCATATCGGAATCACCCTGTCTGGTTAAGCGGCTAAAAAAGACTTCTCTCATTCTATGAAAGGCAGTCTTGTCATACGTTAGGAGTACTACATTTTGTTAATATGATTGTTGACCAAGTGACCTTTTGACCTTGAACTTGTATAGTATTAGATAATAGATATAAAAACACGCCGTATCTATACACATATTCCAAATAAAGAGTAAGTTACCTTTTTGAAACATAAATTCTGATCTACAAGTAGTGCCCTTAATTTTGGGCTTCTTCTTGGATCCTTTATTACCATATGTATAATCCATAATTGAAATTGAAAAGTTTCATATACATGTATGACACTTATATACAGAAGTCTGCACATGCTCAAAAGGGAGAATTATTTCGTTCCCACGAAATACTATTTCGTTCCCACGAAGTAATACTTCGTTCCTACGAAGTAATATTTCGTTCCCTCGAAATAATATTTCGTTCCCAGGAAATAATATTTTGTACCCACGAAATAATATTCAGTTCCCACAAAACATTATTTCGTTCCCACGAAAAATCATTTCGTTCCCACGAAATATTATTTCGTTCCAACGATATATAACTTCATCCCCACGAAATAATATTTCGTTCCCACGAAATATTATTTCGTTCCCTCTAAATATTATTTTGTTCCTTCGAAATATTATTTCGTTCCTTCGAAATATTACTTCGTTCATTCGAAATATTATTTCGTTCCTTCGAATTATTATTTCGATCCCACGAAATGATTTTATTTTCAACACGGTCCTTTACGGCCACCATATAAAGTTTTAATACGCGCTCGTATTTCACACGTGTATTTCTTGTGGCAAGATCTTTTCATTGGTACCAAAAATTTCTACATTGACCTTGACATTACACTTATCTTATACTTTTACGTGTGCATGTAGCAAGATCTTACCTTTGGTATCAAAAATGAAAAACTTTAGCGTTGCCGGGTCATTACCCCTTACTGGTAAGTGGTAGGGATTTCATATGTTGCATGTATATCCTATCTGTTTGTACTTAAGATTTTGACATTCTAACTTTGACCGTTGGGTATGTCATAATTTTAAAAAGTTTAACCTTGGCCGTAACATTAAGGGCTTCCCTTTTCTAATATGACAATTTGACCTTGACCCTGGTAGTAACTTCATTACTTTTACAAACTTTAACATTGGTTTCCTATCTTTTCATGTGTATTCTTTGTGGCATGACCTTTCAGTTTCATTTTGTTCAAACATTGGGTTTGATATTCGTCCTACTTTTTAAATGACATTTATTATACTGACACACATATTATATATATATGCCAACGGGAGCATTCGTGCTTCACAGACACACATATTTTAAATTAATGGAAAGTAATGCGGTTTTGATATTTAATATCTGTATTTCTTCTCGCAGGATCTCTCTGTTGACCTCTATTGGTACAAAAGAATGTAAAAGATCGACATAATGCACAAAAAGTTATAAAAAAGATATCCGATTTCGTATGATTTTGTGTGTTCAAGCATACATTTTTGCTATTATATAGTTTTATCGTATCATATATCATTTTATTGATAAAATGGTTTAGCAAATATAAAATTATCAATTTCTATTTTGTTCGCTGCAATTATTTATCATATTTAAACGAGGGCTGATTGATATGTAATGAGCCTCGGTTTTCAGGGTTGCAGAAGGTATTCTGTTGATACATGTAGATTATCTCCAAAAAGGACAAACAATTGATGCTCCTGTTCACAAGTACTGTCACTGCCATGGCTGACATTCATGATTGTGGCCTTAATTTGATTGAGCATCCGCCTTATTCACCTGATCTCGCTCCATCAGACTTTCATATACTCCAAATACTGAAAGCAGCTATTTCTGGCACCCACTTTCAGTCCGATGATGACGTCATACCTGCAGTGGATGGCTTTCTGTCCAGTCAAGATAAGGAGTTCTCTCACCCCGGACAGAGATATCTACAGATTTACCCGTTCAACAAGCAATGTTTATTCATGAATTATGTGAAAATATATAGGTGAGAGAAAAATAATCAATCACCCCTTTGTACAGGGACAGGGAAATCCCATTCTCGTATCAAAGATTTTCAACGTCCACGACTCGGCAAGCCTCGTCGTGGACTGTAAATCTTTGATAGGATGGGATTTCCATGTCCCTGTACAAAGGGGTGATAGATTCTGTTATTCTTTAACAATGATATTGAGGCCCTTAAACACCGGTGGCAAAAGTGTATAGATACTGAAGGGGTATATGTAGAAAAATAATGCAAAATGTCTGATAAAATTCAAATCCATCAATAAGAGGCTCACAACATATCAATCAGCCCTCGTATGTCTCTGTTTAAATCGATAATTTACAATTATTATCAGATGCAAATTCTGGGCTACCACTGGCCTCCTTGCTTCCACCAATCACAGAACATAGCAGGAATGGGTCTCCCAGCTCTATGGGATCCAACAGTCCCGACGGAGCGGTTCAAGGTACATCGCAAGGGGTCCGAAGGAAGGGTACGTCCTTGTGTTAAGTATGATAAAAAGTGTTCGGTTATCGAGATGGGGATCCCTCCCTTCGCGGTCCTTTTTTTTTTTAGAAGTTAATCAGAACTATAATGTCCAGAGTAAAGGTAATATGAGAACCGGAATTATTTAAATGCTTTTCATTTTGTATTTGCAGATACCGATAAAGATGAAAGATCCAACGTAACGAGAACTGGGCAAATGGACACCATTGAAATCTAGTCGCAATATATACGCAATCTGAAATAAAAGCACATTATTTTCAATATGTTGTCTGTCTTGGTATCATTTGGGTCCAGACTATAGGAAAATGACCCTAGATAGAAGTATGTATCTATACAATTTGTCTGCTTGTCATGTAAGCAGTTCGAAGTTGAAGTCGAAACTGAGTCAATCAATCAGAGCCATGCATATTTGCAGCCAAAGTTTAACGCTCCAGACACATGTAGAGTGAAAATCTCAAATCATATTTGATTTTGGAAATACATTGCTGTAAGATAGAACAAGATATAATGAAGATTCCGCTGAAGACGGTATAAAAGACAGGATTGTTACGTAGTGACAGCAGAGTGTAGTTTGAAAAAAGGCCATCTGAAAGCAGCAACGTTGAAATAAATCTATTACAGCTTCAATGTGTCATTTCATACATTATTTGCACAATATACACTCGCATCCAAATTATTTACGGTCAGTGTCGATCCCCAAGGTCAACACCGGAATTCAGTTCCACTAAATTTAATTTAAATACATTATACACGTACCTCCATACCAAGTTTGAAAATGATATTTCACGGAGTATTTATGTATGTCCAATTCAGAATAATATCGTCAACGTAATGATCAAGTTCTTTAAACGCGATATATTGTTTCACAGGGGAGGGGGGATACAATTTTAATATCCTGCTTCTACTAAATTAAGTCGCTTTAAATACACTTAAAATTGACGTCACCAGGATAAATGCTTTAAAATATCCAAATCATATATCAAAATCCATCGGCGGGATAAATTCGTTATATACAGTGTTTTACAGGGGGGATACAAAAATATATTGGGTACACCTTTTTTTTCGTCGACCCAATATATTTCTGTTACCCCCCCCCCCCCCCCCGTAAAACACTGTATAACTAATATTATTTGTACAGTCCTCAAAATTAGTTTCCAATGTCAAGGTCAGTACCTGAAATCGGGTCCGATCACCATGTTCAATCTCAAAGTCCAGTTTTAATGTGATGTGTTTCGTATTGTACTGGTACAATGTAGTAGATCTATGATTAGAAATAAAAAAATATCTTCAAGGTCAGTGCCAAACCTCAAGGTCAAGGCCAATGTTAAGAGACAATATACATCAAGTCAACTCATTAGATTTTGATGTGCTTTTTTGTGTATAGTATTGGCACAAATGTGCCTTATTTAAAATCGTATTTTCAGATTAAGCGTACTATCATTTTCTATAATTCTAAAGGTACCACTAAAAAGAGGTGTACCCTAAACGCGGTAACGGAGGTTAGTTCAAGCGCGGATCCAAGGGGGGGGGGGGGTCCGGAACCCCCCCCCCCCTGGAATTTTCGAAGTTTAGTTTAATAAAGCTTATTAATATACATATTTCATAAGATTAAGTCCCGATTCCCTTTTTTGTCATAACATTTGAAAAATAACATGAATTTGTATTTAAAATCTTAATTTTTGTTAATTTTTTGGTTCACATTTCAAAAATTTCCCGGGCTTGCTTACGCTCGCCAGATTTTATTACGGTTTATTCCCGATTCGTCGACTTCAATTAAATGATTATAGGTGTTAAAGGGGCCATCAAAGGGGCATTAAAGACTAATAATTAACCAATTAGTAGTCTATCTCATAGACCTCTCTTATACGGTAAAGAATGTGCTCTTTTTTTCCTTTATTATTTTTGTTTTGTTTTTTTGTTTTTTGGTTCTTTGGGGTTTTTTTTCTTTTGCTAGTACCATACATACATATCAGTTTCAAACGATGCCTACCTTTGCAACCCTAATACATTGTACACCTTTGTCAATAAACATTAAACAAGGACAATAAAATTGAAAAAATACCGTGATAAAGGATGCAAATGGTATTATTGTCTGACCTTTTTATTCCAACGTTGACAAATTTTCGCTGGCACGCTACCGCTCGCCAGACTATTTTACATATATTTTGATTATTAATCAAGAACATCGCGGTGGAAATTCAAGATTTCAATTTTTTTTCTTATTTTTGCTTTTCAAAAAATTAAGTTCCAATGAATTTTAGGACCCCTCCTGGAAAAAAATCCTGGATCCGCCCTTGTAGTTCTTATAAGTTGGTATAAAAAATGAATCAAAGAGGGTCGCATACTATCTTGCCTCAATTTGTACGTATTTATGTCTCCCCCCCCCCAACGGGGAGGAGACATATTGGTTTTGCCTTCGTCGTCTGTCTGTCCGTCTGTCCGTCTGTCACACATCGTGTCCGGGCTATATCTCCTGAGTCGTTTGCCCGATCACTTTCATATTTTAGTATGTTGTTGCTTATGACCCGAAGGTTTCACATCACCTTGACCCAAGGTCATGTGACCAAGGTCAAGGTCACTTAGTGCATTTTTAAATAAATTATGCATACATTCCTGTCCGGGCTATATCTCTTGAACCCTTTGTCGGATCACTTTCATATTTTAGTATGTTGTTGCTTATGACCCGAAGGTTTCACATCACCTTGACCCAAGGTCATGTGACCAAGGTCAAGGTCACTTAGTGCATTTTTAATGAAATCATGCATACATTCCTGTCCGGGCTATATCTCTTGAACCCTTTGTCGGATCACTTTCATATTTTAGTATGTTGTTGCGTATGACCCGTAGGTTTCACATCACCTTGACCCAAGGTCATGTGACCAAGGTCAAGGTCACTTAGTGCATTTTTAATGAAATTATGCATACATTTCCTGTCTGGGCTATATCTCCTGAACCGTTTGCCCGATCTCTTTCATATTTTAGTATGTTGTTGCTTATGACCCGAAGGTTTCACATCATCTTGACCCAAGGTCATGTGACCAAGGTCAAGGTCACTTAGTGCATTTTTAATGAAATTATGCATACATTCCTGTCCGGGCTATATCTCTTGAACCATTTGCCCGATCACTTTCATATTTTAGTATGTTGTTGCTTATGACCCGAAGGTTTCACATCACCATGACCCAAGGTCATGTGACCAAGGTCAAGGTCACTTAGTGCATTTTTAATGAAATTATGCATACATTCCTGTCCGGGCTATATCTCTTGAACCGTTTGTCGGATCACTTTCATATTTTAGTATGTTGTTGCTTATGACCCGAAGGTTTCACATCACCTTGACCCAAGGTCATGTGACCAAGGTCAAGGTCACTTAGTGCATTATTTTTAATGAAACTGTACATACATTCCAGTCCGTGCTATATCCCTTGAACCGTTTGCCGGAAGACTTTCATATTTTAGTATGTTGTTGCTTATGACCCAAAGGTTTCACATCACCATGACCTAAGGTCATGTGACCAAGGTCACTTAGTGCATTTTTAATGAAATTATGCATACATTCCTGTACGAGCTATACCTCTTGAACCATTTGCTGGATCACTTTCATATCTAAGTATGTTGTTGCTTATGACCCGAAGGTTTCACATCACCATGACCCAAGGTCATGTGACCAAGGTCAAGGTCACTTAGTGCATTTTAATGAAATTATGCATACATTCCTGTCTGGGCTATATCTCTTGAACCCTTTGTCGGATCACTTTCATATTTTAGTATGTTGTTGCTTATGACCCGAAGGTTTCACATCACCTTGACCCAAGGTCATGTGACCAAGGTCAAGGTCACTTAGTGCATTTTTAATGAAATCATGCATACATTCCTGTCCGGGCTATATCTCTTGAACCCTTTGTCGGATCACTTTCAAATTTAAGTATGTTGTTGCTTATGACCCGTAGGTTTCGCATCACCTTGACCCAAGGTCATGTGACCAAGGTCAAGGTCACTTAGTGCATTTTTAATGAAATTATGCATACATTCCTGTCTGGGCTATATCTCCTTGAACCGTTTGCCCGATCTCTTTCATATTTTAGTATGTTGTTGCTTATGACCCGAAGGTTTCACATCACCTTGACCCAAGGTCATGTGACCAAGGTCAAGGTCACTTAGTGCATTTTTAATGAAATTATGCATACATTCCTGTCCGGGCTATATCTCTTGAACCATTTGCCCGATCACTTTCATATTTTAGTATGTTGTTGCTTATGACCCGTAGGTTTCACATCACCATGACCCAAGGTCATGTTACCAAGGTCAAGGTCACTTAGTGCATTTTTAATGAAATTATGCATACATTCCTGTCCGGGCTATATCTCTTGAACCGTTTGTCGGATCACTTTCATATTTTAGTATGTTGTTGCTTATGACCCGAAGGTTTCACATCACCTTGACCCAAGGTCATGTGACCAAGGTCAAGGTCACTTAGTGCATTTTTTAATGAAACTGTACATACATTCCAGTCCGTGCTATATCCCTTGAACCGTTTGCCGGAAGACTTTCATATTTTAGTATGTTGTTGCTTATGACCCAAAGGTTTCACATCACCATGACCCAAGGTCATGTGACCAAGGTCACTTAGTGCATTTTTAATGAAATTATGCATACATTCCTGTACGAGCTATACCTCTTGAACCATTTGCTGGATCACTTTCATATCTAAGTATGTTGTTGCTTATGACCCGTAGGTTTCACATCACCTTGACCCAAGGTCATGTGACCAAGGTCAAGGTCACTTAGTGCATTTTTAATAATATTGTGCATACATTCTTGTCCGGGCTATATCTCTTGAACCGTTTGCCGGATCACTTTCATATTTTAGTATGTTGTTGCTTATCAGGTAAAGGTTTTACATCACGTTGACTCAAGGTCATGTGACCAAAGTCAAGGTCAATTAGTATATTTTAAATGAAATTGTATTTGTTACATGTATTATGTCCAGGCTTAATCTTTTGAATCGTGATCGGATCACGTCATATTTTAGTATGATGGTGCTGATGACCCAAAGGTTTCACACCTTCTTGATCAAAGGTCATATGACTAAGGTCAAGTATTACATTTTTTTAATGAAATTGTAAATGCTATTGAGTCTGTGCTATATCTGTGGAATCGTATACTGAATCACTCTTATACTATAGTATGCTGTTGCTCAGGATTGGAGGGTTTCTTATCACCTTGACCCAAGGTCATGTGCCCAAGGTCAAGATCATTTAGTTCTTTTTAATGAAATTGTACATACTAATATTGTCTGGGCTATATCTCCTGAACCCTTCTTACAATTGTTTTCATATTTTAGTATGTTGTTTCTAAGGACTAAATGTTTGTTATCACATTGTCCCAACGTCACATGGTTAAGGTAGCTTCTTACTTTGGTAATGAAATTGTATATGCTAAGCATGTCCAGGCTGAAATTGTCTATTCTAATGCATGTAATGTTTAGGCTTTATATTTTGAACCGTGTATCCAATCACTAATTCAGTTTTTTTTTTGTTGCGCATGATCCATACAATGTATTTTTCAGATCACCTATATCCAAGGTCATGTGACCAAAGTCAATTTCACTAAATATGAAATTGTGTATGCTAATCATGTTTGGGCTTTACCTCAAACAATATAATGAATCACTTTCATGTTTTAGTATGATGTTGCCCATGACTTAAAGGTTTCACATCATCTTGGCCCAAGGTCAAAGTAATAACTTAGAGGGAGGGGGGAGACATCTGTTTTTTTTTCTGAAAAACATTTGATTTAATTCTATATTAGTTCATAACCGTATCAAATTATATATATATATAAAACAAATCAGATTCTGCATTGTCTGATGTTCAAAGATCCTTTTCGATCTTTGCATTTCCTGTTTTGTTTTTGTTTTTGTTTTTTGTTTTTTGTTTTTTTTTTTATTTTTTTGTGTGTGATAAGGGACCAAAGTATATAAATCTTAAAAAAATATCTATACATCAGAAATGAATATTTAAATGGGTTTTAAACTTCGGATCCTTGTAGGCCCGGACTATCCTTTTCGACAGAAACAAGAACTATATGTCTGTGTCTATATCTAAATTGCTTAAACAATTGCTGATACTGGTATTGATGAGTGGACCCAGAGCATTTTTCCCAGGAGGGGGGTTCCAAATCATCCGTCAGGGGTCCAGATTAGGGTTTTGAAAAAAGAAAATGCGTAATTTAACGCGGAAACTCGGTATATTTGGCATATTCCAGGGAGAGGGGGACTGATCTCACTGTGACTGACCCTCCCTCCAGATCCACGATGTCAAGTAAATCGGAGAAAACCTTCAAAATTTTTATGAACACCAATATTTCATGGTGTAAATCCCTAAATATTCGTTCAAAAAAAAAAAGAACCGTTATATATTCAGTGGCGGATCCAGCGCCCCCTTTGCCGGGGGTCAAGGGGCGAATTTTGCCGATTTATACTGAAAATGGGCCAAAATATAGGGGTTTTTTTTGGAAAATTTTGGGTCAGTGCCGAGGGGGGGGGGGGGGCGGACGCCCCTTCCGCACCCCCCTGAATCCGCCACTGATATTCCAAGATCACGTAACTTGAACTTGATCATATTTTACAACAAAAAAAGTCATACATAACTTGAACAGGGAAAACAACAAACATGACAAATAACATCATCAAAATGAAATAATCGAATCGAATATAAATTCAAAAAAAAAAAAGAAGAATGAATAGATCGATATATACTGATAACTCGAACATTAATACATAAACCAATAAAATATAATCATCAATTATTATTCAATTATTCGATTGATAGATTACCGGTCTGTATATCATCATCATCATCATCATCATCATCATCATCATCATCATCTTCTTCTTCTTCTTATTGTTATTGTTATTCTCCCTTTCATCCTTCCTTCCTTCCTACCTTTCCTTTTTTTCTTTTCATGATATTTCATCTCTTTACATCATCAAATGTTTTGCTTTCTAGATTTTCATCATTTATTATAATTTAAGTATTGATGATATTTTCTGTTCACTATAAAAATGTTTTATGTGTCATGCTATCATTCTTGACTGTATTATACTATGTTTATTATATCAATATTGTAGGGAGAGGGCACTTAATAATGTTGTAAAAACTTAACGCCCGATCCCATTTCATTGAATTGGAAATAAAATATGTTCAAATAAAAAAAAAAAATTCAAACCGGTCTTTTTTTTCAGGGAAAAAAATTGCAGACCTATAAAAATTATTAAAGAATGTCTTTTTCTCATTATCTGAGACTGAGGGAAGAAAGCTGTTAAATGAAAAATTTACAATTAAAATGTTTTCTAACTTTCCAAAAAATGCCGCCTTTTTAAGTTTAAACTAAATTTGGGTTGAACTGAATCTTTGACGAATACTAAGTATGTTCACTTGAAGATACTCGGTTATTGGCTAATTCATTCTTTGTCATTTGCAAATATTGTATCATCACTGGAAATGTTACGTTTCAGTATGCTTGATTGTGTATGTTTTTGTTTCTATATATACATATTTATGAAAATAATTCGTTTATATACAGAATAAGCGCCAAAGCGCATAGGCAACAAACAAATATTTCTTTTACACATGCTCGAAATGTACCGGAAGTGGGGTACGTTTTCCGGTCACATTCGAAGGCGGCCATATTCGTTCCCTGGCAAAATTTGATTCTTTTACCTCGTCTATGACCAAGGTAGAATCATTTATATCAAAGTTAAATTGCCAAAAGACTCCGAGTATGTTTGAGATAATAATTCAGTGAAATAAACCTTGTTTGGACAAAACGGTAAATATTTCGTCATATCGAATTTTCTCCGCCCGCCAAAAAAGTTGTTTCGTAGCGTCACCATTCAGTGATTTGAATATTCGTCCTTAGAACCGCATCGTCTGTCGTTAATGTATTGTATGTTTTATCATCATGTATTTAGTGATATTTTATGTTATCGGTGATTGAGAATAGGACCGACTTGTCTACACCACGGCACTTGTGTAGACTAGTGAGACTTGACCCTTTAAACTCGGGAGTCGTACTCTTTTTTCAGGTTGGGGAAATGGCAAATCTATCTATTAAAGCTAGATCTAGCTTTAAAAGCTTGTTCTAGCTTTAAAAGGGACCAAATTGAGGAGTATCATTTAGAATGTGTGAAATTAAGATGTTTGCGCACTTGCGTCTCAACGGATATCGTAATGTTTACGTACGAAACGAACATTGGATCTCTAAAAGTAGGATCGACGACGACATATTTTACCTGATACAAACACATGACAAATTCTTTTAAAAATTTGATAATTTCAATTTTCAATCATTATTTTGTATTTCGTTATACATAACTTAAATGTAATTGTTCAAAACATGAAAATAAAATGAAAAAATTCAATTTTTAAAAGATTTAATTAAAATGCAAAAACAGGACCGACATCTTACTTTTATAACGGAATAATGCATATCCGTCTGCTAGTTAATCTTTTCTCTTGCAAACAATTAATCTACTGTGGTCGGTAAATTAAAAATTGCGGATTTGCAAGTCAAATGTATTCTTTTAAGTAAATAGGACATTAAATCTACAAAGGTAAGTTATTTAAGGTGTAAACAAGTGAATATTTACCTTTTCCTTGAATGCACATGTGCAGCTGCACTGGTAAATGCAACGTTGAGTTTCTGATTTTAAGATCTAATGTTCGTTTTCATACGTAAACATTACAATATCCGTCAAGGCGCAAGTGCGCAAACATCTTATTTTCACACATTCTAAATGATACTGCTCAATTTGGTCCCTTTTAAAGCTAGAACAAGCTTTTAAAGCTAGATCTAGCTTTAGTAGCCAGATTTGCCGTTTCCCCGACCCGTTTTTTATGCCGCTGGCACACTGGAGTCTTGTTGTTGCCTGTCATTTTGGTAAAGAGGACATTCTGCATTACAATTTTAATGGAATCTAAAACATGGAAATCACGATGATGTCTACTGTCAGCGCGGCTCACTTCAGAAACTGAATAAACGCGATTTTGACTACTTTACATGTATGATGCAAAAATTTTAATGAACTTGATACCATTCAATAGATCTCGCTTAGTCGTAAATTTTGGTATATGTTACATGATAGTGAGTATACCCAATCAAACTATATAGACAAAACAAGTTTTAGATGGGCCATTTCCCATGCTAATTTTTCCTGTGACGTCGTGACGCTCTCCATAGGCTCAATGTTAAACTCGGCGACGTCACGCTAAAATTTAACATTGAAAAACCCTATCTAAAACTTTATATTTGTCTGTATAATATGATTGCATAAACCCTGGACCATGTAACATATACCAAAATTTAAGACTAAGCGAGATCTATACAATGATATATATTTTATTTTAATTGTTGCATGACAAAGTTACCAAAATCTCATTTATCCAGTTTCCGAGGTGAGCCACGCGGATAGTAGTCTGACTTTCAGACCTATAACAGTGATATCTGTTTTTAGTCCAATTCGCAAACCTACGGCGGTGCTATCTGTTGTTTTTTTTTTCGTCTTCAAAAAAACTGATAACACTGTCGTAGGTCAGCATGTCGGACTAGATTATGTCATTGTCAACACTGACTGTTTCAAAGCGAGTATGATTAAATGTACTTGGAAATGATGGGTCATATATTACTATCCTGTTCACTAAATCCAGAGCACGAGTTGTCGTGATAGGCTAAGCTCAAGATACGATACATATCGCAATATTTACTCACGATAAGATTTGTATCATGATACATCATTTTTAATGAAGATATGAATGCATTTCTGTAATTCGTCAGATATTTTAATAAAACAAGTTTACAACAACAAATTAAGATCATTCAGCATACACTGTAGTTTACAACTTGTTCTCTCATTGTCTCCTCCTTCTTGAAACCCAAAGTGCTTCCATACGTAGCTTTTAAATGCCACATGAGCGTCTTTTAAAGGTATCTTTGATGACTCAGCGTCGAGCGTCGCCAAGTTGATTTTCTAATGATAGAACTAAATGCAAAAACAAACCCAAAATCAACGATACGGCCTCTTCTTGTATATTGTATCGAACCATCGTCAAGAACTGTGGTGAATCGAGAAATGCAGTGAATCGTAACAGCCCTACAGAGCACCCTGTTTTGGCTATTTATTCTGTCGTCTGAAGAATATTTCTTTAAATTATTGATTCCGAGAATTAACCTCCTTAAGTCGTAACTGGAAATTAACTTAGGAAAACTACGTTCACACTGGATTTAAGGACATATCTGGCACCCAGAATTTTGAATCTTCTGATCGAAGAGTATTCTGTATTTCTGGCGTACAAAGAAAGATTTTCATGATAAAGTTCTTTGAAAAATATTTGAAAATAAAAGTTTATGTTATTTTGCAGAAAAGTATGTACGGAAAGGTTTCAAATTCTTTGCCTCAATCAAATAGTAGAATATCCAATGTATTGTATTCCAAATATGAAGGAAAATCATACAAAGATAAAGTTGCGGAGTATATGGGCCGGATTGCAAAGCAATTCCGGTCTATAGATTGATGATGTCCGTCCGTCTGTCAGCCCGTCCATCTGTCCGTCCGTCTGCCATCAACTTCTGGTTGAGGCAAAATCTAAGAAACTATATGCAATAGAAACTTTATATTATACATGAAGCTTGCTGTAACTGTGTCAGAAGTGAAGCATAGTATGTGCCATTAATTTCTTTTTCTTTTAGGAGATAATCTGTCGGCAGAACACTGGTACCATCTGCATTCCAGAAAACAGGCTTACAACATATAAATCAGCCCTCGTACATGTACACTTATATAGAGATTTATGTTACTTGTCTCATTAAAGGTTAAAGATGGAGGAAGAGAATCCCATTGCTGATAACGAAGTGCTAATTGGCAATGAATTCCAAGTTGGCAGGGACATCCAAGCTGGTGGTGACATCCAAGTTGGCAGTGACGTCCAAATTGGCAGTGACATCCAAGCTGGCAATGACTTGCAAGCTGGTGATGACTCGCAAGGTGGCGATGACTCACAAGGTGATGGTGACTCACAAGCTAGCGGTGACACACAAGTGGAAAATACTGAAGTTTCCATGGAAACAAGTGATCCAGCCAACTCCATACCCCAGGTTGTGGATGTAAATATGTCCAAGGATGCACCTAGTGACGATTCTGTTGCCATGGAAACCACAGAGGTTAATCCAGAAACTAATTCCAAGGACAATGCTGAACCAAGCACCTCCTCCACATCAACATCTGCCACTGAATCACCAACAAAGTCGCAGACCATCATGGATGAAATGAAAAATCTAGTAAGAACATGTATTTTTCCGTTACATTGTTTTAGGTTCTATTTCTGAAGCAGAATAGGCTGTGGACTTGGCATTTGATGCTCTATTCTTGAAGCCGGACTTGGACACGTGACTCATTGTCTGCTATGTTTACTAGGGGAAATGTCTAGACTTATCACAGTGCCCTACAAAATGGCTGTGATTTTTTTAGCTTTTCATTCTAATCTTCTGTATCAATAGTAATAATAGAAGCTTTAGAAGAGGTAATTCATCTATGAGTCCATCAATGAATTCCAGTACAGTTGTAGTTTTATGT
This sequence comes from Pinctada imbricata, assembly GCA_033119305.1. NCBI lineage: Eukaryota > Metazoa > Mollusca > Bivalvia > Pterioida > Pteriidae > Pinctada > Pinctada imbricata. Next base: position 22,974,658 of record VSWD01000005.1, read on the forward strand.
GGCAATAGCAGAAGCTTTGCAGGAAGCCTTCATCTTCAAAAGCTTAAAGGGACTTGTGTACAGTTTTACCAGGATTGTTTCTTGAAAAATAATTTTTAGTCTTTTTTTTTGACAAAAATACAAAGCTTGATTATTGAGTATGACTATATACACAACAGCTATGCCGAATCTTATCAATCAGTCATAAGCTGCAGTAATCCCTAATAAGATAATGTACACCTGGTCACATAAACATGGTGAAGTCTCGACAGTATATTGTAATACAAAATGTGCGGTGTACATGTGTAAGTATTTATTTACTAAACAAAACTTTTAGAATATTTTTCTTGTCAGCTGCTCGACAACATCTGTCAAGCAGTAGCAAGCGGTTAACCATGGTGTCAAACTACATTATTTTATACAAATTTTAAAATGTGTATACCAGTATAGGAAAAATCTAGTAACACACAACAAGACATAGACTAATCAGTTTAGAATAAAAATAAAGTATTTTGTGTCCTTTCAATTGGAGAGTCTGACTTTTAGGCAAGTTGTTATGGCCTGTCTATTTATTTATATGTAAAAACTTGAACCTTAGTTACCCATAACTTTTGAATGGTGAATGAAGAACATTCATACTTCTCACGTGCATTGCTTTTGGCAAGACATTCTTTTGGTAACTTGGTAGCAAATTGACTGACCTTGTAAGGCTTGTTAAGGTAGTTCGACTTATTTGTCAGTTATTAGCTTTTATACCGACAAAGCTGCTGATAGGATCATTTATTGTGTCGCCTGCGAAGCATAGTGACACTTAGGGAGCACTTTGTCCGTTGTACATCCGTCTGTCTGTCCGTCTGTCTGTCACACTTGGATTTCACACCCAATAAAAGTGATTCCTGAGTGTCGCTATGTTTTGCAGGCCACACATGCATTCCTTGGAATGATTTTGTTTCATAAACACTTCTTGTTTTATACATTTGAATAAGAGAATTTCGATTAAGAGAACCACTCTGTCCAATCAAAAGTAATATTACAATCCAGGTCATGTTTTTATGCCCGGGGGCATATAGTTTTTGGCCTGTCCATCTATTTGTCTGTCTGTCTGTTTGTCCGAAAAACTTTAACATTGGACATAACTTTTGAATGGTAAGTGATAGGGCTTTCATATTTCACATGTGTATTCTTTGTGACAAGACCTTTCCATTGATACCAAAATTTTGACCTTGAGACCTTGACCTTTGACCTTCTTTTAAAAAACTTTAACATTTGGCATAACTTTTGAATGGAAAGTGATAGGGCTTTCATATTTCACATGTGTATTCCTTGTGACATATAGTTTTTGGCCTGTTTGTCTGTCTGTCTGTTTGTCCGAAAAACTTTAACATTGGACATAACTTTTGAATGGTAAGTGTTGTAAGTGATATGGCTTTCATATTTCACATGTGTAATCCTTGTGACAGGACCTTTCCATTGATACCAAAATTTTTGACCTTGAGACCTTGACCTTGACCTTTGACCTACTTTTAAAAAACTTTAAAATTTGGCATAACTTTTGAATGGTAAGTGATAGGGCTTTCATATTTCACATGTGTATTCCTTGTGACAAGACCTTTCCATTGATACCAAAATTTTTGACCTCGTGACCTTGACTATAACCTTTGACCTACTTTTCAAAAAACTTTAACATTTGGCATAACTTTTTAATGGTAAGTGATAGGGCTTTCATATTTCACATGTGTATTCCTTGTGACAAAACCTTTCCATTGATACCAAAATGTTTGACCTTGAGACCTTGACCATGACCTTTGACCTACTTTTCAAAAAACTTTAACATTTGGCATAACTTTTTAATGGTAAGCAGTAGGGCTTTCATATTTCCAAGTGTATTCCTTGTGATAAGACCTTTCCATTGATACCAACATTTGTGATCTTGACCTTGAGCTTTGACCTACTTTTAAAAAACTTTAACATTGGGCATAACTTTTCAATGGGAAGTGATAGGGCTGTCATATTTCACATGTGTATTCCTTGTGACAAGACCTTTCCATTGATACCAAAATTTTTGACCTTGTGGCCTTGACCTTGACCTATGACCTACTTTTCAAAAAACTTAAACATTGGGGATAACTTTTGAATGGTTAGTGATAGAGCTTTCATATTTGACATGTCTATTCCTTGCGACAAGACCTTTTTATTGATACCATTTTTGACCTTGTGACCTTGACCTTTGACCTTTTAACCCAGTGACTCTGACCTTGACCTTTCACATTTATGTACTTAACAGAAAATAGTGTTTATACTAACAAAGATGCCACCGGGGGCATTCGTGTTTCACAAACACAGGCTTTATTAGTCCCCTACCTGGCAACGCCGAAGGGGACTCTTAGTTTCCTCTCGGTCTGTCTGTCCGTCCGTCTGTCCGTCCGTCCGTCGTCTGTCCGTCCGTCCGTCTGTCTGTCCCTCCGTCTGTCCGTCTGTCCGAATATCAGTTTTCCGGACTTTTTTCTGCAACGGATAGAGATATTCAGATGAAATTTGATACACAGCTTGGTCTTGGATAGTTACAGAGCAAGTTCGACTTTCGTCACGCTTGACCCATTTTTCGAGGAGTTATGCCCCTTGATGTCTTGGAAAATCCAGTTTTTGTCAGTTTTCCGAACTTTTTTCTGCAACGGATGGAGATATTCAGATGAAATTTGATACACAGCTTGGTCTTGGATAGTTACAGAGCAAGTTTGACTTTCATTACGCTTGACCCATTTTTCAAGGAGTTATGCCCCTTGATGACTTGGAAAATTCAGTTTTTGTCAGTTTTCCGGACTTTTTTCTGCAACGGATGGAGATATTCAGATGAAATTTGATACACAGCTTGGTCTTGGATAGTTACAGAGCAAGTTTGACTTTCATTACGCTTGACCCATTTTTCAAGGAGTTATGCCCCTTGATGACTTGGAAAATTCAGTTTTTGTCAGTTTTCCGGACTTTTTTCTGCAACAGATGGAGATATTTAGATGAAATTTGATACACAGCTTGGTCTTGGATAGTAACAGAGCAAGTTTGACTTTCGTGAGGCTTGGCCTATTTTTCAAGGAGTTATGCCCCTCTATAACTTGGAAAATTAAGTTTTTGTCAGTTTTCTGGACTTTTTTTCTGCAACGGATGAAGATATTCAGATGAAATTTGATACACAGCTTGGTCTTGGATAGTTACAGAGCAAGTGTGACTTATGTCACGCTTGACCTATTTTTCGAGGAGTTATGCCCCTTTATGACTTGGAAAATTCAGTTTTTGTCAGTTTTCCAGACTTCTTTCTGCAACAAATAGAGATATTCAGGTGAAATTTGATACTCAGCTTAGTCTTGGATAGTTACAGAGCAAGTTCAACTTTCGTCACGCTTGACCTCTTTTTCGAATCGATAAAGCAGATAAAACCTCAGAACTGAGCTGCACAGACAGTAAGTTTAATTTAAACTCATATATGTTTAATTGAAGAGTAATTCATAGGCAGAGTTGCAGGACATAAATATATGCCGCCGGTAGGGGACTATATCGCTCAGCGATCATAACATTTTTATATTTATACACCATAATGCATATCGATTCATTAAGTCAAATATAAAACCTGTTGCTTTCATAATCAAAGATGGAGTATGGAGGCATCAATGCTTTACAAACATGACTTTTAATTTATTAAAGGTTGCCAAGGCAGCAGATTCCTCGGAGCACATCCTGTGTATATACATGAACAAAGATGGTCAAGTCTGTATGGGCACAGAGCGCGGCGAAAAATTTGTGGAGAGCAGTGGAAACCTGCTGTCAGACTTTGAGAAATTTTGTCAAGCCACTCGTAAGTAGAATAAATATTATTAATCCATTTTTTTAAAGTAGAAAGATAATCAAGGAGTTAGTGTGTAAATTAGGGGGTTCATGCCTGTAGTGAATAATTCTGATTGGTTACTAATGATTTCATGAATGGCAAAGCATGTCCAACCGAAATAAGACATCTATGAACGCCAAGAGTTAGAATTCATGTGAAATGTTTACAATATTACTTAATAATTACCAAATGTGTTTGTTTATCTGATTCTAAGCATTTTGATTGGTCGATCACATGTATTGTGACTTCCGTTAAGAGATGATTAAATGTCAAAATTGACCCCCCCCCCTCGGTTCAGAACCCCACTTAACCAGAAAATTTGTTTTATTGAAATACACCTTTGGTGAAAGTGGCATTCTGAACCGAGGGGGGAACAATGATGTAGAAAAACTTTTCCATTTTCCATTGATTTCTACAGGAAAAACGCTGATTTTGACGCAAAAATCGGTCTTATTTTGAATTATTTATCCAGCCTGACAGAAGATTCATATTTGGACCAAGTTAATTCTTATTTTTACCGAAATTTTTTTCTCAATTTCATCATTTTAAAATTTCCACTTTTCAGGGCAGATTTTACGCCTTATCTTAACAGCTCCTTTGTCTGTGGCATGATTTATATGGAAATCAGAAATTCTTTAAAAAAAAAATGAATTTATTAAAAATATCATCATATTTTGTATGTATGTCATTGCAGGTGCAAAGGAAAGACTAAAACTAGAAAAACTGGCTCTGCAACTGGTACCTAATAAAGAAGATGACGATCAAGAGGAAAATGACGGAAATGAGGATGGGAAGGATGAGGCTGAGCAAGATTCTTCACCATCCAAAGAGACAAGTGAACAAGATGCTTCACCATCTAAAGGGACAAGCAAGAAAACACCTACGGCAAAGAAAACCAAACATACTGACAGCAACGAAAAGGGAGATGCAGATTTGGGCGATTGGGATCTAGGAGAATGGCAGATAGAGAGAGAAAAGTGCCCACACTGTGATAAAACCTTCAAAGACAAGATTTACTTGAAACAGCATATGGATATGCACTCTGATATGAATTACCTTTGCCCTGTTTGCGGGAAGGACTTCCTTATGAAGAGATATGTACACATGCACGCTAAGCGGGTTCACAATAAAGTTCTCAAATCTGATGATAAAATTTCAACAGTTGAAGCGAAGCTGAAATGTGACCTCTGTCCTCTTAAGTTTGCCTATCAAACATCTCTGAATGAACATACAGCTAGAGAACATCCTGGAGAAGTAAAGGCAAGAGTGAGGAGGAAGATTGAAGACAGAAAGATGAAGGAGGAGAAGGAAGAGAAAAAGGTAGACGACAAGAAAGGAAATAAAAAGACTACAGATGTTAAAGGAGAAAAGAAAGGGAAAAGTGAGACAAATGGTAAAGGAGGAAAAGCAGCTGTGGAAAAAGAAAAAGAGGAGGAGGAAAAAGAGGAAGAAGATGCAGAAAGTGAGGAGGAGTCACCTCCTACGAAGCGGTTAAGGAGTGAAAGAATTAAAAATGTCCAAGAGAAAAGCACACCTGCCACTCAGAAAAAAGTGTCAAAGCAAGAGACAAGGCAACAGTCTCCTCGGGGAAGATCCCAGACAAAAATGGAAGTTAAGACACCAGCAGCTGCCGTGAGCAGGGAGGAAGCTGTTGTTGGAAGGTCAAGGTCAGGACGTAAAATAAGGTTTCCAGGTTGGAAATATGGAGAAGATATGGAAACTACTTCACCTGTTAAAAAGCTGGCAGAAGATAGTACATCTTCAAAGAGACCAGTACGATCAGCAAAAAAGAGAGAATTGGAGGAAGAGGAAAGTAAAACTGAAACCCCCAAAAGATCTAAGAGGAAGATAAAGGAAGAGGAGGAAGAAAAAGAGGAGGAAGAAAAAGAGGACAAAGAAAACAAGGAGGAAGAAAAAGAGGAGGAAGAAAAGGCAGAGGATGAGGACAGTGATGCTAGTGAGGAGTCAAAGGAAGAAGACTTGGATCAAAAGTACAAGTGTCCTTACTGTATAAGGACATTTAACTTAAAGAGACATTTGGACAAACATACATCTGACAATCATGAGTATGAGTGTATGTATTGCAGCAAGCTTCTACACGTTAAAGCTGACCTGAAAAAACATGAGGCAAAATGTTATCGAGCAGAGAAGAAGAAAACAAAGACACCGAAAAAAACACCTGATCTATCATGCAAGGTGTGCAGAAAATCTTTTACAAGTAAAGATGCTTTGGAAAAGCATGGAAATGTACATTTGTCAAAAATTAGAAAATGTCCAAAATGTGATAGGAGTATCACAGGGAACAGAAATTTCCAGCTGCACTTGAAGAAAAATCATTCGGATGTTCAAGAACAAGAGGAAATATTCAAACTTATGGACATAAAACCACTGATATGTAATAAATGTAAAGGCCCTTACATTGATGAAGAAACCCTTGAGCAGCATTTGAGGAGGGTACACTCAAATGAAGGAAAGGAAAGTAGTCAGGAGTCTGTTGAAGAGGCATCTTCTGCCGAAGAAGAGCCGAAGAAACAAACAGATGATGAGAATGTAGTCATTGAGAAAGAAGAAACAAAAGAAGAAGATAAAGGGGTGCAGGATGATGTTAAAGTTAAAAAAGAAGCTGAAGTAGAGGAAACTGAAAAAGAGGGAAAGGAAGATGAATCTGATAATACCAAGGAAAATGAAGATGTTACATTTGACAGAGAAGAAAATGGAGTTGAACTTGATGAAAGTGAGATATACCCCTTAGCAGAGATGATTGTAGATGAAAACAATGAAGATGATCCAGAGGAAATAGCATTGCTTCAGGACATAGACTTCAGCCCCAGAAATTCAGAGAGAAGAGAAAGAAGGAAGAAAGGTGTTGGGGATAAGTTACTACATGGTCGCTGCAAAGTCAAAAGAGTATCAGGCAAAATTGGATACAACTGCTTAATCTGTAATAGGCTACTGAGTAATCGATTGACGGCCGTCCGTCATATGGAGAGACATGACGAGGAGCTTCAATTTGAAAAGGAATGTCACTTCTGCTTTAGCAGGTTTGAAAGTGATGTCAAACTAGGTGCTCATTTACGGTCAGTTCATCATGCAGGGGCATTTTCTTGTAGCAGATGCAATCAGAAGTTCATGACTGCCACATTTTGCAAAGAGCATATGAAAACTTGTACAGGGGAGGCTGAAGCTGAGGTGAATGAGAATGGAGAGCCAAACGAAGATGATCTGGATAGCTCTTCACAAGATCAGAAAGATGTCATCAAGAATGAAGGTCCTCCTTTGAACAAGTGCATAATTTGTGGCTCGAGGTTTGAAACAGAGGAAGAAGCCAAGTACCATATGAATTTACATTGTACAGAAGACGGTAAATGGATGTGTCCGTACTGCGAGGGCGGGGGAATTTTTAGCGATAAAGGTTGGCTAGTGCAGCACATCATGAAATTTCATGACCTTAAGCATTTTCTACCCGACATTAGCACGGATCCAGACAACTTACAATGTGGAATCTGCCTGAAGAAATTGTCAACAAAGATGGCACTAGAGAAGCACTTGTTACTCCACCAGAACTCCAACAATACTTGCCAAATATGCTTCAAGCAATTCAGTTTCCCATACCAACTTAGAAATCACATGGCTATACATGACAACAAGATGAACTTTACATGTGCTATATGCAGCGAAAAATTTAAGCTGAAACGTTACTTGCAGAAGCATATGCAAGACGTCCATAAGTTCACACCATCTAGAACACACGTAGGCCCTCGCTGTAATTTCTGTCCAGAGACTCAGCATTTTGAGAACTTGGATCAAGTGTATGATCATGCCCTTGAGGAACATGCACCAAAGCTAGAGGAAATGCTAAAGAGAACCCTGAAGGATGACATGGAACGATTTGTGTGTAAACAATGCTTCAAGGTCTACAACACACACAAGGAATATGTCACCCACGTCGTGTGCCACACAAAACGTACCCCTCTGATGTGCGAGACCTGTGGAAGATACTTTGAATACAAGACCAAGCTGAGGATTCATCAGTAAGTATTTTGGTCAATACTTGACACATCTACGTATAGATTCTGAATGAATAAGAGATTTTTGATCAAGGAGTATTTTATGTGTAATATATAATAGTATTAGCAAAAAAAGTCTTGTTATGGTAACTAACAGAATTATTCATTTGAAGCTTATCTAGATAGAAACATGACTGTGATAATATGCTTATAATACTTACAAATTTAAAGTAGTGTGTACATACATATTTACATGTAACAATTATTTCCTTCAGAATTAAATTAGAATGTTCCTCATTCTGTCTTTTATCGTGTCTTTTTAGGGCAACTCACTTAGTGGACAAAACCTACGAGTGCCATGTTTGTCACGGAAAATACACCAATATCTACAACCTGAAAGCCCACATGAGACGTCACACCATGACTCCTGTGGTGTGTGACACCTGTGGTATGACCTTCAAGTCCAAGGACACACTACAATCGCACATGAGAGTCCATGATGAAACCAAACGGTAAGTGTTTTCACATTTTCATTATAAAGTTTCAAGAATGTACAAATGTGAGCAAATGTGCTATTCTTCTCAGAAATGAAAAAAAGTTATGTGTATTTTGGTATTTAATGTAAATTGAAAATCCAGAACAGACATGTCTGGCTACTTTTTGTACAGAAGGTTGCTATTTTGTAACAAGTCTGGAACAATTGTCAGTTTTCAAGTAAAGGCTGTGTTTTGTTCTAAACCCACAGGCACGGGTTTTTAAATTTTAATCTTCACATTTGATTGCACCATCTTGATGCATCCAGATGCATTGGCATATTCTTTTATTGTGTCGTTACTATGAAAATATCGCCATATTTTGTGATGTCTGGTGTCTGGCTGTCTGACCGAATTATCTGCAAATAAGCTGTTGAGAAAATGAAAGAATTGAATCGTTTCGTAGCTTCAGCTCTTTTAAGGGTACAGGTAACTAATGGGGAGGAAAAATTCAATAGGGTGGAGGGGTAGGCAAATAATCTTGTACAACAGTCATCTTGTATAGGGTATAACTCCATTAAATTTTGACATGCCTTTTTCAGATTTTCCTGTGAGGTTTGTGGATACCAGACCAGAACGTTTGATGGATATAAGTGTCACATGGTAGGAACTCATCCTGATGTCGCCATTCACAAGAAAGGCTGGAAGATCTATACATGTGAATATTGTAATAAGCTGAGCTCTGGCAAACAGCAACATGTACGCCATGTGGCAACTCATACTGGTATGTAAAATGTTACATAATTTATTTTGATGTATAAATTAATCCATTTTCCATGATTTTATGCTTTCCTTATTTAGAAAGATATTGGCAAAGACCGAGTGACTTTGGTAATATAAAAAGCTTCATGATAGTTTGAAAATCTTTACATGTCTTTTGGATTTGCATAAATTATTGTTTTTATTTCAATTGTGATTATTCAATGTTAGAATTCCAGGGCATCAATAATTTTGCTAAAGTGCATAATGAAGTAGATGCCAATATATATGATATGCACATTCCGTACTTACTCCATTTCATTACTATTTTAGGTGAGATGCCATTTAAGTGTCCCCATTGTGACTATAAGTATGCTACAAAGGGAGCCCTGAATGTTCACATACGTTCACACATCGACTCTGAGAAACCATTTTACTGTGAGCCTTGTGATCTGAAGTAAGTTTGATCCTATTGTCCATTTTTTGTCTTATCTTACATAATAGTTTTTTATGCTTTAAAGGGGAATAACCAGAAACCTTGAATTTGCCTCCAGAATATAGTTCTTTAGTAGTTCTCTGCTGATGAAGATTTTATGTCTCCTGCAAGGCAAGATCGACATATAGAGATCACTTTGTCAGCTGTCTGTCTGGTAGTCACACTTTCACATCTTTGGCTGTAACTTGAAATACATTGGACATCTTTCAAACTTGCAGGGATGGAAAAGCATGATGAGACTCACCACTCAATGTAGGACAAGGTCACTTTTAATGTCAAGGTCATGTGTTTAGGGTCAAATATGTGACAGGTGACATACTTGTTCTTGAATTGTGCTATTTTCTATCCCGTCTGACTTTCAAACCCATGTCGTGATGTTGCATAATTTCATTTTGTCGAGTGGGGTACGAAGCGTATGATGGTAAAGGATGAAACTGAACTTCATATCATCAAAGTGTTAAAATAGACATGATAACTATGTGGAAATATGTGTAAGAATTTAATTTTATTTCAATATGATTATCATATACTTGCTTGTCTTACAGATTTCTATGGGCAAACAAGATGCAGAAGCATATGGAGTCGGTAAGACATTTACAGGCATGTGCCCAGTTTGGAGTAGAACCGTCTGTCGTAGAAGAGGCATTTATGATGCAATTCAACGCAAGAAGGAGCCGATCAAACCGTGGTTACCATGCCAACAGGAATAGTGGGTCCAGACGCGGCATTAAGAAAATTAATTTTGCAAATCGAAACAAGGATAAGGTGAGACGAACAATAAGACAAAAGCGACCTCGTATGACCCAAAAGGTCATTTATGTGACCCATCCACAGGACACTATTGCTGGTGAGGAGTCTATAGAAAATTGGGGTGTTTATGAAGAGGAAGTGTCCCAGCAAGTTGGTGAAGCTGTAACGGAGGTCACAACAGAAACACAGGAGATTCAGATCAGTGGACCCAATGAAATTCAAATCGGTGGTCAGAGTCACGAAATTCAAATTGTGGAACCAACGGAAGAGGAAACGTTGGAAATAGCGACCTCAATGTCAGCCGAGGAACTTGCTCAGGGAAATACGGAATATGTAATCATAACTGTACCACAAGATACTCAGTTAGATCCACAGAGAATGGTCTACGACATTCAAGCCGCTGTACAGTCTATTTTAAAGTAGTGTACATGTATGGACTAAAATCATAATGATCCATTAACTTCAGGTGATTTTTTTGGTGTTTTAGTTGTGGAATTAGAACCAAAACTGAAATTATTTGAAAGACTTGAATACATATTTATTATTGTAAGATGCCAATCATATATTTCATATCTATTGCTTCGTCAGTTAAGAATCATCATTTTCTGATATTTTGTCGACATTTTCTGATATTTTGTCGACAGTCAAGAAACATCATATTCTAATTTTTGTCATTGTTTCCTTTCAAAAACTTTAGTATGTTTGATATTTATATTCACTCATTTACATTGATTGAAACAAAATTTGATCACCTTTTCTGAAATGAGATGTAATTTAGAAAAAAAAGTTTGAATAGTGAAATCAAATTTTGGCTCCTACTTGTAATTTATTTGGATATTTATATTAAAGATTCATCAACCTTATTTTAAATGCAGTACAGAAAACAGGGAAGTACATGTGTGTCACTCCTTGTGGGTACATTATTGAACCAGGATCATTCTGAGTCAAATTGACTCAATTTTATTTTTTTTTTCCAAACACCATTATTGCATTGTGATTTAATTTAACTTGTGTACATGTATATCATTTTCTGAAATGCAATGTTTATCAAAATTAATGTCTCTAAATTCATTCCTATGCTTGCATTTCTGCGCTTTAAAGTTTTTTACCGTGAAAAATATTAGTGTTCTCTATCAGTGAACTTTTAGATTAAGGCCGAGTATTTGAACCAGATTCTAGTTACCTAAAGATGTTTAATATTTGAGAAATTTATTATTCGATGCATACATGTAGATGTACTTGGTTTGCTCTTGTAGTCAAATTCCAAGTCAAAAAATGAAGAAAGAAAAAAATTCCAAAGCGCTACATGTACATGTATTACATTTTATATAGTGGATGATTGAAATGGAGACATAATATATTTATTTCATTAAATCAAAAAGAATTTTATAGGCTTTTAACATAGTCCATTTATGATAGGTTTATACAATTTTTGTTGAGCGATTTACAGTTCATGCCAAATTAACTCCTATGATCATATCTTTTGCAGGTAATATGTATTTTTGGGACTCATTCTCTTCAGTACACATCTCTTTTCAATACACACTCTTTTCAATACACATTCCTTAGATTGAAGAAATGCATTTTGAAAGTTTATAGGTTCCAGAGAAACATTAAATATGATTTATATAGGAGCAATTTCTAATGAAGTTAAAGAAAATAAACGATTTGTATTTATCTGTGAAAATTGATGGTATGTTTGGCAGTAATGGAAAGTGTAATTAAATGAATGATATTATATTTAATTGTTAAATGTTTAGTAGTTATGATTACAATGTTTTAATTTTACAAGTATAATTGCAGTGATGTTTGTTCATTGACAGTGAATCATGCAAATAGTTCTTGTCAATAAAAAGTATAGAACAACAATATGTGCTTTTGAAACATTATGCCCCATTGTCAGCTTTTTATTTAGAACAGGAAAGTCAATGTACAAGGTCAAGGTTACTGGCTCAAAGGTGATATCAATTTTCTTTTCAAGGTTCTTTTTGTAATAAAAGATACATGAACTCACTGTCTTAAAAGATGAAAGAGATATTGCTGAAAGTGTATTCTTCTTATACTTCAGTTAAACTCCAAGGTTAAGATCACTAGGTTAAAGGTAAAGGACACCAATTAAGGTGTCCAACTTATTTTAGGTTGCAGACATATTGTCTATATCCCTTAAAGAATGTCAGAGTCAAAGGTCAAATTGACCTTGCCACAAACAATGCACACGTGTAGTATATAGGCTGTATCTGACATTTGATGTATCTCAATAGAAAATGGTATGATGAATTACAAAGATGAGGTCATGGGTGAGGTTCAAAGGGTGGGGGGTGGTGGGGAAGGTTTTAGCTCAAAGAAAATTGTTCACAGAAAAACTTGACAAGCAAAAAAAAAAAAAAAAAAAGATCGAAGATGAAAAACGTGAATCTGATGATCTAATTAAGAAGAGGAGTGAGTTTAAAATTTTAAGATATGAAGTTTTCATTTTCTTTTAAATTCAATCATACATACATGTATATACGTACAACTTTATTCTATATTGGTGTGCGGAGCGAGCCATAAAATTTTTGGAATAGATGCATGGTAACATTTTGTCATAAGAATACAATCTCTCATTTTCCATGCTCTATTTTTGTTTGACCAATTTGGGAAGATTAAGGCATTGCAACCCCACTATCCACCTGTCTAACCTGGTTAGATCGGCCAATGAAAATGAATCGTTTGGCAATTATTCAAGTGTTAGTTTGATTTTGAATTTTGTATATGTTTATGACGTATGAATCCGTTCAAACACAATATTAAAGAAAGTTGATGACAAAGTGAAGACGAAAAAATAGACGGCTATTGAAAGATTAAGTTGACTGTCTGTGCCGTATCTCATATGGTTCAAAAGTTATGGTCAAGGCTAATGTGCTGGCAGAGAAATGTGAAAAAAAACTATACCCCCAGCAAAAAAATCTTCCATACAGAATAAGTCATCCTCAGTACCCCAGGCTATTTGCGCTTTGGCTGAATTCCCTGGGTCATATCGCACGATTTCAGGGATTTCCATTTATATGTAAATGTTGCTGATTGGCTCCCTCACAAACTTTTTTATCCAATCGCATAATTGTTTACAAACGTCTTTTGGAAGCGATGGTAAATAGTGCATGTTTAACTAAGTAAGATACTTCTTGATGCCCTGAGACAATAATCAAATTCTTATGTTTTCGATTCAAAGAAGAGCTATTTCTTTTAAAATCCCCGAAATAATAGGATATGACCCAGGGTATTTGGCCAAAGCGCAAATAGCCTGGGGTATCGAGGATGAGAATAAGTGTCCTTTTTACACTTGCATTACTCAACAAGGAAAAATGAGAGTTGTACACCCAGGATAGGTTTGACCCTGATTGTGACATCCTGAGATCCATTTGTAGGTTTGACCTTGATTGTGACATACTGAGATCCATTTGTAGGTTTGACCTTGATTGTGACATCCTGAGATCCATTTGTAGGTTTGACCTTGTGACATCCTGAGATCCATTTGTAGGTTTGACCTCGATTGTGACATACTGAGATCCATTTGTAGGTTTGACCTTGATTGTGACATCCTGAGATCCATTTGTAGGTTTGACCTTGTGACATCCTGAGATCCATTTGTAGGTTTGACCTTGTGACATCCTGAGATCCATTTGTAGGTTTGACCTTGATTGTGACATCCTGAGATCCATTTGTAGGTTTGACCTTGTGACATCCTGAGATCCATTTGTAAGTTTGACCCTAATTGTGACATCCTGAGATCCATTTGTAGGTTTGACCTTGATTGTGACATCCTGAGATCCATTTGTAGGTTTGACCCTGATTGTGACATACTGAGATCCATTTGTAGGTTTGACCTTGTGACATCCTGAGATCCATTTGTAGGTTTGACCCTGATTGTGACATCCTGAGATCCATTTGTAGGTTTGACCTTGATTGTGACATCCTGAGATCCATTTGTAGGTTTGACCCTGATTGTGATATCCTGAGATCCATTTGTAGGTTTGACCTTCATTGTGACATCCTGAGATCCATTTGTAGGTTTGACCTTGTGACATCCTGAGATCCATTTGTAGGTTTGACCCTGATTGTGACATACTGAGATCCATTTGTAGGTTTGACCTTGATTGTGACATCCTGAGATCCATTTGTAGGTTTGACCTTGTGACATCCTGAGATCCATTTGTAGGTTTGACCTTGATTGTGACATACTGAGGTCCATTTGATACTGTATCATGTCATTTTTGTCTACTTACATTTGAGGGAATGTTTCTAACATGACAAACCATGTTTTTGTGATGATGTAGATTAACTTCTATGCAAGATAAAACCAACCAGAGGATGCAGGATGTAATAAGTTTTGTGAAAAGTCTGGCAGTGATAAATAGGTGCAATATGTCTACTTTTTCCTTTCACAGGTCACTAGATGACTGTATGTAATAACTTAACCCCAATGATGATCTGTTTTATGCCCTCGTAATCGGAGATTCGGGGGCATATAGTTTTTGGTCTGTCTGATTGTCCGCAAAAAACTTTAACCTTGGCCATAATTTTTGAATGGTAAGTGATAGGGCTTTCATATTTCACATGTTTATTTCTTGAGACAAGACCTTTCCTTGTATACCAAACTTTTTGACCTTGTGACCTTGACCTTGAGAGTTTGACCTAATTTTGAAAAACTTAAAACCTTGGCCATAACTTTTGAATGTTAAGTGAATGTTAAGTGATAGGACTATCATATCTCAAATGTGTTTTCTTTGCGACAAGGCCCTTCCATGGATACTGAAATGTTTGACCTCGACCTTGAAGTTGACCTTCTTATGAGAAGCTTTAACCTTTTCCATTACTTTTGAATGTTACGTGATAGCCTGGGCTTTCTATTTCACATGTGTATTCCTTTCCATGGATACCAAAATTTTACTCCTTGTGACCTTGAGCTCTGAGTTTGACCTACTTTTATAAAACTTAAAAACCTTGACCATTACTTTTGAATGGTAAGTGATTCATTGAGTCAAGACCTTTTCTTGGATACCAAACTTTTTTTACCTTGACCTACTTTTGAATTTTAAGTGATAGGGCAATCATATTTCAAATGTGTATTCCTTGCGACAAGACCCTTCTAAGGACACTAAAATTGTTGACCTTGACTTTTTTACCTTGACCTTGGAGTTTGACCTTCTTATGAGAAGCTTTAACCTTGGCCATAACTTTAGAATGGTAAGTGAAAGGGCTTTCATATTTAAAATGTGTATTCCTTGAGACAAGACCTTTCCATGGATACCAAAATTTGAGACCTTGTGACCTTGGAGTTTGACCTAAAATGTACTTTTGAAAAACTTAAACCGTGGTCATTACTTTTGAATGTTAAGTGACAGGGCTTTCATATTTCACATGTGCATTCCTTGAGACAAGACCCTTCTAAGGATACTAAAATTGTTGACTTTGACCTTGAAGTTTGACCTCCATATGAGAAGCTTTAACCTTGGCCATAACTTTTGAATGGTAAGTGATAGGGCTTTCATATTTCACATGTGCATTCCTTGAGACAAGACTTTTCTATGGATACCAAAATTTTAAACCTTATGACCTTGACCTTGGAGTTTGACCTTCTTTTATAAAACTTAAACCTTGACCATTAGTTTTGAATGGTGATTCCTTGAGACAAGACCTTTTCTTGGATACCACACTTTTTTACCGTGACCTTGGAGTTTGACCTACTTTTGAAAAACTTCAAACTTTGGCCATAACTTTTGAATGTTAAGTGATAGGGCTGTCATATTTCAAATGTTTATTCCTTGCGACAAGACACCTTAAAGGATACTAAAGTTGGTGACCTCACGACCTTGACCTTGAAGTTTGACCACCTAATGAGAGGCTTTAACCTTGGCCATAACTTTTAAATGGTAAGTGATAGGGCTTTTATATTTCACATGTGTATTTCTTGCGACAAGACCTTTCCATGGATACTAAAAATTTTTACCTCATGACCTTGAAGTTTGAACTAGTTATGAGAAGCTTTAACCTTGGTCATAACTTTTGAATGTTAAGTGATAGGGCTATCATATTTCAAATGTGTATTCCTTGAGACAAGACCTTTTCATGGATACCCAAATTTTTGACCATGTGACCTTGGACTTTGACCTACAATGTATTTTAAAAAAAACTTAAAACTTGGCCATTACTTTTGAATGTTAAGTGAAAGGGCTATCATATTTCACATGTGTATTCCTTGAGACAAGATCTTTCATTGGATACCAAAACTTGTGACCTTTGACTTTGACCTACTTTTGAAAAACTTAAACCTTAGCCATAACGTTTGAATGTAGAGTGATAGGGCTATCATATTTCAAATGTGTATTCCTAGACCCTTCCATGGATACTAAAAATTTGACCTCTTGACCTTGAAGTTTGACCTACTTATGGTAAGTGATGGGGCTTTCATATTTCACATGAGTAATCCTTGTACAAGACCTTTCCATGGATACCAACATTTTTTACCTTGCAACCTTGACCTTGGAATTTGACCTTCTTTTGAAAAACTTAAACCTTGGCCATAACTTTTGAATAGGGTTATCATATTTCAAATGTGTATTCCTTGCGATAAGACCCTTCCACTGATACTAAAATTTTGACCTTATGACCCTGACCTTGAAGTTTTACTTACTTATGAGAAGCTTTACTTTTAAATGGTATGTGATAGGGCTATCATATTTCACATGTGTATTCCTTGAAGCAAGACCTTTCCATGGATACCAACATTTTGACCTTGTGACCTTGACACTGTGACCATCTTTTTACATTACAGCTGTTTTACTGACAAAGATGACAATGGGGGCATTCTTGTTTCACAAACACATGATTTTTATTTGTTAATATATTCAAGTGTTTGGACAACATTGTTGATTATGCTAGGAAAGATAACATTGTGACATCAAGGAAGTTGGATATAAAAACTCCAGGCACCCATTATAAGCAAACCGTATTATCCCTATTAGGGATTTCTCAACTAACTTGTCAAAGGTAGGATAATATTTCATATTATACGATTATTGACTGGGAATGAGAGCAATACTAGTATATGATTTGTTGGACCTGAAGATAAAATATTGCCCGAGGCCAAAGGCTATATTTTGTATGAAGGTCCAACAAATCATATGTTGCCCGAATTCCCAGTCGATAATTGTTTTGTTATACCTTACTTCAATACTGCAGCAACGAACTGGGTGATCCTATAATGTTTACATTCATTTTCGTCTCTTAGAAAAAGAGTGCTGAGAAATAGGAAATAGTTTATAAAATCATCAATGATGTAACGGCACAAACGATTTAACGTTTAAACAATTGCCCTAGGGCCAATATTGATGTAACTATTGACTGCTTGGTCAAATATTCAAATTTTTAGGCATTTTTCCTACGGAGATGTTATATAGAGATACTTATAAGGGTATAACAATTATTATATTGTCACAAGGCCTCGCTCAGTATAAAACCTAATGACCTGGTATCAACCCGTCTTCTCAATAAAACACCGCTAAAGACGGTATGGCCGGATTGCAAAGTAAGTTTTTGTCACCAACTGAGTCAAGGTCACTAAGTCAAATATTACAGCATACATTGAGAGGTCTTGTCAGAGGCAAACTACATGTATAATATAAAGTTTCTACTGTATACAGTTCCTTAAATTTTGCTTAAACCAGGAACTTTAACCAAAGTCTTTAACTAGGTCAAAGTCCAAGGTCAAGGTCACTAGGTCCAATGTTACGGCATAAATTGAAAGGTCTCGTCATGGGCAACCTAAATGTATAATAAAAGGTTTCTACTGCATACACTTCCTTAGATTTTGCTTAAACCAGATACTTTAACCAAAATCTTAAACTAGGTCAAAGTCCAAGGTCAAGGTCACTAGGTCCAATGTTGCGGCATAAATTGAAAGGTCTCATCATGGGCAACCTAAATGTATAATATAAGGTTTCTACTGCATACAGTTCCTTAGATTTTGCTTAAACCAGAAACTTTAACCAAAATCTTTAACTAGGTCAAAGTCCAAGGTCAAGGTCACTAGGTCCAATGTTGCGGCATAAATTGAAAGGTCTTGTCATGGGAAACCTATATGTATAATATAAGGTTTCTACTGCATACAGTTCCTTAGATTTTGCTTAAACCAGATACTTTAACCAAAATCTTTAACTAGGTCAAAGTCCAAGGTCAAGGTCACTAGGTCAAACGTTATGGCATAAAT
Organism: Pinctada imbricata; assembly: GCA_033119305.1. Lineage (NCBI taxonomy): Eukaryota > Metazoa > Mollusca > Bivalvia > Pterioida > Pteriidae > Pinctada > Pinctada imbricata. The sequence continues at coordinate 22,993,244 of VSWD01000005.1, forward strand.
TGAAAGGTCTTGTCATGGGCAACCTAAATGTATAATATAAGGTTTCTACTGCATACAGTTCCTTAGATTTTGCTTAAACCAGGAACTTTAACCAAAATCTTTAACTAGGTCAAAGTCCAAGGTCAAGGTCACTAGGTCAAACGTTACAGCATAAATTGAAAGGTCTTGTCATTGGCAACCTTCATGTATAATATAAAGTTTCTACTGCATATAGTTCCTTAGATTTTGCCTCAACCAGAAACTTTAACCAAAATGTTGACGGCAGACGGACGGACGGACGGACGGACGGACGGACGGACGGACATCGTCAATCTATAGACCGGAATTGCTTTGCAATCCGGCCAAAAATAGACAACTTTGTTGAGATAAGAAGAATAATTTTCAAGAGAATAATTTTATTATGAATAGGTAAAAATACAAACATTAACTCTGTACTGATATGTGTAAGAAATGAAGAGCAAGGAATAACAAAGATATTAAAGCCCTTTCACAAAAATTGAAATAATAAACTCATAGTTTTAATAGCTTATTGGAATGATATTGGACTAAATAAAGAAAGATTTGAAAAACTTCAAAGTCAAATGTCTTGATTGACAGGACATGGATATGTTGTAGCATTCTAGGTCCTAAATATTCCTTAAAAAATTCAACCAAAAAATTGACATACAACAATCAGTTAAGTGCTCAAAGTGCAGTAAAATTACACTATACTAGTACGTTTTGTATATGTATTGAATGTTTGAAACTTTTTCCTGATTTGGTGTTTTATACCATAGAAAAACATCTTGTCTTACAATTAATGTGAAAGGGCCTTTTCTTTAAACAACACAAAACTTAATCTATTCACAATAATTAACACATTTCATGCAAAATGACTAACAAATTATCTTCCTGAGCTAGAAAATGGCACAGTGTCATTAATACACAATAGTATGTTTGTAAAATATAATGTACCAGTAGTTGTATAAAATAGATCATGATATTCTATTCCAATCTGCACATGTATTGTTGAAATTATGGATATTTTTCTGAATTGACCTTGACCTTTAAAATGTTAAACCTTTTAAAATCATTCATTTCTTTCAATAATTCTTTTTTTCTTTTTTTTCAATTTTTGGGAAGGTGCCTGAGCCTTTCCTATTGGGAAAAACTGAGACATTTTGCCATTTGGGAAAATTTATTTGCAACTTTTCTCCAAAGATTAATACTATTTAGATACATTTTAGCTTGTAATGAACAATTAAAATAATATTATTAAAGAAAAGATTGATTTAAGATACCTTCAGACATACGATATTTAGTGCTGACATTCCAACTTATGAGTTTGGAATTTTTGGGGAAAATAGAGAAATTTTGGAATTAAGAAGAGGTCGGATTTCGGCATCGAATCAAGGGTAAAAAACCCAGATCAAGCAGATTTTTATAAATTTGTTACAATCTGATTAGATAAAAAGTATTGGAGTTTTCACTTTTTCCAAAAATAAAAAATAAATAACTAGGGTAAATTTTCTCAGAAGTGACCCCTATGTTTTTACCCTTTTAAAAAGTAAACTGGCTTCTTCTCTTAAGGTACATGTATTAATTGTAACTCAAAACTTGGTGTGCTAAAAATGATGCTATCAGCTGAATCCAAATTACTATCCAAGATGAAATGTATGACAGAAGTATGGATGTAGCATACACTTAAACAAAATATTTTTATATGTGGGTACAATAAAGTAACACAAATAACAACCAGAAGTCTCTGATGAGACTGAAGCTCTCCTGGTTGTTTGCTTAAATTAATCTAAGTGCTACACTCATTTTCCAAGACCCTGAGATCAGGGGCTCAGACAAAATACAAGACCAGAGAATGATTAATATTATGGAAAAATAATTAACTCTATAAATTATACTTTAAGAGAATTAGAATTCACAAGATTACATGATAGAGTTATATATGCATAGAACAAAATTACCACACCCATTTTCCTTGACCCTGGGGGTCAGGGGCTCAAACAATAAAAGGTGCACATCTAGACCACAGACTGGGAATAATGCAAAAACAATTATCTTTCTATCAATTATACTTTCTGAGAATTGGTGCTCACAAGATAACATAGAGTTATATAGGAGAAAATGACCACACCCATTTTCCAAGACCCTGGGGGTCAGGGGCTCAAACAAAATATCAGGTGCACATCTAGACCACAGACTGAGAATAAAGCAAAAACAATTATCTTTCTATCAATTATACTTTCTGAGAATTGGTGCTCACAAGATTAGAGTTATATAGGAGAAAATGACCACACCCATTTTCCAAGAACCTGGGGGTTGGAGGCTAAAACAAAATATCAGACCACAGGCCCATTATTATGCAAAAAGAATTTATTTTGTACTATTCACAGATTCAGAGGATTCGCGCTCACAAGATAAGTTTAACGGATGGACAGACAGACAGACAGATGGCCGGATGCCGGACACAGGGCGATCGCATAAGCTCGACTGGTCTTTGACCAGTAGAGCTAAAAATAAGAAAACATAAACAAGTACATGTATATAATGAATCATACACTTTTACTGAGAAAATATATGGCATCAAATTGAAATATATATGATGCATACTATACAATTTTTAAAATAAGTAAAAGAACATATAAAAACTTCTTTAACACTCATCTATTAACAATCAATGCCAAATCAAATAAATTCATTTACAATTTCTCTGTAATATAAAATACATATTTTATGTACTGTAATGAATTTCTCAAAAATTAGTATCTTAATGTCAAGTACATGATCGAAATTATGCACCTTTCAGGACACTCATTCAATGATGACAGCTACAAACTACATGTATAATAAAACTTTTTTCATCAAATACATGTATTCTTCAATGACTTGGTACCTGATACAATCTTTTTTATGGCTTGTACATGTACTTTGTTCTTAGTACTAACCTCTCACTGAAGCAAAATGCCACATGTTGGTTTAAGCTTCTTAGGCATACTTGTGTCAAACCTCACAGTGTTGCAGATGCAGATATCACAAAAATTCACATGAATTTTAATCAAAATTAAGAAAAATATATACAGACAGCAAAATGTACTAATCTACATGACTAGATAACAATATATGAAATCATTTCATTATATTCTATTATGCACAAGACAGCACAATCATATATGTACATGTAGTGAAAATACAATATGGTAAAAGAAAAAAATAATATTGCCCTCATTTGTACACACATAAAACTACCACTTAATTTTGATATGACCATTTCTTGATTTAAAAGTTTGAAGTTTTGAGATCAAGTATGTTATATATTGAGATACTATTAAAAGTTTTGGTTAAGATTAACTTGAAAGATAAAGTTTGATATCTGTGTCTTCCATTTTCTCTGAAACATTTTGTTAGTACATGTATACAAATAGAACAAATCTTTGATATGTGACTAACTGACCCTCCTACCCACTTAACCCAGGGGAAAGGCCGTCATACCTGATAAATCAAGTCAAGGTCAACATACTTTAATTGTCAATGTGAAGGCAAAGATAAATCTTTCTATTCACAATTTATTTTACCTACATATATAACCTTCAATAGTATACTTCTGAGCTCTAAATATGATTTCTTTGGTATAGGCCAACTACGTTTTCAAAATTAAAGACATACATGTATTCTGATATAATTTATGGTGGGTCTATGAAAAATAGGAGACATTTTGGTTGTGTTACAGTGTATATAAGGATCAATATATGTATAAATTTTTCTAACAAAGTACATAAACTTTCATTCTCATATAATGCCTACATCTAAAATTGATATGATATGTTGCTTCAGTATCACACATCAATTTATTGCATATCAATTGTATATATTGCGTATCAAAAGGAAATAGAAATAGGAGACAGATATTAAAATACATGTACAATGTATACATATTTATAAATGGATGTATTTTCAAATGAAAAACATCGGCAATACATATACTATATACCCTCGTAACCCCTCATTAATGGTCAGGCAATACTCTGGGCTCTCACATCCATTTGTTGGATCTGGCGTCGGGGCCTTTGAAATTGGGAAAAATAGCAGTATTTCCTCAAAAATTGGGGAAAATATAAATAGATTTGGATGCCTTTTCACATGAAATTTAGCTTTTTAACTCGTTTTTTTTACAATTTTTTCTACTACATATATTTTGCATTGGGACTGGGGCTGAATATGGGCCCCAAATCAGGCCGATAAAGAGCCCTGATACTACATACTCCAATCATTAATGGTCAGGCTGTGAGGGTATTACAATGGATGATCAGTTTTTTTTTCCAGTATAATTCTCTGATGAAATACATTTTGTTCTATCCTGGCCTTGAAATAAAAAATCCAGATGCAACATGGGAGGAGGGATAGCATTCATTCTACGTATATATACGATACAGAAAAACCAGAAGTCTCTGACAAGACTGTAGCTCTCCTGGTTGTTTTGTTTTAAAACATTAATTTCCTTTAAACAAAACAGCAACAACCAACGACCAAAGGGAGCAGGCGCACTAACAAATCATAGGTAGCACAACAAAACAACATATCCATTAGACTGCAACTAGAATATCACTCATATAATTCATAATATCTGATATATAGTATTTCAAAAAAGAATCCCATACCCATTTTCCAAGATCCTAGGGGCCTGGGGCTTTTAGCTCAAATGAACTAACAATGACACAACAAGACTTCAGATCCATAATATTGCATGAAGAATTAACTCTAAATCATTAATAGCTTATGAAGAGTAGAGAGCACAATTATATAGGAAAAAAATGACCACACCCATTTTCTAAGACCCTGGGGGTCTGGGGCTCAAACAAAATATCAGGTGCACAACTAGACCAAAGACCCTTTATATTGCAAAAAGAATGAAGTCGACGTCATATATCTCCATCATTTTTAGTGTCGGAGGAGTTGCGAGCACAAGTATATTGGAGAAAATGAACACACCCATTTTCTAAGACCCTGGGGTCAGGGGCTCAAACAAAATATCAGGTGCACATCTAGACCACAGACCTATCATATTGCAAAAAAAATCAAATTCAAGGAATTGTGGTCCCCCGCTTTTGGGTGTTTGTCTTTAAAGAATGTTTACAGACCCCCCCCCCCCCTTCTTAAGTTTTCATAATATATTTCATATATTATCAACATTCTAAATATGAAAGATTAAACTCCAAGTAAAGGTCAAAGGGTCCAAACTTTTGTTTTGTTACCAAGGGACAAGGCTTATGAAAAGTAGTACGTATGCACATGTGAAATATTAGTCCTATCATTTAAGGTGATATCACACGTTTCGTGTTATACAACATTTATTTTCAGAAAAAAAAGCATAATTCTGATTTCCTAATTTAATTCAGATGTAAGGGACAATATTAGGAGGTCGCCATCCAAAATTTTGAGATTTTGAAATTGATCAGACTTTTTAGCCATCCATTGATTGTAATGGAAATGCTCATTTTTTGGCTATATTATTTTTTCAGCCCAAGATTTTCAAATGAAACTTTACATATGATTCCCTCAACATATTGTGCAAATTCTTATAGAAAGAAATCATTCAATGACCACGTCATTTGTTGCAAAATCTGATTGAATGTGTAAATTATCATGTAAAAAAATTAAAAGTGCAATTCGAGTTATCTTTCTTTACTATGTGACCAAAGACAAAAGCATCCGAATTTATATAATGATCTTTTTGAAATATCACAGCAGTGTTCTTTCACTCACAAACATGTCAATATGTAAATAAATAGAACCGAATACAGATTTTGTGAGATAACACGACTGTATGTGCACATGTGTAATGATATTACATGTACCATATGAGTAACTATATTATAAGTTTCTCTACATTCAAACTCTTTACTGACACCTGACTTATTTCTGAATAGATACGACATATGTATGTAGCTAAAAAAGTCTTAACAAAATTTTCAAATACATTTGTAAGTTCAATTTCAGCGAAAAATTGACTAATGTTGGTCACTCTAGGCTTACCATTACTTTGCAAAGAAAAAAAAAACATTCGTATTTATATACGAATAACAATCTATTTATTATGCCAGCGCTCAGGCTCGAACCGCGGTCTTTTCGCATGGTGGACAAGAGCTCTACCTCTGAGCTATTGGGTCGTCTTGTCAATTGAGCGATTATAACAAAGCCAGAACATCAAGACATTTTAAGTTACGAAAATCGGAAATCTTCACCGTGGAGATTTCTTTAAAATTCTCGTCTAAGGGAGGCTACTGAAACGCGTATGATATCTCGTTAAAGTACCATCCAAAACTTATGGTCGAGGTTGAAGTTTTTAAATGTGGGTCAACATCCAAGCACGAGAACACAAGGTCAGAATGTTGTTACCAACAGAAAGGTCTTGTCACAAGGAATACATATGTGAAATGTGAAAGTCCCATCACTTTCCGTTCAAAAGTAATTGTCAAGGTTAAAGTTTTTGAAAAGTATGTCAAACTTCAATGTCAAGGTCACAAGGTGAAAAATTTTGGTCTCCATGGAAAGATCTTTTCACAAGAAATACACATGTGAAATATTAAAGCCCTATCACTTTCCATTAAAAAGTTATGGACGAGGTTATAATTTTTTGAAAAGTACGTCAAAGTTCAAGGTCACAAGGTCAAAAATTTTGGTATCCATGAAAAGGTCTTGTCACAAGGAATATACATGTGTAATATGAAAGCCCTATCACTTTCCATTCAAAAGTTATGGTCAAGGTTAAAGTTTTTGAATAGTAGGTCAGAGTCAAAGGTTAAGGTCACAAGGTCAAAAATTTTGGTATCCATGGAAAGGTCTTGTCACAAGGAATACACATGTGTAATATGAAGCCCTATCACTTTCCATTCAAAAGTTACGGTCAAGGTTATAGTTTTTAATAAGTAGGTCAAAGTCCAAGGTCAAGGTCACAAAAGTAGGTCCAAGGTAAAGGTCACAAGGTCAAAAATTTTGGTATCCATGGAAAGGTCTTGTCAAAAGGAATACACATGTGTAATATGAAAGCCCTATCACTTTCCATTCAAAAGTTATGGTCAAGTGTAAGGTTTTTGATAAGTAGGTCAAAGTCCAAGGTCAAGGTCAAAAGGTCAAAAATCTTGGTATCCATGGAAAGGTCTTATCACAAGGAATACACATGTGTAATATGAAAGCCCTATCACTTTCCATTCAAAAGTAATGGGCAAGGTTAATTTTTTTAATAAGTAAGTCGAATTTCCAAGGTCAAGGTCACAAGGTCAAAAATTTTGGTACCCATGGAAAGGTCTTGTCACAAGGAATACACATGTGAAATATCAAAGCCCTATCACTTACCATTCAAAAGTTATGCACAAGGTTAAAGTTTTGGTGACTGACGGACAGACGGACGGACGAACCGGTTTTAATGTCCCCACGCTTTCGCGAACGCGGGGGACAATAATTAAATCTCCATCATTTATAGTGTCAGAGGAGTTGCGAGCACAAGATTACATAGACTTATATTGGAGAAAATGACCACACCCATTTTCTATGACCCTGGGAGTCAGGAGCTCAAACAAAATATCAGACCACAGACCCATCATATTGCAAAATGAATTAACTCCCCAACATTTATAGTGTCGGAGCAGTTGCGAGCACAAGATTACATAGATTTTAAAGACCACGCCCATTTTCTAGGACCCTGGGGGTCAGGGGCTCAAACAAAATGTCAGGTGCACAACTAGACCACATACCAAGTAGAATGCAAAAAGAATTAACTTTCTATCTCCTATGGTTTCAGAGGAGATGCGAGCACAAGAATTGTTTACGGACGGCCGGACGCCGGACGAAGGGTGATGACATAAGCTCGACTGGTCAGAGACCAGTAGAGGTAAAAATTACAGTTTGCTTCATTTTTGTTTCATTGATATATTTTTCCTCTGCATATGACTTTAGAGTTCCACAATATGGGAAGAAAGCTATTCCAGTATATAGCCTTGAATTAAAGTCCTAAACGCCTCACTCCCTTATTTCTTTTTCTTCTTGAGTAATGTAAGAATACTGTAGGGCAGACATAAAATTCAATTAATTCTTGGTCTTATCTTTTATCTTTTACTCCAAAAACTATTGATTACATAAATGAAAGCTGGAGCTGCCTATGGGTTTCTGATTAAAGACTTTACCCTCTCTATAAAATATAATCTTCAAGGATATAGTCCAACATGATGCAATTTTTGTGGAGAAGTTATGAAAATACCAAAATATCAATGTCATTGGAAAATATAAGACAATGTTGACAATGACGCTCTTCTAAAGGATATCTATCTCTTGAGGACTGTTGATAAAATTTACTTTACATGTTGAAATTTGAAATATAATAATGCTGCATTATTATAGAATTATCTCTATTCCAGTTGTGTTTTGTTTCAATTTCCTTTTTAAATTATTATACCGTTAAAACTAACTTAAAATATTCAAAACAGGAAAACAATTCTCATTTTTCAATTTCTTCAATTGTAACAAAAATCAAATAAACACAAAAGAAAGCAGTAAAATAAACATTTTATAGATTTGTTGTTATTTTGGAATGGCTGCCAGGCGGTAGATCTTCACTATAGAAAGCACTGTTAGTATGTCCCATCATATCTGGACCCTGATGAGCATTCAGTCTGACTCTAGTATTACCTTGATCCCATCCTTCGTAGCTATCATTAACTACATACATATTCTTGGAATGGTCGTCAGTGACATGTGGGTTGTTATTAGAATGTCCCTTGTAAATATCACTAGAGTTTTCATTCAAATTAGAGTTTCGGACTGGCCCATTTGATGTTGAAGGTAAACTGAGTTGTTGATTGATATTAGGAATTTGATCCTGATACTTTACTTGCTCATCTGATTCTTCAAATAAACTGGAAATTTTGAAAACCTATAACAGATAAATCAGCATTGAATACTATTATCCATTTTTAGAGAGAAGTACACATGTACAGTAAACATGGTTATTTTTGCTGGGGAAAGTTTTCGCGAAATGGTCATTGCAACAGTATGCACTGGGGGTAATTTTTGCGAAATCGGGAGTATTTCCTAAAGTCTTTTATACTGGTTGTTATTTTCACTTGAGGGGGTATTTTTCTCGATAATACTACAATCCCAAAAAGCACAAAATGAACCCCACATGAAAACTTCCATGTTTAAAGTACTTGATTTTTGAAGTAACAATAAATGGTATAGCTACATGCACATAATACCTATACAAATGGTATACTCACTGTTTACTATACTATAAACAAAGCTATCGCACGAATATGTTGTATGTTTAAAATTTAATTTACAAAACAATGTCCGCAAAACTTTGTGGAGCACCATTGGACATCCGGTTCCATGTGAATTAACCTTTCATCAGACCAAAATTATTTCTGACTGACCAGAAATAAAGAGAGAAAGAAAATAACCCAGAATAGCTGCCTAAAATTACTTTAATTCATCACAGAATGAAATCCTCTCCAATTTTAACAAAGTAATTGTAGCAAGAAGCAATACTATAAACATAAATAAAATAACATTTGTTTGTGAAACACGAATGTCCCCGTTTGCATCTTTGACTGTAAAACCGCTTAAAAGAAGTTCACATTTTGAGATCAAGGTCACAAGGTCAAATTTGGTATCCATGAAAAGGTCTTGCTACAAGAAATTCATATCTTAAATACATGTATGAAAGTTCTATCTCTTAGCATTCAAAGTTATGGCTAAAGTTGAGATTTTGAAAAGTAGGTCAAACTCCAAGGTCAAGATTGGTATCCATGGAAAGGTCTTGTCACAAGGAATACACATGTAAAATATGAAAGCCCTATCACTTACTATTAAAAAGTTATGGCCAAGGTTAAAGTTTTTCAAAAGTAGGTCAAACTCCAAGGTCAAGATCACAAGGTAAAAAATTTTGGTATCAATGGAAAGGTCTTGTCACAAGGAATACACATGTGAAATATGAAAGCCCTATCACTTACCATTCAAAAGTTATAGCCAAGGTTAAAGTTTTTATTGACAAACAGACCAAAAACAATATGCCCCGAATATCCGATTATGGGGGCATAAAAAAGTGACAAAGAAAATTGAATATACATCAAGATTAAAATCCCTCATCGGACAATCTGGTCCCGCTAGAAATGACATACATCAGAATTATAAAAAATTTGTTCTTCCGGTCTGACGGTCCAATAAATTTGGCAGACACTGACAAAATATCTGTGAATGCATGCATGTGAATAGAAATTTGTGTAAACACTACTGTCCTATTGAAAACATAGGTAATCACAGATTACAAAGCTCACCTCGTGACAGCAAAATTCAATTCAAACATATTTCTTAGTACATGTATATTGGCTTTTAAAGGCAAAACCACTCAAGCAGAAAAAGTAGGTCAAGGTCATTTTATGAAAGTTTGATCAAAGATACATCCAATATGCAAGTTTGGTACATGTAGCAGTTATACTTTGCTCAATATTGGCTTTATAGAGCAAAATCACTCAAGCAGAAAAAGTAGGTCATGGTCATTTTATGAAAGATTGATCAAAGATACATCCAATATGCAACTTCGGTACATGTATCACTTATACTTTGCTCAATATTGGCTTTTAAAGGCAAAATCACTCAAGCTGAAAAAGTAGGTCGAGGTCATTTTATGAAAGTTTGATCAAAGATACATCCAATATGCAAGTTTGGTACATGTATCACTTATACTTTGCTCAATATTGGCTTTTAAAGGCAAAATCATTCAAGCGGAAAAAGTAGGTCGAGGTCATTTTATGAAAGTTTGATCAAAGATACATCTAATATGCAAGTTTGGAACATCTAGCACTAATACTTTGCTCAATATTGGCTTTTAAAGGCAAAATCACTCAAGCGGAAAAAGTAGGTCAAGGTCATTTTATGAAAGTTTGATCAAAGATACATCCAATATGCAAGTTTGGTACATGTAGCACTTATACTCTGCTCAATATTGGCTTTTAAAAGCGAAATCACTCAAGTGGAAAAAGTAGGTCAGATGCTGCATCCGATGCATGGGTCCATCTCGGCATCCAAAGATGAATCACTTGTGCAAGTTTGGTTACTGTAGCATTAGTACTTTGTCAGATACTGAGCTACCCGAAACTTCTTAACCAAGTCACTCAAGCGGAAAATGTAGGTCAGATGCTGCATACGATGCATGGGTTCACCTCAGCATCCAAAGATGAATCACTTGTGCCAGTTTGGTTACTGTAGCATTAGTACTTTGTCAGATACTGAGCTACCCCAAACTTCTTAACCAAGTCACTCAAGCGGAAAATGTAGGTCAGATGCAGCTTCCGATGCATGGGTTCACCTCAGCATCCAAAGATGAATCACTTGTGCAAGTCTGGTTACTGTAGCATTAGTACTTTGTCAGATACTGAGCTACCCCAAACTTCTTAACCGGACGCGGACGCGGACGCGTGGGGTTATAGCATAAGCTCACTCAACTTCGTCGAGGTGAGCTAAAAATCCAGAGCTCCCCGTCTTGGTGATTCTACCCCTTAGATATTTTCCTCTTAAATTAAACTGGAAATTTATGTTAGTAGCTTACATTTCATCTGTCTTCTAATGGAAATGCAGAAAACATTTTGTATACACGGAATTTCATTATTACTTTCAGACATTTTGTTCTCTAAGTAGAAACTAGTGAACTGCGATGCCATGCATGATTGCATCTAACTATAAAAAAATTATATTTTATTTTCCTAGCTAAGTTAATTACCCCAAACCACAAAATTGACATTTTCTGTGATGACTATGAAAGTTTTATTGACTGGAAAATATTTTATTCAGTATATTTCAGAGAAAATTGTCAAAACAGGGTGCCGATCTGGATTTAGTAAACTATTAATCAAACAAAATTCCCATTTGAAATTTAAACAAATGTTGTATATATTTCCTAACTAACTACACTTACTGTCAAAATAGCAGAGACCACCCCTATAACGGATCCAGCTAATACATCACTCCAATGATGTTTGTAGTCAGATATACGTGACAGACAAGTGTAGTATGCTAGGTAAAAAACGATAAGCTGTAATGCTGGCCGCAACAGCTTGATTGTTCGCCATCTCAGCCTGGCTTGTATGTATAGCTGGAATTTGTAAGATTAAACATTATCAATGTTTGTATTTGATTGAAAAACATAGGTAATCACAGATTACGAAGCTCACCTCGTGACAGCAAAATTCAATTCAAACATATTTCTTAGTACATGTATATTGGCTTTTAAAGGCAAAACCACTCAAGCAGAAAAAATAGGTCAAGGTCATTTTATGAAAGTTTGATCAAAGATACATCCAATATGCAAGTTTGGTACAAGTAGCAGTTATACTTTGCTCAATATTGGCTTTATAGAGCAAAATCACTCAAGCGAAAAAGGAGGTCAAGGTCATTTTATGAAAGATTGATCAAAGATACATCCAATATGCAAGTTTGGAACATCTAGCACTTATACTTTGCTCAATATTGGCTTTTAAAGGCAAAATCACTGAAGCGGAAAAAGTAGGTCAAGGTCATTTTATGAAAGATTGATCAAAGATACATCCAATATGCAAGTTTGGTACATGTATCACTTATACTTTGCTCAATATTGGCTTTTACAGGCAAAATCACTCAAGCGGAAAAAGTAGGTCAAGGTCATTTTATGAAAGTTTGATCAAAGATACATCCAATATGCAAGTTTGGTACATGTAGCACTTATACTTTGCTCAATATTGGCTTTTAAAAGCGAAATCACTCAAGTGGAAAAAGTAGGTCAGATGCTGCATCTGATGCATGGGTCCATCTCTGCATCCAAATATGAATCACTTGTGCAAGTTTGGTTACTGTAGCATTAATACTTTGTCAGATACTGAGCTACCCCAAACTTCTTAACCAAATCACTCAAGCGGAAAATGTAGGTCAGATGCTGCATCCCATGCATGGGTTCACCTCAGCATCCAAAGATGAATCACTTGTGCAAGTTTGGTAACTGTAGCATCAGTACTTTGTCAGATACTGAGCTACCCCAAACTTCTTAACCAAGTCACTCAAGCGGAAAATGTAGGTCAGATGCTGCATACGATGCATGGGTTCACCTCAGCATCCAAAGATGAATCACTTGTGCCAGTTTGGTTACTGTAGCATTAGTACTTTGTTAGATACTGAGCTACCCCAAACTTCTTAACCAAGTCACTCAAGCAGAAAATATAGGTCAGATGCTGCATCCGATGCATGGGTTCACCTCAGCATCCAAAGATGAATCACTTGTGCAAGTTTGGTTACTGTAGCATCAGTACTTTGTCAGATACTGAGCTACCCCAAACTTCTTAACCGGATGCGGACACGGACGCGGACGCGTGGGGTTATAGCATAAGCTCACTCAACTTCGTCGAGGTGAGCTAAAAATCTAGAGAAATGAAATTTAAAATGAAGTATATATATGAGCTATTTCAAGTCATGACTTATATAAATGTATCTAAATACCCTTAAAATTCAGTCCTATACGGTTAAAAAGCAAACACTAATAAATTCATACAATGTACATTATCAAGAACCACTCACCATAAGAAACATCATTGTGTATGTTGAAAATGAAGCATGCCCTGATGGGAAGGAAAGCCTAAAACAAAGGGTAATCAAAGATTACATAGCTCGCCTATACAGGTTTTTGTCAGTAGTAACCAGGTTAAAGTTTTTGAAAAGTAGGTCAAAGTCCAAGGTCAAGGTCACTAGGTCAAAGGTCATGGTCTCAAATGAAAGGTCTCGTCACAAGGTATCTACATGTGAAATATCAAAGCCCTACCCCTTATAGTTCAAGAGATATAGCCAAGGTTAAAGTTTTGTCTACGGACGACGACAACGCCAAGAGTATGGCATTGGCTCTCCGGACTTTTTCGTCCCAGCGAGCTAAAAAAGGTGAAACTTATGATAAGTATTAAAAAAAAAAAAAGATTGAGTATTCAAGGAACGCGTGTGTTGCCTTCAGGTTGTTTAACTCTAAATGTACTCCCTGCACAATTTGATTTTAGATCTAAAATTTACCTGTAGGTAAAGACGAAGTAATTTGGTACATGTAACAGAAAGGTTTTATCTCAATGAAAAAAAAATGTGAGATAGCAACAAGCTAAGTACTGGACTTCATAATTCAATGTTAAGGCCAATCTAATTTTTTTCAATCTAAAAATAGTTGATACCTGGCTTCTCTGATCAGTGCAGGATCCCCAGTACATACGTCCTGCTGTATATAACCATGTGAACAGTTATATTTAGACTTATCAGGTTTACAGACATCTAAAAAGTGAGGCCTCAATCTTCCTACTGCATACTTAGCTATGTCAGTCGTGACATGCTCCATTACTGCTCCAAACATAAAAGGAAGTAAAACCTGAAATGATGCGGCAAACCAACGGAAAATGTAATGCTTGGTTCTATTTTCTAACATGGGATTGTTGTCATTGTCCTCATTTTTTCCAGGATTTCCTCTGCCGGGGATACACCACTGAATATTGTTTTGAGTTAGAATGAATTCTACGATGAGGATCTGAAATATTCATGAAAATTAATCAACATCTGATTGAAATACATGTATGCATAATTCTAAATGTTCTACACGAATTAAGTACTTAAAATTTTTATATGTTAAAGCATTATGAACCAGTATATACATGGTATAACAAGAAAATGTAAAAATATAGTCTATCAAAATGAAAATGGCCCCTTTCAAAGGCTGCAAACATTTGACATTATATATAAAGATATACAATAGGTAGGAAAATGCATCTATTATCAAATCATCATATATAGTTATAATTGAAAATGAGTCAAGACTGCGCTAATTCATGATTCATTTAATGTTAATTAGCCAAATTCTGCCCTAGTTCAAGTTCTGCTAAGACTTTGCTTTGCAAAAATTAGAACTGTCCTAAAGTGACGAATTATACCCCTCCAACGTTTTTCTCTAAGCAGATTAATTTATGACATAACATTCAATTGTGCTCATTGAATACCCTCATACAAGTTCTACATCTAAGGTAAAATGCTTCTAAGAACAATGTATGTTGAATCCTACATGTAGAAGGAATAAGACTTGTCAGAAGATTTATGCCATGCAGGTTTTTGATGGTAAAATGGCAATTTGAAAAAAAATAAAGGTCAAGGTCACCAAGTCAAAAGTAATGGTATCTATTCAAAGCTCTGGTCATGAGGAATTTATATGTGAAATATCAAAGTCCTACCCCTTATAGTTTATAAGTAGGTCAAAGGTCAATGTCACTAAGTCAAAAGCCATGGTATCAAATGGAAGTTCTGGTCATGAGGAAATCAAAGCCCTATCCCTTATAATTAGAAATAGGGTCCGCTCACCAGTTTCTCTGACCCGGTCATGCGGCACAGAAATATTGCGCAATCATACATAATTTGACGTCATCTCATTTTATTTCTATATATTTCACATTTTTATACTATATATCAATCTGTTCGTTATATCTACAGCTTTTATATGATACTAGTCTCAAGGTCATGTTAAGATTGCTATACATAATAAATATCATACAATTTTGCTGAAAAAGGTTCAGAAAATTGGCCTAAAATTCATGGTTTTTGCCATTTTTCCTTGTATTGTTTCTGGTCTCCTGGAAAAATTTCAGAAATAATGCTTATATTTCCTTAAAGCTATTATCTTATACCCCATTCTAGCCAAATTTTAAAAATTTCCAACACATGTAACTCAAAAATTGTGTAAAAACCCAAAAACTTCATATTTTCCCTTATGAAGTCTTGTCAAACAGGGAAAATCCGGTATGCCTTTTAAAATATCTATCTTTAGACTAAATAAGTCATGTGACCTAAAATTTTTATTGCTCTTACACAAGGCAGGCATACTCTACAATATGCATCTTACCATTATAGACTATCTTCATAATGGTCTTCTCAACCCACCTTTCAAAACCACTCAATTTCCCCTATTTCAGCTTTTCCACCCTGGACATTTTGGGTTTACTCTAAAAAGCGGTGAGCGGACCCTAATAATTTTTCCTATGTTAGCGTTCAATTTTGTTTTCTGATAAAATGATAGAATTTGACTTTTCGCACAAATTGATATACTACATAGTGTCGTAACGCATATACCTTCCCAGAAATATGTCGCGCAAAGGTCCCTTTGACATCACAGAATGGACCCTTTTTCCCTTCATTTTCGACATTGCGTAAACCATTACTGCTCTTTTATAACATTCAAAGGATAATTACCAGAAGATTTACATATAAGATATTGGTATCTTTTTAATCTGTATGCCTTGTAGTATTTTGTGATATATGGTTTCTAAGAACTTTTTAAACAAAATTTCTTGTCGCGACACTGTCTTCGACTCTATTAGGGTCCGCTCACCAGTTTCTCTGACCCGGTCATGCGGCACAGAAATATTGCGCAATCATACATAATTTGACGTCATCTCATTTTATTTCTATATATTTCACATTTTTATACTACATATCAATCTGTTCGTTATATCTACAGCTTTTATATGATACTAGTCTCAAGGTCATGTTAAGATTGCTATACATAATAAATATCATACAATTTTGCTGAAAAAGGTTCAGAAAATTGGCCTAAAATTCATGGTTTTTGCCATTTTTCCTTGTATTGTTTCTGGTCTCCTGGAAAAATTTCAGAAATAATGCTTATATTTCCTTAAAGCTATTATCTTATACCCCATTCTAGCCAAATTTTAAAAATTTCCAACACATATAACTCAAAAAATGTGTAAAAACCCAAAAACTTCATATTTTCCCTTATGAAGTCTTGTCAAACAGGGAAAATCCGGTACGCCTTTTAAAATATCTATCTTTAGATTAAATAAGTCATGTGACCTAAAATTTTTATTGCTCTTACACAAGGCAGGCATACTCTACAATATGCATCTTACCATTATAGACTATCTTCATAATGGTCTTCTCAACCCACCTTTCAAAACCACTCAATTTCCCCTATTTCAGCTTTTCCACCCTGGACATTTTGGGTTTACTCTAAAAAGCGGTGAGCGGACCCATAGCAGTCCAAGGAATGCTTGTGTCACCTGCAAAGCAGCTTATTTCAAGAAAGTGGATCAAATATATAGGTCAATGCCACTTGGTTCAAAATTATTTGTATCAGTAGGAAAGCCTTGTCAAATGAAATTCACATGTGAAAAATACATTTTGTAATTACCAATTGAAAGATATATTCAATCTCATTCTCAAATGAGATTAAAAGAAGGTCAATTATCTAGGTCAAGGTTACTAGGTAAAATTTTTTGGTAACAAAAGAAAGGACTCATCATAAGAAATATACATGTAAAATATTAAAGCCATATCACTTACCAATCAGAAAATTAAACCAGTCTTGATCTTTTTTAAAGAAGGTCAAATATCTAGGTCAAGGTCACTAGGTAAAAAATCATGGTATGTGTAGAAAGGTCTTGT
The DNA here is from genome assembly GCA_033119305.1 of Pinctada imbricata. NCBI lineage: Eukaryota > Metazoa > Mollusca > Bivalvia > Pterioida > Pteriidae > Pinctada > Pinctada imbricata. The sequence continues at coordinate 23,010,725 of VSWD01000005.1, forward strand.
CACAAGGAATACACATGTCAAATATCAAAGCCTTATCACTAACCCATCAAAAGTTATTGGGTGTGATACCCATAGTGTGACAGACAGACAGACGGACAAAGTGAGCTCTAAGTGTTGCTATGCTTCGCAGGCGACACAAAAAGTAGGTCAAGATCAAGGTCACTAGTCATGGTATCAAATGGAAGTGATGGTCATGAGGAATCTATATGTGAAAAATCAAAACCCAACCCCTTATATATGTAGTTTCAAAGTAAGTCAAAGGTCAGAATCAAGGTCACTTGGTCAAAAGTCATTGGTATTTATCAAATGAAAGATCTCGTCATAAGGAATCTATATTGGAAATATCAAAGCCCTACCCCTTATATTTTAAAAGTAGGTCCAAGATCAAGGCTTGTTATGATGAACGTGTGTATGAAATATTATAGCCCTATCACTTATACTTGAAGAGATATTCGCTTTAAGAACTTTTTAACCAAAATTACTACAAGGTCAAAGTCAAGGTCATCAGGTCAAATGTCTTGGTATCAAAATGTAGTCAAAACTTGAAGTCAAAGAGTTATCTACCAGCACTTGACAAGTTGCTTTAAGAACTTCTTACCAAAATATAATTATAAGGTCAAAGTTCAAGGTTAGGGTCACTAAGTCAAATGTCTTGGTATCAAAATATGGTACAAATGTACTTGTTATGGTGAATGTATATATGAAATATGAAAGCCCTATCACTTATACTTGAAAAGTTATTTGCTTTGAGAACTTCTTAACCGGATGCAGCTGGGACGGACAGAAGAATAGGCGGACAGACAGAGTGTTTCCTATAACCCTCCCAAACTTCATTTGGGGGGGGGGGGGTATAATAAGCTTCAAGTATAACAACAGTAATTTTTCTTACGACTACTATATTTAGACTGAAGCCAACCCCGTACAGTACTGCCGACGACACAGTAGATTCTTTGAAGGGATACTGTATAGTCACATCATCACAATAGAATCCTCGATGGAAGGGAGTCACAACAGCTTTGAACAACAATAAGGGTAATGCAGCTGAAAAAAAATATTGTAGTGAGACAGTGATTATTAAAATGTATATCATTTGGGTGCTTGAAAATATGGGCCTGAAGTACTATGATATTTTGTTGTAGTTTTTGAAATTTTGACAAAATCATACCTGTCAACTCTCCCTCTTTAGGAGAAGTCTTTTTGAAAACTCACTAGCCCAATGCCTGAGGCTAGTAAAAATTTGGCCGTGCTAGTAGAATTTCATTAATAAACTACATATGTATACAAACATCTAGCAGAAATTGTTTGCGGGCTGGAGGTTGAAAAAAAAGTTTTCGTTTAAATAAGACTGTACCGGTAGGAGGAAGTCTCCCTCCTAAAATTACGTCTCTTCTCCCTTTTTTGGCTACATCTCCCAATTTGATGGAGTGCAAACATTTAAAGTCTAAGAAAAAGATTAACTACAAAACGTAAAACAATAACTACAATATAATGCACACACATTTTACTACTGAACTTGGTGAACACTTTGTTGACAGCAATGCATTTTTATTGATCCAACAATGATTCTACAAGTATGCTGTTCAGAAGACTTTTATTTCAAAACCCAACTTGAATCCACAGCGACCTTGACCTTGAAAACCAAAAGGGTTCATCCTCTCCCTATGGGGAACACTTATGGAAGGTTTGATGATCCTATAATGACTGATTTGTCTTCCAATGCTGTTCACAAAGTTTTTAATCAAGTCCATATAGTGGCCTTAACCTTTCATCTTTGCTTGGTAAGACTCTGATTTTACATGTAAGTATTTCATGACGGCTTTCGGAATTTACTGATTATCTTAAGTATCCTATATATATATATATACATGTATTATAATGTGCAGTAATAGTTAAGATACCGGTACAAATACAATGTAACAATTAGAAATTATGCTAACGGTAGGATATACTTTTCTTCAACATCTCTTAACGAATATTGAAACATTTGTACAGGAAATCACAAAGGCGTCTACTCATAACAGCATTAACTGGGTAAGAAATGACATACCTGTACAGTGATTTTCAATGTTGACATTACACAGTGCTGGATCAAATTTCAGTCTCAATTCTTGATATAAAGGACAATTGTGAATAAATATTTATTTTCAACAGTATTTTTGCAAGCATGACAGAAACGAGCATCTCTGGGTTTTGGTGGTTTCTGATATTTAGATTAAGAGAGGTTTAGAAACCGCTACATGTACGGGTACGTGTACGTGTACGTGTAGGCACAATAACTGTGTATGACGTCATTATTTTTGCATACGGGAAATCGCTACAAGTTGTCAATAACGTGTAAATCGCGAGCTACACGTACGTACAAACTTGTAGCTCGCGATGTTTATATAGCAGATGTATTTCATGAATACTTGTACCAAAAATATTTTATAAGTTTTAATTCAACATTTTATCTATTTATTAGTCTCGTATATGTTTGGATATGTATATTTTACGTCATCGCTGAGGGCACCAGTACACGTACACGTACTCATCAATTTTCTAAACCTCTGCTACTTTTTACGTGTAGATGTACTTGTAGATTACACGTACGCGTACCTATACACGTTAGCCTTCTAAACCTCTCTATTATCTGATATTAGACGAGAACCCCACGTTAGGGCTGGGACGATTCAGGTATCCTTCGGTTCGGTTTCGAATCACAAGGCCTCGATTCGATTAATTTCGATTCAATTCATTTGAATGAGAAAAAATACAAAATAATTAGTCAAATGGACAAAATTAAAGAAAATAAAAAAAATTCAAATTGATTTAATCACTTCAGTCTAACATTATAGAGCATTGATTAACATATATCTGAAGAATGTGAGGGCATATACCATCATTTAAAAATTTATCAGTTTTATATTCCAAACTTTTGTGGATGCATGTGCTTCAACAATATGTATACTTTGAGAAATTTAATATAAATTCCAATTTCAACACCTCATTTTTCAACAACGAAGTACTGACAAGTCTCATAAGACTTTCACAGTAAATATTCTAGTGGACATAGTTTCCCTTACATCTTTGGCGACTACAATCCCCATTTATTCTTGTTGCTGCTTGCACTAGAGCTTCCTCTGACCAGTTCACGGAAAGCGAAAGTAGATTTACTTTCACTTTCTGTTTTTTATTTACGTCTGAACCGAATCGAAATCTGCAATTCTACATCAGTGCATCAAACCGACATTGCCAATTTCGAAGCACCTAAATTTTCGGTGCATCGCCCAGCCCTACCCCACGTGGTGATAAACCAGTACCAGTGATCAGAATTTATTGAAAATTTATGGATGTATAAGCAATGGGTTCTAGTTTGTGCTGTCCAAATTTCATGTGCAAGTCTTGAAAATAAAAGGGAATAGAGCAAAAAAATGCTTTAAAAATCGGCGATAATTACTTCTCCACCAGTAAATTTTATCAATATCTATAAATATCCATTCTTTTTGCCCACCGTGATCCTGATTTTATTGCACGGAAGCTAAGTGTAGTGTTAGAAAGTTGTTCTGATTGGTTGGTGGATAATAAACTATCCCTCCACCTGGGGAAGACAGAATGTTTACTTTTTGGGCCACGTAGAAAATTAAGAAATGTTGAAGAATTTGTAATCAAATGTCATGATCATTTAATCAAATCATCTTCTTCAGTGAAGTATCTTGGTGTGTATATAGATAGATTTTTAAGTTCCGAATCAATTGTTCAACATATCATTCACAAAGTCAATGCTAGACTTAAATTTTTATATAGAAATGCTGGATGGCTAAATACAAGGTCAAGGTTAACTCTAGCAACTGCTTTAATCCAGTGTTATTTTGATTATTCTTGTTCATCCTGGTACAGTGGGCTTTCAAAAACACTACAAAAGAAACTGCAAATTATGCAAAATAAAGTAGTCAGATTTATCCTTGACCTTGGCCCACGGTCTAGAATTTCATGTGAACAGTTAGAGTCAGTGAATATGCTATGTGTTTCTGACAGAACAAGCCAGTTGAGGCTGAATCATGTTTTTAACATTATGCATGGCCATGCACCAACCTATTTAGGTGAACATTTTGTCTTAAATAACAATGTCACAAGAGGGGGCCAAAATATGAGTTTTCAGCTGCCAAGTGTAAATACCTATACAAAATCTAGTTTTTATTTTAATGCTATAACGGATTGGAATTCTATGCCCTTGGAAATTAAAGAAATCAGAAATAGAACTTCTTTCAAAGCTGCAGTCAAGGCACATTTAACCGAAAATGCTAGAAACAGAGAGCTAAATGAATTTATATATGATTTTTAAATGAAATGTGTATAGAAATATAATTTCTAGTGTATGATTTAGTTTTAAAATCAATTTAATTATTAATCAGGCATTGTGAAATGTTACATGTTTTTATTATAGTCCGTCCGGGTTGTCGTTGCCAAAGTCCCTATATTTATTTAATTTAAGTTTAAACTAACCCTATTTATTTACTTATACTTATATTTATTAATATGTCAGGACCCCATTGGAAATAAGCACACTATGAATTGCTTCAATGGGTTATCCTATGCAATATCTATGCAATGCACCTATAATGTGATAGTTACTTCTGTGATATCTTTGATTTAAAATTTAAAATCAGTTATTCTACTAAAGATACATGTACTAGATCAACTGTGATATTTTTACTAGATCAACTGTGATACTTTAGCCAAATTTAAGTGTGATAAGCAAAATTCTGTGATATATTAAATATGACTTTGTTGACATTGATTATGCATTATAACCTGTGCTATTGTATGATATACATTGCCTGAATAAAATTGAATTGAATTGAATTGAAAAAATAATATGTAATGATTTCCGGGAAACACTAAGTTGTGCAGACGGGTAAAACGCATTTGGGAAAAGCAAGGAGGGACTACTAGATCTATTTACGTTGAATATATAACTTCAGAGAACAAGCGATACGTACCAATAACCACTATCAGAATATCTATGCTTGTAATAGCAACAAGCTCTCGAGAGCAAGAAAACTCTGTTTTCCTTTCCATTTTGTCACAAAAACGCTTTCTTCTTTTGATCATGGAAACGTTTAGACCTAGGAGAGAACCTATCCGTACCATCAAATTCCGAGTACATAAACTTAGGGTGTTTTCTCCCCTGAAAAAAAAAACACATATAAAAACAGATTTAAAGATAAGATAAATTGTAAATTAAATGTATTTTAAATACTTATTCTCATTAAGGACCAAATTTCAATACGACCGTGGCACGGCACGTCACAGATTAAAAAAAAAAAAAAGATTCAGTGGTATATCCACTGCAGAGTGGGAAAAAATAAAGAGACCTGCGACATAGGGAACTATGCCACAGATTACACCCACACAGAAATAACAAATTACAAATGGCCACCAGCAGGGGTAAGGGAAGGATGAAAAAGGAAGAAGAGGGAGATGGGGCGGGAGGTAAGGGGTTGGAGGGGGAGAGAGGTACCCCCCTGTCCGCCCCAATGTATGAATATGTAAAAAAGAAATGCACTCCATCAATGTTCTTCATATAAGTGGTCTAGGTGAGGGTTAAAACAAGCTAAAAAAGGGGCAATTTTTGACTTGAAAAGTGAAAATTTTTGTACGATTTTGCTTCGTTTACAGCATGTAATATTAGAAAAGCAGGATTATCCAAAGTTCATGTGCATTTCTATGAGGCGCCGTTTTACTATTTATTCCCTATTTTTTGATATCACAAATTCGAATTTGTGATATACAAATTCGATTTTTTGATATCAGAAATTCCGTCCTATTTTGTGATATCAAAAAATCGATTTTTTTGATATCACAAATTCTATTTTTTATATCACAAATTCGAATTTGAGATATCACAAATTCAATTTTGTGATATCACAAAATTGAATTTGTGATATCAAAAAATCGATTTTTTGATATCACAAAATAGGACGGAATTTGTGATATCAAAAAATCGAATTTGTGATATCAAAAAATCGAATTTGTGATATCACAAATTCAATTTTTTAGATCAAATAATAGGGAATAAATAGTAAAACGGCTAATACAAATTGATTTTCCGATATCAAAAAATCCATTATTTGATATCAAAAAATAGAATTTGTGATATCACAAAATCGATTTTTTGATATCACAAATTCCTTCATATTTTGTGATATCACAAAATCGAATTTTTGATATCACAAATTCTATTTTGTGATATCACAAAATCGAATTTTTGATATCACAATTTCGAATTTGTGATATTACAAATTCGATTATTTGATATCAAAAAATCAATTTTGTGATATCAATAATTGTATTTTTACAATAGGCCGTATTTGTACAATAGGCCGGAAATGGACTTGTCCCATTTTACAAAACCTGATTGCTCAAGCATGGAATGTGGGGTCAGATGCAGCATCTTTACCATGTATTGTAGTAAGCATCCTCAGTTGCATCATCCATGCAAGTTTGGTTGATGTAGGACTTATAGTAAAGCGGGGAATGGACCTGTCCAATTTTACCTAACCTGCCCACTCAAGCATGAAATGTAGGTCATATGCAGCCTCCGTACCATGCATTGTTGTAAGCATCCTCAGATGCATCATCCATGCAAGTTTGGTTGGTGTGGGACTTACAGTTTGGCGGGAATGGACCTATGCCGTTTTGCTTAAGGTAGAGCGTCCCTCAGGTCTCAGATGCTTATATTTCCAAAATAACAACTTTTACAATATTTTCATTTCCATATATTCAAAGCTTAAGTTAGACCTGATATAAAAACAAAACATAATTCGTGGTTTCATGATTATGCCGAGAACTTGAGCCGTTTGAACTTTAACATTGGACCTATGGGAAAAGTAAGAAAAATCTCTTTTAGATGTGATCAAATGTAACTATAAAAGTTTCTTTTCCGAAAACCATACTAGTTTGATAATCTGAACAATATTCTGAAGAGAAAAGATAGGTTATCCATGCAAAAAATCACCAGCAATTCTGACCTGAGGGATATATACTCTACCTTAACCTATAGCATAAACCCCCCTCTATACTTCGTCGAGGTGAGCTAAAATGTAAAAATTAGAGTGAGGCTCATTTGAACAGAAAAGAACATCAAAAACGGTAATATGGCAACATCGATCAATATTACTATACCACCGCGCGGGATCGACACGTATGGTGTTGTGATTCCTTAGACAGTTTTTGGGGGTATTTTTCATTTTCTAAGTTAAACTTTACAAAACTGATGAGCCATTGCAGTAGGGCAATGCCTAGTAAATCAATCCATATCGTCTAGGTGTATAAAAAGTTCATAGTTTTTTGCGAACACTTCAATAGTTTGTCGACGACAGAAACATTCTTGACCTAGCAGAACTCTTAATGTGTTTGCAAAAACTATGAACTTTTTATATACCTAGACGATATGGACATTCTTATTAGGCATTGTCCTACTGCAACTTCTCATCAGTTTTGTGCAGTATCACTTAAATGATGAGAAAACAATAAAAAATTCCATTGTGTCAAGGTCACTGTTTTTTTCAAATGACCCAATTTTACAAAAACAATGTGATTTTTATGAAAATAGAAAAGCCATATTTCAGAAATCAGAAGCCTTGATGTTATGCCTGTTTTTGACTGATTTTGATTTACTGTTGTAGGTGTTATACTTATAGTAGAAATATCTTTAAAATGAATAGAGTCACATATGTCTAAGTTGTTAGCTATTAAAGTGGTTTCCATGACATGCGGTGGCCAGCCAATTTTGGTCCTTACGGCATGTCATGGATTTTGCTGATTTTCTCTAGAAATGGTACCTTTGGTACACTGACAAGAAAAAATACCCTTTTCGGACAATATTTATGTCATAGACGGTTGCCACGGAAACGAGGTCAATCTATTTTAAGCCCTTACAAGACTCTGTCATCAGCTATATTTGGACAAGTTGCCATGGAAACCACTGTTTGATATACAGTTTCATGCAAAATGAAGGAATTCTGGTTTTTTTTATGCATAACGTTGGATATAGTCTATTTTTAGTTGTCGAAAATGCAATGAAATTATAAGGGGGTACGTACCCTAGTGTTTAGCAATATATATCATTCTTATTTACATCTTAGAATATAGTTTTATGTGCTTTATTTCTTCTTTATACAACTGTGGGAGGGTTGTGCACACGTAATCAGGATAACTACACCATTTGCTAATAGCAGATGGCCGTCCATTTGAAGTCGGCGCCGGGTGCACATTGGTCTCCTTCCTTTTATGTGTTGTCTTTGATGTTTGATGTTTCTGTGCGTCTGTTTCGATGTTCTAGCGTCCTTGTGCGGTATGTAGTTTTTTCTGATGTCAATCTGTGTCAGTTTCTTGTGGGTTTGTGTCGCTGGGTGTCTGCAGGGTTGTCATGCTGGAGATCCTTCCCTTTTCTTGTAAAAATAAATTATGACAAAACAATTAACATGAGTTTACTATAACTCATCGTCTGAAACACACCGCATCTTCTCCGTTCTGCTACGTAAGATATAATCGTAGGGCAATAGGCTGTGAGTTTCCGACGATGACTATAACTGAATTTTGGATATCTAATATTCCAAAATCTGAATGTGCAAAGGAACCTTTCTATAATGTACTGTATCTTAATGAAAACAAAATTACCTATTTATTTAGATGTGTTCATTATGTCATTTTGACCTTCGTGTATAGAAAATACCCTTAAAATACAAAGTTTATCAGATAAATTCACGAGTAGGGACCCTATAATTTCCACTGGAGTATAAATTTTTTATGTTTTGCCCAAATCTGACAAAAACAGTTTTAATTGTTCATTTCAAAAACGATTTATCACGATATTCAAATTCTAAATAATAAAAAGTTGTAAATTTTCTAGATATTTATATATCGAAGATTTGGTTTGAAAGAAATATCAGTGTTTGAGTTCGTTTTATGCCTTACACAGGTCTCGTATTCTCAGTTCATCAAGATTCATCCCACAGAAGAAACATTCCAATATGAACAAGGTTGTTCCCCACACGTGTACGTGTACGCACAGATAATGGGCATGGCGGCAATGCATCCTTCTCGATCGACAACTTTATTATCTATACGCGAGAAAATTTTGGAAAATTCTGACTTTCAGAGTTTTCTTTATGGAAACAATAGTTTGCTTTCAAAAGCATGTCATAAGGATCGTACTTCCAATATTGTTATATAGATGCTAAACATTGGGTATTAGTAAATCTGATTTAATTGAAAAATTTCATCTTAAATTTTGTAAATATGTTTTGAATCTGAAATTGACGACACCTAATTTCATTAGATTCTGTAATCTTCGCGAGTCAAATAGTATTGGTGACGAATTCCAGACTTAGATTTTTAGCTACATATTATACTTTTAGATCAAATACTTATAAATTTGAAAAACTATTTATTGTAACTCTTTTAGACTTGCTCAAAAGAATTTGTAAATTTTTGAAAATTATATCAGTGAGGGGGTTAGAAATACTGTAGGTTAAGTATTCATATTCATGTCATGAATTATATTAACTTCAAAATTGTTTATTTGCATCATCTCAACAATGTATATATTGTACATTACTATGAGAATAAAGCTAGCCTACGCTAACGCAGCAAGATGCGCCCGTTAGGATTTTTTCCAACATCAAAATATCTAATTCCCATAACTCCATAAAGACAAATCGGATGAACCTGAAATTTGAAAGGCGGCATTCTCTCTTCAATCTAATCACGATGTAGAAATATCATGAAAATCTGTTGACACGTATTCAAGTTGTTGCGTTCCATGTGCCTTTATAACTTTGCCCTTAGCTTAAAACCATCCCCACTCCCAATTTACACATAATTTATCGATTATGCGACAAAAAAAAAAAAAACAAACAAAAAACAAAAAACAAAACAAAACAAAAAAAAAAAAAAAACAAAAAAAAAAAACAAAACAAAACAAAACAAAATAAAAATTAAGAACATGTTATATATGTCAAAGAACATCCTTTCTCCTTGAAGTATACACATTTCCCAAACATTTCACCTAACATAGATTTTTAAAGAATTGTTGACTATTTTAGTATATTTTCATTGTATTTAAAATATCTAAGTCCCATAACTCTGTAACAACATATCGGATGAACCTGAAAATCGAAAGGCGGCTTCTTCTTCAAGATCTGATCACAATGTACGAATTTCGTGAAAATCCGTTGACGCATATTTAAGTTACTGCGTTCCATGCGCCTATTATTTTGCCCTTAGCTTTTAAACATGTAGAATCTATGTGCATATAACACCCCCTCCCATTACACATAATATCTCGGTTATGCGACAAAAAAATTAAAAAAAAAAAAAAAAAACCCGATACAATGTCAAAGAACACCCTTTCTACTTTAAGTATACAAAATTTCAAAACATTTCGACCAGAAATAGATTTTTAAAGAATTTTTAACTATTTTAGTGTATTTTCACGGTATTTCAAAAATCTAAGTCCCATAACTCTGTAACGACAAATTGGATGAACCTGAAAATCGAAAAGCGGCTTCCTCTCCACAGTCCAGTCATAACGTATTAATATCGTGAAAATCCGTTAACGCATATTCAAGTTATTGTGTTTCATAAGCGGACGGACAGACGGACGGACGGAATTCGCCATACCACAATACGTCCCATCAAATGAAGGCGTATAAAAAACTATTATCATTATCATATAAGGCCCCCTTCTTTGGGGATCGACTGCGGGATGGGTGTCACAGCTATATCCGCCACTCAGGGTTATGGTAACTCTATCCAATAAAATACCCGTGATATATGATAGCCTTATTGGGTGTTGCGATGACAAGATTCTGGCATTTAAAATGCATAAAAACCATAAACCGCTAAAGGCGGTAAGGCTGGATTGCGAAGTGTTTGTATTAGATGACGTATACATTTTTGTGCAGACAGAAAGGTCAAAGGTCATTAATACTATTGCGCATTGAAAAAAAGGATGGTCATAAGGAAACAAAATGTGAAATATCAAAGCCCTTCTCCATATAGTTCATAAGTAGGTCAAAGGTCAATGTCATTTGATCAAAAGTCATGATATCAAATGAAAGGTCTGGTCATGAGATTCTACAACTGAAATATCAAAACCCTACCTCTTATAATTCAAAAGTAAGTCAAAGGTCAATGTCAAGGTCACTTGGTCAAAAGTCATGAAATCAAATGAATAAGGAATCCATGTGTGAAATATCAAAACCCTAACTCTTATAGTTTAAAAGTAGGTCAAAGTCCAATGTCAAGGTCATTTGATCAAAAGTCATGATATCAAATGAAAGGTCTGGTCATGAGGAATCCACATGTGAAATATCAAAATCCTATCTCTTATAGTTTAAAAGTAGGTCAAGTCCAATGTCAAGGTCACTAGATCAAAAGTCATGATATCAAATTAAAGTTCTGGTCATGAGGAATCTTTATGTGAAATATCAAAACCCTACCTCTTATAATTTAAAAGAAGGTCAAAGGTCAATGTCAAGGTCACTAGGTCAAAAGTCATGATATCAAATGAATGATCTCGCCATAAGGAATCTATATGTGAAATATCAAAACCCTAACTCTTTTAGTTTAAAAGTAGGTCAAAGGTCAATGTCAAAGTCACTAGGTCAAAATTCATGATATCAAATGAAAGTCTTGAGCATGAGGAATCTATTTGAAATATCAAAACCTTACCTCTTATAATTCAAAAGTAGGTCAAAGGTCAATGCCAAGGTCACTAGGTCAAAACTCATGATATCAAATGAAAGGTCTGGTTATAAAGATTCTGCATGTGAAATTTCAAGCCATAGCCTCTATAGTTCATGAGATATAGCCCAAATTTATCATTTTTAAAAGTAGGTCAATCTTCAAGGTCAAGGTCAAAACTCTTGGTATCCATGGTGAGGTCTTGTGCAATAAAAAAGCCCTATCATTTACCATTCAAAAGTTACGGCCAAGGTTAAAGTTATTCAAAAGTAGGTCAAACTCCAAGGTCAAGGTCACAAGGTAAAAATTTTTGGTATCCATGGAAAGGTCTTGTCACAAGAAATACACAGGTGAAATATGAAAGCCCATCACTTACCATTCAAAAGCTATGGCCAAGTTAAAATTTTTCAAAAGTAGGTCAAACTCCAAGGTCAAGGTCACTAGGTCAAAATTTGTTGCTGTATTTGATTCGTCTCATCATGGTCTATCACCATGTCAAGTTTCAAGTTGCTCCTCCAAACAGTTTTCTCTCAACGGACTTAAATGCAACACTTTAACCAAATTGTTGACGCACTGACGGACGGACAGACGGACTTCGCCATATCATAGATCGGATTTTGCTTCGCAGTCCGGCCAAAAAAGCTAAGTCCAAGGGTCATAACTCTGGTATAAACTTTTCGGCAGCAATTTCCTCACTGCATGCACATTTACATATCATAATCTTTCAATGTGTAAGTTTCTTTGAAATTCAAGGCTGGAATGTTGATGTGGACGCTGGACATATTGCAATAGGTCTTTTGCACTAAAGTGTAGTTGAGCTAAAAATTATGGAAAATAATTCTGTGAAATATTATTCAGACCCATGCAGATGATGAAAAAGTAAAAATAGCAATCCAAGGAATGTTTGTGTCGCCTGTGAAGCGGCTTGATTATTATTCGTGAAAGTGGATAAAATTATTGGTATCAGTAGAAAAAATCACTTGAAATATCAGACCTCTGATTACAAATTCTCAAATTTTCAGAAAAGAGTGTCAATCATCTAGGTCGAGGTCACTACGTAAAAATCTATAACAAAAAGGTCTCGTCATAAGAAATAATAAAGCCCTATCAATTACCAATTAAATGATATATACAGCCTTAATTTCTTAGAAAAGGTCAAATAGAAGTCTCTGACGAGACTGAAGGTCTCTGACGAGACTGAAGCTCTCTGGTTGTTTAGTAAAATTCAACTAAGTGACACAACTATTTTCTAAGACCCAAGGGTAAGGGGCAAAAAAGGTATATCAGATGCGCAAGCGTAACATTAGGCATAAGTCTAAACATAATGCAAAAATCTTTTTATCAGTTATGATGTTTCATCCATTTTCCAAGAAAAAATTCTGAGAAATGGTGACCACAAGATTACATAGAGTTATATAGGAGAAAATGACCACACCCATTTTCTAAGACCCTTGGGTCAGGGGCTCAAACAAAATATCTTGTGTACAGCTTGATCATAGATCTATAATTATTATATATCAAAAAGAAGTATCTTTCTATTATTCATACTTTCTGAGAAATGGTGACCACAAGATTACATTGAGTAATATACATAGAAGAAAATGACCAATATCTAAGACCCTGTGGTCAGGGGCTCAAACAAAACTTCAGGTGCACAACTAGCTCATAGACCTTTAATATTGCAAAATGAATTAACTTTCTATCATTTATACTTTCTGAGAAATGGTGACCACAATATTACACAGGGTTATATAAGAGGAAATGACCACACACATTTTCTAACATCCTGGGGTCAGGGGCTCAAACAAAATATCTTGTGCACAACTCAATCATAGACCTATAATATAGCAAAAAGAATTAACTTTCTATCATTTATACTTTCTGAGAAATGGTGACCACAAGATTACATTGAGTAATATACATAGAAGAAAATGACCAATATCTAAGACCCTGTGGTCAGGGGCTCAAACAAAACTTCAGGTGCACAACTAGCTCATAGACCTTTAATATTGCAAAATGAATTAACTTTCTATCATTTATACTTTCTGAGAAATGGTGACCACAATATTACACAGGGTTATATAAGAGGAAATGACCACACACATTTTCTAACATCCTGGGGTCAGGGGCTCAAACAAAATATCTTGTGCACAACTCAATCATAGACCTATAATATAGCAAAAAGAATTAACTTTCTATCATTTATACTTTCTGAGAAATGGTGACCACAAGATTACATTGAGGTCTATAGGAGAGAATGACCACACCCATTTCCTAAGACCCCAGGGTTCAGATGAAATATCAGGTGCACAACTAGATCATAGACCTTTAATATTGCAAAAAGAATTAATTTTCTATCACTTTTACTTTCTGAGGAATGGTGACCACAAGATTACATAGAGTTATATAGGAGAAAATGACCACACCCATTTCTAAGACCCTGGGGGTCAGGGGATCAAACAAAATATCAGGTGCACAACTAGACCATAGACCAATCATGTTGCAAAAAGAATTAACTTTCCATCACCAACAGTTTCAGAGGACTTGAAACCACAAGAAATTTTAAACGGACGGACAGATGCTGAACACAGGGCGATCGCATAAGCTTGACTGGTCATAGGCCAGTAGAGCTAAAAAATTAAGGTATGTGTAGAAAAGCCTTGTTACAAGGAAAATTCATGTGAAATACCAAAGCCTTATCACCTACCAATCAAAAGATATAGCCAATTTTAATTTTCTTGAAAAGTAGGTCAAATATCTAGGTGAAGGTCACATATGGTGTGTGTAGAAAGGTCTTGTCACAAGGAATACACAAGTGAAATACCAAAGCCCTATCACTTACTTATCAAAAGATATATCCAATCTTAATAGATGATTTTCCAATAGATTTATAAGGCAGACAGACACCAGACATCATAACATTTGGCGTTATTTTCATTGTTATGTCAAATTAAAAAGCATGGCAACACATCAAGGTGCTTCAAGATGGTGCAATCAGATGTGATTTCGCAATGGAAAAATTTGCCAAATGATGTAATGTCTGTGCACATAAAATCAAGGTTTAAAACGGTCATAGATATTTTCTGGAAAATGGACTACTTTTGGAAAAGTAGGTCAAATATGTAGGTCAAGGTCAATAGGTAAAAATTAGGGTATATGTAGAAAGGCCTTGTTACAAGAATACACATGTGAAATATCAAAGCCCTATCACTTACCGATCAAAAGTTATGGGCTATGACACCCAAAGTGTGACAGACAGACGGACGGACGGACGGACGAACAAACAGACAACGGAAAAAGTGATCCCTAAGTGTCGCTATGCTTCATAGGCGACACAAAATTGGATGTGACAAGATTCCATTGTAATGTGACCTTGGTTCCAGGCAAATCATTAGGCTATGGGTAACAATTCTGTGAAATATCCAAACCTATGAAGATTGAGGATTGAAGTCTATGGCCTGACAACTTTATTACATGCTTCTTTGTGACAATGACCTTGAAAATGTGATGTACCTCAAGGCACATCTTTAGGGATTAGGCATGCAAACATTCCATGAAATATTCAAATCTCTGCAGTCTGCAGTGTTAAGAAGTTGATTGGACAGGTGGACTTGCAGGGCGATTCTTATATACCTCAACTATAACTACACTGCTACAAAAAATTAAAGGAGCAATTTTCACAATGTAGCAAGAAAATATAATTGTTCATAGAATGAAATATTTGGAATTTGGAATCAGCAAGATACAATATCTCCAAGGCACATCTAGGGATTAGACAAACATTTCATGAAATATCAAATTCACCTTTTAGATACAGACACAGTTAAGTAAGAAAGGACCATTCAATATTGTCTGAAAATATTTTTTTGTTCATTACATAGAATAATCTAAATAAAGCCTGTGTTTGTGAAACACGAATGCCCCCATGGAATCTTCGTTAGTATAAACACTAATTTCTGTTAAGACTTAAGTACATGTATGTGAAAGGTCAAGGTCAGGGTCACTGGGTTAAAAAAATTTGGTATCGATGTAAAAATCTTGTGACAAGGATTACACATGCGAAATATCAAAGCCCTATCACTTACCATTCAAAAGATATTCCAAATGTTAAAGTTTTTGTACAGTAGGTCAAAGGTCAAAGTAAAAAATTTTGGTATCAATAGAAAGGTCTTAGGAAGGACCAATAGTCGGATGATGTCGTCAGTTTTCTGCGACTGTTATATGGATTGGAAGATTGGACAAATTTGATTGATTTTCAATGTCAAATAATGCAGCTCAAGCTCAGAGAACAAAATCAAGGAAATCTTGTAGTCAAAATTCAAACACATTTCAGAATGAGACAATATGAAAAGTCCTATGGTTTTTATAACTATATAGGCGAGGGAATGTTATTCTGCAGGTCATCTTGTATCTGAGAATGCATACGAGTTTATTGATGCATACGTAATAGTGCAATCAAGCTCAATGATCAAGGTCATTACAATGAAATTGCATAATATTATTCATATTTTAATGAAATTAAGGTAGCAAACCTATAAATCTATATCGGCGAAAAGCTACAGGTTACAATATATCTTTTCTTTAAGAAAAAAATGGGTAGAGGGGTGTTGAATAGCATAGTATCTTTAATATTTATATGGATACATCTCAAATTTTCTTTACCAATCAATTGGTATTAAAGAAAAGAATACAACAACAACCATTTATACATGGTTTGACCTTGTTTTGTTTTATGTGTCATTTATATGGTACTGGTGTGTATTATTACGTTATTATTCATGGGGTACATGGTGGCAAAATGGTGAATAATCTTCTGAACCTTGTCTATAATGATGAATAATTTAAAATAGTAAAAGGTGAAAATTTGAATGTCTTCTGTGTAACCATTAAGGAAATATTGCAAAGCTTCGAATTTTTAATCTTTGATGGCATAAATCGTTAGAAATGTTCAGTCATTGTCATGTTATTGTTGTTTGGGGACCATTATGTTCATCAGACCATTGAATATATAAAACACCTCGATTGAAATTGAACTCTTGTTGTATATTTGCTCATTTAGGATACATTGATCAATTTAAGCAGTTTTAATTAGCTTTTGACCTTGAATCCCTCAAGTATTGGTCCTCCTTAACATAAGGAATACACATGTAAAATATCAAAGCACTATAACTTATCATTCAAAAGTTTTGCCAAATGTTAAAGGTTTTGAAAAGTAGGTCAAAGGTAAAGGTTATGGTCAAGAGGTAAAAAATTTCGGTTTCAATGGAAAGGTCTTGTCACAAGGAATACACATGTCAAATATGAAAACCCATCACTTACCATTCAAAAGTTAAGCCGAATGTCAAAGTTTTTGAAAAGTAGGTCAAAGGTCAAGGTCACAAGGTCAAACTTATTGGTATCAATGGAAAGTTCTTGTCACAAGGAATACGTGAAATATGAAAGCCCTATCACTTCACATTCAAAAGTTGTATCAAATGTTAAAGTTTTTTTGACAAACAGACAACCAAACAGACGGACGGGCCAAAAACAATATGCCCCCGAATCTTTGATTCCAGGGGCATAATAAAAATGAGAGTAGAAATTTTGATCCCTTTATTACTTTTTATTATTTTTTTTTTGAGCAGTGTATATGTATATCTGATGTATAGTTGGAACAGGACATGTAGTAGAATTTATATTGATTGAAGGGCTCTATGGAATTAATGGGAGATTTATTGATTTATGATTGACAGAGCATTTAAATTGATATTCTAGATTTTGTATCTTTGGCATTCCAGCATAATAAAAGGCCTCAGAGGTTTTTTTTGTTTGTAAATTTTAATTTTCATGTTCCACGTCATAAAACTAATAAAAACTACTAACAAACAGTTACATCATTTTGAAATCACAGATTTGTACTTGTACAAATAGCAAATGACCGGTAGATATTTTGAAAATTAACCTAGCTAGAACAATTCATATCATCCTTTTTAAAACTAATAATACCATTTAAAATGACACTGTAATTTGGATCAGGAGCTCACCACGTTATGTTCTATGTTATTCAAATACAAGTTCATCATTAGTTTCATGATATGAGCATCTTTATTGAAACTTACCATGTAGTGATCATAAAATAAACACTACATATGATTTGGAAAATGAGTAAAATTTTTTCAGTAAGTATGTGCCTTTCATTTTAGCACTACATATATTGTAAATTAATGGTCTGTAAATGAGAGGTTTTCAAACAATGACAATGGTTAAACATGCTATACTATGAGATACAAATAATGCATGTAATGGTCACAAACATTCATACTATAACAAATTGTTTCATAATATCAAGGTTTTAGCTTGACATCTATTTCCTTTTGCTTTGTCTTACTTAAATATGGTAAAATCATAGAAATAAAATGCCTACTTAAATGCTCTTTAGAATGCAAATGAAAAGTCTGTTTCAAATACAGATAAAGATGTATTTGGAGCATTTTAATAGAAGGCTTCTCTTTGATTCTCCCATGTACTTTTTTGATCTCTAAATTGTCATTTCTGAATTCATGATCAAAGATCTTTCTCTTTATAATCAGAATCTTCCTCCACCCTTGAATCTTTCTCTTCTTCCTCTTCTAGCTCTTTATAATCAGAATCTTCCTCCACCCTTGAATCTTCTTCTTTCTCGCCTGCTTCCATGATAACTTCATCTCTACGTGCATTTTTATTCCTCCTAGACACTACAATCACAGTGGCTGAAATAAAAAGTGGACATGAATATCGCCAGTCAGATAGAAAACCAAAAGTCTCTGAAGACTGAAGCTCTCGTGGTTGTTCGCTTAAATTAATACATGTAACACACCCATTTTCCGAGACCCTTGTGATCAGGGGCTCAAACAAAATACAAAACCAAAGAATGATAAATATCACGAAAAAAGAATTTACTTTCTATCAAATATACTTTCAGTGAATTGGTGTTCACAAGATTACATAATAGAGTTATACATGTACAGGAGAAAATTACCTAAACCACAACGACAACCAAATAATAATAATAATAGCAGGTGCACATCTAGACCACAGACTGAGAATAATGTAAAAGAATAATTGTCATTCTATCAATTATACTTTCTGAGAATTGGTGCTCACAAGATTACATAGAGTTATACAGGAGAAAACGACCACGTCCATTTTCCAAGACCCTGGAGGTCAGGGGCTCAAACAAAATATCAGGTACAGAACTAGACCACAGGCCCATTTTAATGCAAAAAGAATTTAAATTGTACTAATCTTAGATTCAGAGGATTCGTGCTCACAAGAAAAGTTTAATGGATGGACAGAGAGACAGACAGGCAGATGGACG
Source organism: Pinctada imbricata (assembly GCA_033119305.1). NCBI lineage: Eukaryota > Metazoa > Mollusca > Bivalvia > Pterioida > Pteriidae > Pinctada > Pinctada imbricata. Next base: position 23,029,791 of record VSWD01000005.1, read on the forward strand.
CCGGACACAGGGCGATCGCATAAGTTTGAATGATCTTTAAAAATTAACTAATTGTATTTGATGTGTAATGACAGATTATTAGGACACCAATTTATTAGCTCTACTGGTCAGAGACCAGTCGAGCATATGTCATCATCCTTTGTCCGGCGTGCATACTTAAACAATTCTTCTGTTCACAACTCCTCTGAAATCATAGGAGATAGAAAGTTAATTCTTTTTGCATTCTACTTGGTATGTGGTCTAGTAGTGCACCTGACATTTGTTTGAGCCCCTGACCCCAAGGGTCCTAGAAAATGGGTGTGGTCTTTAAAATCTATGTAATCTTGTGCTTGCAACTCCTCTGCCACTTTAAATGATGGAGACTTCTTTTGCAATGTTAAGGTTCTGCGGTCTAGTTGTGCACCTGATATTTTGTTTGGGCTCCTGACCCCCAGGGACTACGAACATGGGTGTGGTTATTAAGGATTCCGACTTCCGTCGGAATCCTTTCTGTTATTGTATTGTCTTTTCTTTATTCTTATTATTCTTATTATTATTCTTACCCCCAAACGTTCCAGACACTTTACAAAAAAGTAACTCAATATATGATAAAGTGGAAAATACCATGTGAAAGAGCATATGAAGATCTCAATTCAAAATTTTTTTCTTGTCGAAAATTTCACATATGCCCCCGCTAGAGGTCATCAAAGGTCAAATCTTAAAACTCTCATAACTCCTGAAGTTACTATACGATTTGAACAAAATTAGTTTTATATTGTTCTTTGGGAAATTTGCAAACTTTTATTTTCTTACATGCTCGATGAAATATTTACGGTTTTCGCGCTATTACGACTTGAAAATGGAATTTTGAATTGGCACAGTGCCAATTTCTACAGTTTTTGAGATTTTTAGTTGAAACTTGGATGAAAGGTTACTTATAGGTAGTCATTTAATGTTGACCTTGTTTGAAGGTCAAATTTTGATTCTCAAGGTCACAACAAACTTTTGCCTATAGAACAAAGACGGTTTTACCTTAAGAGTTCAAACTATATACATATAATTGTTGAGTCAAGCCCTTTCACCTTGACCTTGACCCAAGGTCAAATTCTCCTTCTCAAGGTCACAACTAACTTTTGCCTTAAAACAAAGACTGTTTGACGTTGAGAGTTCAAACTTTACACAAATATTCCTTGCATCAAGCCCTCTCACCTTGACCTTGACCCAAGGTCATTTGTTCGATTTCAAGGTCACAACATACTTTGGTCCATAAAATACTGAACTTTGATCAGTTCAAGATCAATTTTGATGAGAAGAACCTCCGACACTTATCTTTATCTTTTACATTGGTTCAAGGTCAAATAATCATTCTCAAGGTCATAACAAACATTTACTCCTGTATAATTCATAGTTCTGGTCCTATACTATTTATTCTTCACTCAGGTAGTCCTTCTTATTTGAACTTAACATAGTCCAAGAAAGATAACTCTTTCATTCTTGTTTTCTGTTTCCTTTTTTTTTTCTTAGTAGCATTACATGCTGTTGTCATTTTCTATTAATAGAAATTTTCTCATTGCCAAATCATTGTGCAATTCTGTTTTGAGATATTATTCTAAAGGTTATAAAATTGATAAATCATGGAGTCTAAAGCTTTCGTAAACATGGAAGGTATTTATTATCTTTTTCTTCTATTTTGTTGATAAATTAATAAGAGTCCCAAGTTAGATATAAACTCTTTTGACTTATTTGCTGAAGTGAATAAGGTACTTAGCAAATATTCTTTTTTCCATCTTCTTTATTCGGATTTTAACACTTCAGTTCCAAGGATTGTCTTATAAAGGAGGAATCCGTCTGTTGCTTGCAACAGTAGCCATCTAGTTTTCACCTATAATTCTATGTAATCTTGTGCTTGCAACTCCTCTAAAGCTATAAATGATGGAGAGATTATTCTTTGTGCAATATGATAGGTCATTGGTCTAGTTGTGCACCTGATATTTTGTTTAGGCTCCTGACCCCCAAGGACTTAGATTATGGATGTGGTCATTTTCTTCTATGTAATTCTATTTAATCTTATGCCCACAACTCCTCTGACAATATACCTGGTAGATGATGGAGAACAAATTCTTTTTGCAATATCATAGGTCTGTGGTATAGTTGTGCACCTGATATTTTGTTTGGGTCCCTGCTCCCCAGGGACAATGAAAATGGGTGTGGTCATTTTCTCCCATATAAGTCTATGTAATTTTGTGCTTGCAACTCCTCTGAAGCTTTAAGTGATTGAGAGTAATTTTTTTTTTGCAATATGATAGGTCTGTGGTACACCTAATATTTTGTTTGGGCCCCTGCTCCCCGGGGACAAAGAAATGGGTGCTGTTATCTTCTCCTATACAAGTCTATGTAATCTTGTGCTCGCATCTCCTCTGACACTATAAATGATGGAGTCACTGCAGTGACGGATCCAGTGCCCCCTTTGCCGGGGTCAAGGGGCAAATTTTGCCAATTTTTACTGAAAATGGGCCAAAATATAGGGTTTTTTGAAAGTTTTAGGGTCAGTGCCAGAGGGGGGGGGGGGGAACGGACACCCCTTCTGCACCCCCCTAAATCCTCAGCTGCACTGAATTCTTTTTGGAATATAAGAGGTCTGTAATATAGTTGTGAACCTGATATTTTTATTGAGCCCCTGACCCTCAGGGACTTGGAATGTAAATATCGAGCTCTTCTCTGAAGCTATAAATGATGGAGATTATATTCTTTTTGCAATATGATGGGTCTGTACTGTAGTTGTGCACCTGATGTTTTGTTTTAGCCCCTGACTCCCAGGTTCATAATCATATAATAAAGCCTACGCTCACGAAGCAAGATACGCCCGATGGGATTTTTTCACAACACCAAAATATCTAAGTCCCATAACCTCATAAGGACAAATTGGATGAACCTGAAAATTGAAAGGCGGCTTCTTCTTCAAAGTCTGATCACAATGTTGAAATATCATGTAAATCCCTTGAAGCATATTCAAGTGATTACGTTCCATGTGTCTATATTTGGCTTAGCTTAACATGTATGTGCATCTAACCCCCCTCCCATTACACATAATATCTTGGTTATGTGACAAAAAATTAAAAACCCGTTTCATATGTCAAAGAACATCCTTTCTACTTGAAGTATACACAATTTCAAAACATTTCGACCAGAAATACATTTTTAAAGAATCTATTTCTATTTTAGTATATTTTCATTGCATTTAAAATATCTAAGTCCCATAACTCTGTAACGACAAATCAGATGAACCTGAAAATCAAAAGGCGGCTTCTTCTTCAAAGTCTGATCATAATATACATTTTTCATGTAAATCCGTTGATGAAAATTCAAGTTATTGCCTTCCATGTGCCTATATCTTGCCCTTAGCCTTACATGTATGTGCATATAACCCCCCCTCCTATTACACACGGTTATGCGACAAAAAAATTAGAAACCCGTTACATATGTCAAAGAACATCCTTTCTACCTTAAGTATACAAAATTTCAAAACATTTCGACCATAAATAGATTTTTAAATAATTTTTAACAATTTTTGTATATTTTCACTGTATTTTAAAATATATAAGTCCCATAACTCTGTAACGACAAATCAGATGAACCTGAAAATCGAAAGGCGGCTTCCTCTTTACAGTCAAATCATAATATATGAATATCGTGAAAATTTGTTGATGCATATTCAAGTTATTGACTTCCATGCGCCTATATTTTGCCTTTAGCTTAACATGTATGTGCATATAACCCCCCCCCCCCCCCCCCCCCCCACTTCTCCCATTACACACAATATCTCGGTTATGCGACATAAAAATTAAAAACCCGTTACATATGTTAAAGAACATCCTTTCCACTTGAAGTATACAAAATTTCAAAACATTTCGACCAAAAACAGTTTAAAATAATTTTTAACTATTTTTGTATATTTTCACTGTATTTTAAAATTGAAGTCCAATAATTCTGTAACAACAAATCGGATGAACCTGAAAATTGAAAGGCAGCTTCCTCTCCACAGTCCAATCATAATGTATGAATTTCGTGAAAATTCGTTGATTCATATTCAAGTTATTGCGTTCCATAGGCGGACGGACAGACAGACAGAAGGACGGACTTTGCCATACCATAATAAGACCCATCAAATGACAGGTGTATAAACACAGTGTAATCAAAGATTACGAAGCTCACTAGTGGCAGCAAAGTTCAATTTAAACATATCTCTAAGTACATGTATATTAAGAAAATCACTCAAGTGGAAAAAAGTAGGTCGAGGTCATTTCATGAAAGTTTGATCAAAGATACATCCAATATGCAAGTTTGGTACATGTAGCACTTATACTTTGCTCAATATTAGCCTTTAAAGGCAAAATCACTCAGGCGAAAAAAGTAGGTCAAGGTCATTTTATGAAAGTTTGATCAAAGATACATCCAATATGCAAGTTTGGTACATGTAGCACTTATACTTTGCTAAATATTGGCCTTATAAGGCAAAATCACTCAAGCAGAAAAAGTAGGTCAGATGCTGCATCCGATGCATGGGTTCACCTCAGCATCCCAAGATGAATCACTTGTGCAAGTTTGGTTACTGTAGCATCAGTACTTTGTCAGATACTGAACTACCCCAAAAACTTTAACCAGACATTGACAAAGTCATTCAACCGGAAAATGTAGGTCAGATGCTGCATCAAATGCATGGGTTCACCTCAACATCCCAAGATGAATCACTTGTGCAAGTTCAGTTACTGTAGCATCAGTACTTTGTCAGATACTGAGTTACCCCAAAAACTTTAACCAGACGTGGACGCGGATGCCGGGGTTATAGCATAAGCTCATCTCAACTTCGTCGAGGTGAGCTAAAAACTATATACACAGTAGAGACATAATATTATAAGGTAGGTTGATTCTGAGAAGACCTTTCAATTTATGTCGTAATATTTGACCTAGTGACCTTGACCCAATTAGTTGCAAAAACTTACTTTGAAATCCGTCCATACCGTCTTTAGCGGTGTATTTTTTTAAAATTATTTAAGGACTCTGACTTCCGTCTAAAGCTTTCATAAACATGGAAGGTATTTATTATCTTTTTCATCTGCTTTGTAGATAAATAAATAAGAGACCCAAGTTTGACATAAACACCTTTGACTTATTTGCTGAAGTGAATAAGGTACTAAAGCAACTACATGTATTCTTTTTCCCATCCTCTTTATTCAGATTTTAACTATTCAGTTCCGAGGATTGTCTAATAAAGGAGGAATCCGTCTGTTGCTTGCAATAGTAGCCATCTAGTTTAGTATATTTTCACTGTATTATAAAAATCTAAGTCCCATAACTCTGTAATGACAAATGAACGCGAAAACCGAAAGGCGGCTTTCTCTCCACAATCTGATCACAATGTACAAATATTATGAAAATCCTTTGACGTATATTCAAGTTCTTGCTTTCCATCAACCTATACTTTGCCCTTAGCTTACATAATTTCTCAATTATGTGAGAGAAAATTAAACAAGTGGCCCAAGGGGGCCACATCGCTCAAAAAACACAAACTTAGTAGATGGCATTGAGTACTTGCTTCCTGTGAAGTTTCGTTGAAATTCTGTGCAGCGGTTTCAGAGGAGAAGTCGAAAATGTGTCAGCCAATCAGAGCCTGTGGTGGCCATCTTGGATTTCTGATCAACTCTAAAAACACAAACTTGGTAGAAGGCATTGAGTTATTGCTTCCTGTGAAGTTTCGTGAAATTCTATGCAGCGGTTTCAGAGGAGAATTCGAAAATGTGTCAGCCAATCAGAGCCTGTGGCGGCCACCTTGGATTTCCAATCGGCTCGAAAAACACAAACTTGGTAGAGGGCATTGAGTACTTGCTTCCTGTACAGTTTCGTGAAATTTTGTGCAGCGGTTTCAGAGGAGAAATCGAAAATGTGTCAGCCAATCAGAGCCTGTGGCAGCCATCTCAGAATTCTGATCGGCTCGAAAAACACAAATTTGGAAGAGGGCATTGAGTACTTGCTTCCTGTGAGGTTTCGAGAGATTATATGCAGCGGTTTCAGAGGAAAAGTTGAAAATGTGTCAGCCAATCAGAGCCTGTGGCGGCCATCTTGGATTTCCTATCGGCTCGAAAAACACAAACTTGGTAGAGGGCATTGAGGACTTGCTTCCTGTGAAATTTCCTGAAATTCTGTGCAGTGGTTTCAGAGGAGAAGTCGAAAATGTGTCAGCCAATTAGAGTCTTTTGCGGCCATCTTGGATTTCCGATTGGCTCGAAAAACACAAACTCGGTAGAAGACATTTTGTTCTTGCATCCTGTGAAGTTTCGAGAGATTCTGTGCTGCGGTTTCAGAGGAGAAGTAAAAAATGTGTCAGCCAATCAGAGCCTGTGGCAGCCATCTTGGATTTCTGATCGGCTTGAAAAACACAAACTTAGTAGAGGGCACTGAGCAACTTGCACTCAAGGATATAGTCTGTATCAATCCTCGCAGGGATTCAACCCAGAAGTTCTAGATGGGCATTGAGTACTTGCTTCCTGTGAAATTTCATGAAATTCTGTGTTGCGGTTTCAGAGGAGAAGTCAAAAATGTGTCAGCCAATCAGAGCTTGTGGTGGCCATCTTGGATTTCCAATCGGCTTGAAAAACACAAACTAAGTAGAGGGCATTGAGTACTTACTTCAAGTGAAGTTTAGTGAAATTCTGTGCAGTGGTTGCAGAGGAGATGTCAAAAATGTCAAAAGTTTACGCCGGACGGATGACGACGATGACGGACGGACGGCATGCTATGACAATAGCTCACTTGAGCTTTGCTCAGGTGAGCTAAAAAATCGATGAGCAGTCTGTGTGTAGTCACAAAATTTAATAGGAACTTTTTAGAAGTTTATCCTAAGTTCCCCCAAAATTCTTATTCCGTTTTTCCCGTGAATATATACAGAAAGGCTTTCAATTGGTCAATTTGTCAATTGGTCAAGTTAATTTGTGTTATAATGGAATTTTCCTACGGCCCAGGCCAAGGAATTTATTAATATAATGACTATAATGAGCACTGCATCTTGAGTTGTCTAGTATAAATGTACCCATTTTCTAACTTTTCAAGACAAGACAAGATTTGTTTAAAGTCGGAATGGTGAGGACAACATGTAAACATAGGTAATCACAGATTATGAAGCTCACCTCATGGCAGCCAAATTCAATTCGATCATATTTCTTAGTACATGTATATTGGCTTTTAAAGGCAAAATTATTCAAGTGGAAAAAGTCATTTTATGAAAGTTTGATCAAAGATACATCCAATATGCAAGTTTGGTACATGAAGCACTTATACTTTGCTCAATATTGGCTTTTAAAGGCAAAATCACTCAAGCAGAAAAAGTAGGTCAAGGTCATTTTATGAAAGTTTGATCAGAGATACATCCAATATGCAAGTTTGGAACATGTAGCAGTTATACTTTACTCAATATTGGCTTTTAAAGGCAAAATCACTAAAGCGGAAAAAGTAGGTTAAGGTCATTTTATGAAAGTTTGATCAAAGATACATCCAATATGCAAGTTTGGTACATGTAGCACCTATTCTTTGCTCAATATTGGCTTTTAAAAGCAAAATCACTCAAGTGGAAAAAGTAGGTCAGATGCTGCATCCGATGCATGGGTCCATCTCAGCATCCAAAGATGAATCACTTGTGCAAGTTTGGTTACTGTAGCATTAGTACTTTGTCAGATATTGAGCTACCCAAACTTCTTAACCAAGTCACTCAAGCGGAAAATGTAGGTCAGATGCTGCATCCGATGCATGGGTCCATCTCGGCATTCAAAGATGAATCACTTGTGCAAGTTTGGTTACTGTAGCATTGGTACTTTGTCAGATACTGAGCTACCCCAAACTTCTTATCCAAGCCACTTTGAGCTATCCCAAACTTCTTAACCAAGTCACTCAAGCGGAAAATGTTGGTCAGATGCAGCATCCGATGCATGGGTTGACCTCAGCATCCAAAGATGAATCACTTGTGCAAGTTTGGTTACTGTAGCATCAGTACTTTGCCAAATACTGAGGTACCCCAAACTTTTTAACCAGACGCGGACGGGGACGCGCGGGGGTATAGCATAAGCTCATTCAGGTTTGTCGAGGTGAGCTAAAAACAAGCTCAGAAGAGCTTTGACCGACTTTTCAGAATGATTAACACATAAGTTTCTATTGTGTATCCAGTATTTTTTTATGAATTGCATGCAGAGCTTTATTAAAGTACTAACAGGTTTTCAAGAAAACGGAAATTTTCCCTCTATTTACAAACGGTAAAATATAATCATTCGAAAATTGAAATGGTAATACAGAAGGAAAAGCACTACTCAAAAACCTAGCTAATTAAACCTTACAAGACATCATTTTTCGTGTACTCATTGGAAAATAGCAAAATTTTACGCTTACAAATTGACCGTCATTTTTTCTCAACAAGGGTCGAGTATGTTAATAGTAACAGCAATTCCTATTCATATAGGTAGATATTCACTGATCATTGAGGCATAAATCTATTGTGTCGCATTTATATTATGGCTATTATATCATTCAAACTTGACCAGTGTATGGTTTATGGACTTTGTTCATGATAAAGATGATTTAACGTGTTATTTCCTATGTGTACATAGAAAACGCAAAAGCAATAATTTTTTAAAATTTCATTTTCAAACAGTGCTCTAATAAATGAACATTTCCCTTGATATTCATATGTATCAATCTTAAAGCGTTTTCATGTAAAATCAAAATTTCCTTTTTTTTTAACTTGCTGTTAGTACTTTAGTACTTCTATTTACTCTTTATTCTACGGGTCAAATTTTTTAACATATTTTGACGAAGAAAAAACATTACTGCGAGATTAAATAAATGCTGATATTGACCAAGCTTTTTTGGAAAGCTAATACTTGTAATGAATAGAGAAATTTCTTTTTGTCCATAAATAAATTTATGAACCCACAAACCATTTATTTTCAATGAAACCACAAAAATACAGTATTTTCAATGAAACCACAAAAATACAGTATTTTCAATGAAACCACAAAAATACAGTATTTCAAAGTATTTGAGCTTTCATATTTGAGCTTGACCTGCATTTCTTGTTTAAAAAGCTTTATCCTAGAAAAGAATTGTTAATTTGTAATGATTTTCTTTCATATGTCTTGAAACCACAAAATATTTTTTTCCTATATTTTAAGGGGAAGGGACATAAGTAGTAAGTCTGCAGAGAAAAGAATGACATGAATTTTATAAACCACCTTGACCTGTATTTCTTGGTGTTTAAGATTTATCTAATAAATTAAATGATTCCATGCATTAGTTTTCTTACAATCAGAAAGACGTTTTGAAACTATAATGTCACAATCAATCTGCCATACAAACTATTGAGTGTGTCATGTAAGATCAGGTACAAGAAAGTAAGTCGGAACACTTCAATATTCTGTATACAAACCTGCTTTTATTGACGTTATTTTTTCTCTCTGTTCCGTACCACTTTTAAACTGATAACCTATACTCCCCTGAACCATTACTCGATCACTGAAATAAAAGTAAACAAGGTGGATACATATGTATTATACATGTCAGCAATCAAGTTTTTTGCTTTTACCTACAGTTGGGAGTTTCCATCTGAGTACATACACATTCGATTTTTCATTATGCCATGCATGTACGTAACATGACACCTCGGTTGAAATCGCTATTTCATTGGATAGTGATCAGACTTTATACTGATCACTACGCTGAAGCAGACCAAAGTAAACAAAGTTCTGTCGTTTATACATACTAAGTAGACAGGGCACCTGTCATACTATCAGGGCATACCTATCATTCTTGTAAAAAAAAATTATCACCTTATGTAGACAGACAAATAGAATACCCATGTGGAACTTATGTAAATCTTACTTATACAATTATATGAAAGTAGATACATATTCCCTGTACTTGTATCACCCATCTGCAGCAAATAAAATCCAGGAAAGATGGAGTAGTGTCTCAAAAATTTTACAATGAAATGTTTATTATGAAATAGTTACAAAATATCATTTTAAGTCTATCACCTGTTTTAAAATGTTGATGGAATATGCATACCAATGGAATGAAAATAAAAAAATTTAAATAAAAAAAAAAAAAGTAGACAGGGCACCTGTGCATGAAAAAAAAAAAAAACATAGGGTAATCAAAGATTACATAGCTAGCCGTTGCAGGTTTTTGTCAAAAATCAAATAAACTTCCAAAGTACAAAAAGGATTGTCATGAGGATTCTATGCATCTAATGTTAGTCTCATCCCTTAGAGAGCTAAAGATACAACAAAAGTATGAGTAATTAAATAGTAGTAAATAGTAATGGTAAAGATCAAAGTCGAAGGTCAACATAACTCCGTCAAAGGTCATAGTCTCAAATGGAAGGTACCATCACAAGGAATCTACATGTGAAATATAAAAGCCCTACCCCTTATAGTTCAAGAGATATAGCCCAGGTTAAAGTTTGTGCAAAGAAGAACAAAGTCCAAGGTCACTAGGTCAAAGGTCATAGTCTCAAATGAAAGGTATCATCACAAGGTATCTACTTGTGAAATATGAACACCATACCCTTTATGGTTGAAAAGATATAGCCCAGGTAAAGGTTTTTGAAAAGTAGGTCGAAGTCCAAGGTCAAGGTCATTGTCTCAAATGAAAGGTCTTGTCACAAGGTATCTACAGGTGAAATATTAAAGCCCTTGCCCTTATGGTTGTAGAGATATAGCCCAGGTTAAAATTTTTTAAAAGTAGGTCAAAGTTCAAGATCAAGGTCATTAGGTCAAAGTCTCAAATGAAAGGTCTTGTCACAAGGTATCTACATGTGAAATATCAAAGCCCTACCCCTTATGGTTCAAGAGATATAGCCCAGGTTAAAGTTTTGTCTACATCGACGACAACGACGACGACGACAACAACGAGGGTATGGCATTAGCTCTCGGGACTTTTTTGTCCTGGCGAACTAATAAGTAGAGCCCTCTGTAGTATGATTAAATGTATGGAATTTTGGCTTAACCTAGTAATGTTCAAATAAAAATGTTCGCGATTAACATAGAAATCACAATAGGGAAAAGACAAGATGCGTAAACCCCTCATATCGGCCCTAGAATTTCAATGAAAAATGCTTTTGATAAAGAAATAAATTTATGAATCGCAAGTGAAATAAGTCCCCTACCGGCATAAATCCATGTCCTTCAACTCTGCCTTGACCTTTACTTACAACAACAGATGAATCCAACATCAAAATAAGTTCAATATGTGTATTAGAAAAAGGTCTGGAAAACAGGAAAATTTAACGAAATTTGCTATGAGGCCATACCTTTTGTAAGAACAAATAAATCAAAGCCAACTTCAACTTATTCTTTATCATACTAAAATGTATCTGCATACCAATAAAACACGGCTAAAGACAGTAAAGCCTGATTGCAAAGTAAGTTTTTTGTCACTAACTGGGTAAAGGTCAATAGGTCATATAATATGGCATAAATTAAAAGGTTTTGTCATGGGCAACCTTCATGTATAATATAAAGTTTCTACTGCATACAGTTCCTCAGATTTTGCTTCAACCAGAAATTTTAACCAAAATCTTTAACTAGGTCAAAGTCCAAGGTCAAGGTCACTAGGTCAAATGTTAAGGCATAAATTGAAAGGTTTTGTCATGGACAAGCTTCATGTATAATATAAAGTTTTTACTGCATACAGTTCCTCAGATTTGCTTCAACCAGAAACTTTAACCAAAATCTTTAACTAGGTCAAAGTCCAAGGTCAAGGTCAAGGCATAAATTGAAAGGTCTTGTCATGGACAACCTTCATGTATAATATAAAGTTTCTACTGCATACAGTTCCTTAGATTTTGCTTCAACTAGAAACTTTAACCAAAATGTTGACGACAGACGGACAGACAGACAAACAGATGGACATCATCAATCTATAGACTGGAATTGCTTTGCAATCAGGCCAAAAATCAGCTCAATATCTGCAACAACAGACATGAAAAGACTGGAAACTGAGAAATTCATGAAATTTGCTAAGTCCAGGGGCCATAACTCCTGTAGAAATGGGTAAATCAAATCAAACACAAACTTGATTTGTATCACACTGTCAGAGATATATTCACATACCAAAAACGATTTAAATATCTGCAATATCATGGAAGGAAAGTCCGGAAAACTAAGAATTTCATAAAATTTGCTTAGTCCAAGGGCCATAACTCTTGTGAAAATAGGTCAATTGAAACCAAACTCAAACTTGAACTGTATAACACTAAGATGTAATCACACATAAAAAATTATTTCAATATCTACAACATCAGCCGAAAAAAAGTCTGGAAAACTGAGAATTTCATGAAATTTGCTAAGTCCAGGGGCCATAACTCTTGTAAAAAAAGGTCAATCGGAACCAAACTCAAACTTGAGCTATATAACACTAAAATGTATTCACATATAAAAGATTATTTCAATATCTGCAATACCTTGGAAGAAAAGTCCGGAAAACTGAAAATTTCATGAAATTTGCTAAGTCCAAGGACCATAACTCTTGTAAAAATAGGTGAATCGAAACCAAACTCGAATTTGATCTGTATCACATTGAGATAAACTCACATGCCAATAAAGCCTGTGTTTGTGGAACACGAATGCCCCCGGTGGCATCTTTGTAAGTATTAACTTCATTTTCTGTTAAGTATGTGAAAGGTCAAGGTCAACAATTTTGGTATCAATGGAAAGGTCTTGTCACAAGGAATACACATGTGAAATATGAAAGCCCTATCACTTATCATTCAAAAGTTATGCCCAATGTTCAAGTTTTTGAAAAGTAGGTCAAAGGTCAAGGTCAAGGTCACGAGGTCAAAAATATTGGTATCAATGGAAAGGTCTTGTCACAAGGAACACACATGTGAAATATGAAAGCCTTATCACTTACCATTCAAAAGTTATGCCCAATGTTAAAGTTTTTGAAAAGTAGGTCAAAGGTCAAGGTCAAGGTCACGAGGTCAAAAATTTTGGTATCAATGGAAAGGTCTTGTCACAAGGAACAAACATGTGAAATATGAAAGCTCTATCACCTTCCTTTCAAAAGTTATGCCCAATGTTAAAGTTTTTTCGGACAAACAGACAGACAGACAAACAGACAGACAGGCCAAAAACTATATGCCCCCGAATCTGTGATTCCGGGGGCATAAAAATGAGTTCAATATATGAAATGACAGCGAAAAAAAGTCTGGAAAACTGAATTGTGACGGACAGACAGACAGACGGACGGACGGATGGACAGACAGACAGACGGATGGACAGATAAACAGAGTGGAAACTATAAGTCCCCTCCAGCGAGCCGGTAGGGGACTAATTATCAATTATAACTTTTTGCAATGTTGAATGTTTGAGAATATAAGGTGTCATAATTTTGAGCCCTCGTAAAGTCATGCATGTAATGTATGTCGTCATTTGCCCTGAATGACGAAAAACAAAGGAAAATCATTGTATTTTACACACAAATCTTCAAAATTCATCTACACTCCAGGTATCACCCACCATATTTTTAAATCAAATTTAAAGGCCGATCAGAATTCTATCGATTGGCACAAAAATTATCATGTGCAAGGCCTGGAGCGCTACTTGATTTCATAAATTTGTTTCGATGTTTCATGATATTTTCAATGATTTTAACGTTTTTAGATGTTTTGAGCGACATATTTTTCAGTATAGGACTGTGAAATCAAAACAGGTACTCCTGATTTGGACTCACAATACATTTGACATTTTATATGAACAACTTTAAAAATAGGTTCGAAATGGCAGGTTACCACATCTACTCCTTTATTAGTAAACAGTCCATTTTTACATATTCATTATCAAAAAAGTTGTAATTAATTCAAAAATATTAGTTTCAAGTGAAAATAAATCTTTGGCAGATAACTATGATTTATAGTTGTTTTCTATACGAAATTTCTAAAATATCTTAACAAGAGGCCCAAGGGGGTCACATTGCTCACCTGAGTTATAGACAAAAAAGAATGATAGTTAGCAAATTTGGTGGAGGCCCTTAAGTACTTGCTTCTTTTGAAGTTCATGAAATTCTGTGTATCAGTTTTGGAGATGTCCAAAATTGCCTCAGCCAATAAGAGCCCTTGGCCGCCATTCCTGTAAGGTTTCGTGAAATTCTGTGCAGCAGTTGCAGAAGTAACGACAAAATTTGTGTCAGCCAATCAGAGTCCTTAGCGGATATACTTTTTATCCGATCAGTGCAAAAAAACACAAACTTGGAAAAAGACCTTGAGTACTTGCTTCCAATACACATTCTTATAGGATCCAAAAAACCATGTTAAATTAATTAATAGTCGTACGAGTTTGACCTTTTGACCCCAAATTCAACAGGGGACTTCCTTGATTCATTGGAAACAATGCTGGCAAGTTTCATGATAATAGGTGCAATACATGCTCTAATATGGTCCAGAAACCATTTTCAATCATCAGAGTCCTATGACCTTGACCTTTGACCCCAAAATCAATAGGGGTCATCCTTAAGTCAAAGTGAGTAAGTGTATGAAGTTTCATAGCACTAGCATCTATCATACTTGACTTATAGTTAGGAAACCAATTGTTGATGGCCGCCCACCAGCCCGTCTTGCATCAAATTTTGCAACTCGACTAAAAATTTTCGACAAATGACTGACAGCGAGCTTTGACTACAGCTCACTTGAGTTTCACTCAGGTGAGCTAATTAAATTTTTGCCCCTAACAGGACGAAAATAGCCCCTGCAACAATATTCTTTGAAAGTTATCTTGTCTACGAAGACCTTGACCAAATCTGTAAATATTATTGAAATCTGTGCACAGTGGATGAAATAAGTGCATGGACAAGGTTTTACCCATAGTGTCCATTGTTACCTTGACCTTTGTGTAATGTCAAGACACACTGACCTAGGGAACATTCATGTGAAATAAAATTGAAATCCATGTACAAAGGGAGGAGTTATGACTTGAATAAAGCTTTATTAATGGTGTCTATTGTGACCTTGACCATGGTTCAATGTTATGACACACCCTTCAGTCCTAAGAAACATTTCTGTGAAATGTTATTGAAATGAAATCTATTGTTGATCTAAGGATCAATGATACCCTCGCCCGGCATATTTTACAAATAAGCAATGAATAAAAAGTTTGAAGGTGCACAATTCAACACAAAATTGAGGAACATGACCCTTTATTTGAACTTGACATGTATTTCTAAATGTAAAGCTATATCTAAGTAATAAATATATTCCCTGTTACAGTTTTCATTTAAATGTCAGGCAAGCATAAAATATTGATTTTTTTCAAGTTTGAAGGGGCACAACTCTGCATAAAATTGAGCCATATTCAAACCTAACCTGTAATTTTTGGTATAATAGCTACATTCAAGAGATGAAATTATTGTCTGTAACAGTTGTCCTTCTAATGTCAGAAACCACAAAATTTTGAATTTTTCTAAGTTTCAAGGGGCATAACTCTGCACGTAATTGAGGGACATGACGCATATTTGAAGTTGACCTGTATTTCTTGGTGTGAAAAGTATATGCAAGGAATGAATTGATTATTTGTATTAGTTTTCATTTAAATGTGACCCATATTCGAATTATTTCTTGGTGTAAGAGCTATATGCAAGAAATAAATTGATGATCTGTAACATCTGTAAACCACAAAATTAAAATTTTTTGTAAGTTTCAAGGGGCATAACTCTGCAAAAAAATTGAGGGACACGACCCATATTCGAATCTAACCCGTATTTCTTGGTGTAAGAGTTATATCCAAGAAATGAATTGATAATCTGTAACGGTTTTCCTTCAAATGTCTGGAAACCACAAAACTTTGAATTTTTTCTAAGTTTCAAGGGGCATATCTCTGAACATAATTGAGGGACATGACCCATATTCAAACTTGACCTGTATTTCTTGGTGTTAAAGCTATATGCAAGAAATGAATTGTTTATCTGTAATAGTTTTCCTTTAAATGTCGGGAAACCAAAGGTGGGACGCACGCACAGACTGACAAAGGACAAGCAAGTGCATCACTATATACCCCCATCATTATATGGCGGGGGTATAATGAATAAGCAGGGGGAGAAGTTATGCACCAAACAAGGTTTTTATCTACAATCTTGGTTCAAGGTCATGACACACCCTTAGGAACTAAGAAACCTTTCTGTGTATTATTATTGAAATCCAGAGGAGAGGTTTTGACCATGATGTCTATTGTGACCTTGACCTTTGATCTATGACCTTGGTTCAAGGTAATGGCACACCCTTAGGTATTAAGGAACAATTCTGTGAAATATTGAAATCCATAGACATGGTGAGGAGTTATGCTCAGGGCAAGGTTTTACTAATGGTGTCTATTGTGGCATTGATTCAGGGTCATAAGGCACCCTTAGGTCCTAAAAAACATTTCTGTGAAATATTATTGAAATCCATCAATAGGGGGAGGACTTAGGCCCAGGAAAAGGTTTTACTAATGCTGTATATCATGACCTTAACCTTTGAACTTGGTTCAAAGTCATGACACATCGGAAAGCCCTATCACTTAACATTCAAAAGTTATACCCATGGTTAAACTTTTAGTGACTGACAAACAGATGGACAAACCAGTTTTAATGTCCCCATGCTTTTTCAAAAGACATCCTTCTGGGACATCCCGATGCTTTCGATTTGTAGATACGTGCTTTGGTTCTGAAGAAGTT
The DNA here is from genome assembly GCA_033119305.1 of Pinctada imbricata. Lineage (NCBI taxonomy): Eukaryota > Metazoa > Mollusca > Bivalvia > Pterioida > Pteriidae > Pinctada > Pinctada imbricata. Next base: position 23,046,513 of record VSWD01000005.1, read on the forward strand.
TGTCAAAGGAGGGTAGTTAACCTGTCAAAGGAGGGTTGTTAACCTGTCAAAGGAGGATTGTTAACCTGTCAAAGGAGGGTTGTTAACCCCTGTGACCTTTTGGCTATGGTGGTGCCACTTGTTGGTGGATCCGGACAAAAAACAGCAACATTTGTATGTGACCATAAGTACTTCATTCCTATTAAGTTTCATCAAAATACCTTCAGTGGTTAAAGAGATGTCAGAAATATGAAAAGTTTCTGATGGAAGGACGATGGACGGCCCACTATGACAATGTATCACTTTAGCTTGGCTCAGTTGAGCTAAAAACACTTCAAGTGTACTTACCCTCTCTGCACGTAATTTGAAACGTAATTAACTGTTGAGGGCGCAAAAGAAATTATTTTATGCCAATCAGCTCTTATATAAGGGTCATCACCTAGGAAAAACAAGGAGAATTGATATGTCACAAACATAATAGGTTCTGGTACTGACAAGATGAGTAAGACATCAAGAGGCTTTACTCTAAATAGTGCAAACTTTATATTAGTGTGATCTTATTTTTGCAACCATGGATTTATTTGTGTGACTTAAATTTCGCTATTTCATCATCTGAAAAAAAATTTCTTGGTTCTCTTTTTAAGGTCCATTCAGGTATATTTCATTTTCTTATTTACATCTGTTAAGGGGGTATGAGTATCATTATTTTGACACTGTTTGAATGATAAAAAATGTAATGAAATATTTGTATGGTACAGGACATCTTTAAGATTTATTACGCCTAAATAAATTCAGTGCAATTTCTTCGTCAACAGTGTTTCAGGCACCTGTCATTACAGGTAGATTATCGTGTCTGCAGTGGTGCTAAATCTCAAGTCGCCTCAGAGCATGCACTGTTATTTTGCAGAGTGATGTTATGTTACACCTGGCATATTTAAATTGGCAGCTTTTGTGGCTATAGCGGCTAAAGAAAGGAAGAAAATATACAATTAAGCCTACCCTGATGCAGCAAGATACGCCTGTCGAGGATTTATTTTCAAATACAAACATAGTGTAATCAAAGATTACAAAGCTCACCTCATGACAGCATTCTATCATGGCAGGAGTCAAAGAATACACAGTTTTGAATTTGAAAACCTGTCCTACTGAGAACCAACAAACATAGTGTAATCAAAGATTACGAAGCTCACCTCGCGGCAGCAAAGTTCAATTAAAACATATCTCTTAAGTACATGTATATTGGCTTTAAAAAGAAAAGCACCAAAGTGCAAAAAATAGCAATCCAAGGAATGCGAAGCAGATTTTTTTTATTGAAATAAGGTCAAATATCAAGGGCAAGGTCAAAAGGTAAACAAGAGCCCCAGGGGGCACAACGCTCACCTGATACCCATGCACGCTCTAACTGACATACTGACATTGAATACTGATAGTGCCAGTACCAGGATTTTAGCCCACAACCTTTCTAAAAAGATTTTTGCCGGATGCAGAGAAGTGTTTTTTTTCAGACAACCTTTAAAGGTACAAAAAAGAAAAAAATAGTCACATTTCAAAACAATAACTTTTTTACTGATTTGAAAAAAAAAACGGATAAAGTGGTCCAACGTCATATGCCCAGCTAGTATAGTTCAATTATGCAACATCAAAAATAAAATCATATTGTAAAATTCCACATAAATGTGCAGCAGAAAAAGAATAAAACAATGAAATGATTTCACAAATTAAGTTTATTTAAAATTGAACACAAAACCTTTCATTATTGATAGCTAGCATGCCAGAAATTATAAAGCCTGTGTTTGTGAAACGAGAATGCCCCCGGCGGCATCTTTGTTAGTATAAACACCATTTTCTGTTAAGTATGTAAGAGGTCAGGGTCAGCGTAATATTGGTATCAATGGAAAGATCTTGTCACAAGGAATACACATGTACAATATGAAAGCCCTATCACTATAACCATTCAATAGTTATGCCCAATGTTAAAGTTTTTGAGAAGTACGTGAAAGGTCAAGGTTATGGTCATGAGGTCAAAAATTTTGGTAAATACACATGTGAAATATGAAACCTCTATCACCAGCTTCCATTCAAAAGTTATGCCCAATGTTAAAGTTTTTTGGAAAACAGACAGACAAACAGACAGACGGACAGGCCAAAAACTTTATGCTCCCGAATCTTTTATTCCAGGGGCATAAAAAACAAAGATTTTTCGGTTTTGCCTTTATTCACTGAAATCTATGAATTATGCTTTTGAATAGTATTGATTTCATCTCAAATACATGAAACGTACAGTTAAAATCGTTTTGATCCAATATTCATCAATTCAAGTGAGTTGTGCAGAAATTGTGCCAGTTTGTTTTCCAAAAAAGCAGTGTATGTTGTATCAAACCTGATGACCCAGTGAAGCCACTTGAACAAATAATTTTAAGTAAATATGCTGAAATGCGACGCTTCTTGCCTATGCATATTTCAACAGGCGAGAAGGAGCGTCGCATTTCAGCATACGCTGTTCAACAACTCAAGTGGTTTCTCTAAGGTTTCGCAGTTTGAAACAAATTAAAAGGCCCATGAAATTGTTAAGCTTGTCCATCTAGCAGACCTACGACATCGTTATTTACTGTTAACTAATTGTTTTACCTCATCATAGGTCTGTTACACGGACAAGTTGTTAGCGGAGAGAGTTCATGAAATGTATCGGTTGCATTGGATTTGCCGACAAGAAGTTATTTGGTCTGATAAAAACTCATTATGTATCTATTATTTGAACAGATAAAAATTCCCAAATGTCTTAACACAGGATCCTGTCGTTTTATGAGAGAAATTGTTTTATTATTCACAACCTCAGGCCTCTGTGTTCCTCTTAGAAATATTATACATACAAGATGACGAACACAGTGGCTTAAGGTTGTGAATAATAATTTATTTTCTCTATTAAAACAACAGCTTCTGTGGTCCAACATTTCATTGGAAGATTTCAGGAACTCTGAACGGAATTATTTTCAAGAATTTCAGATATTAAATGTCCTATGCATTCTCAAAATCCAGAGGAAGAGATTACTCATTAGACGTTTCTTCAAGAAATCAGTCCGTAAATTACTTCATCTAAGAGAGTCTAAGACAGAGGAAATTCGAGCAAACTTTATACATGATAACAAGTATATGCAAGTGTTCCAAGTACATGAATGATAACCATTATGAACGTTGTTCATAGCTCAAACCATACTCGCTGCTTTAACATACCTACATGTAATTCCGTCATCAGGAAGAACTCATTCTTCATACGTACAGTCACAGAGTGGAACGAACTGGATAACCATCAAGTGCTGTCAAGGACTGTGGAAGGCTTTAGATTCAGCCTGAAGCGCGATTAAGTAAGTTTATGCGCTCTCTCATTCCGTTGATCACAAGCCAGTATTGGTAATTCAACGTACCCATACAGATACAGATACAGATTATGAAAGTGTTCCAAGTATAAAAATCTATTCCGTTTGCAGTGTATCTCCTGAAATATATCGCAGTACTGCTTTGCGGTTTGTATTGCAATGAAGCGCCTAGCGGAATACGATGCGCCTTGGGGACGAAGATGAATTAATGCATATCTAGGTCATTGTCCTGTCAAATAGTTCTGATTATTTTCTTATTATTTTCAACAATTGGTCAAATAGTTCCGATTATTTTCGTATTATTTTCAACAATTGGTGGAAAATACACACAATGTTTATCTTGAATTGTCTTCCCGTGATTGTTTACTAGATAGATGAAATAAAATTTTGAATATAGTTTTAAAGTGTGTGAGGCATCTACATGTGTGGAAGAATACGTGTGAAAGGGGGCGGGGAGGTATTGAACCAATCAAATTTGTAACACAAGAAACATGGCGTCTTTGTTTACCATCTACATGTGTGGAAGAATACGTGTGAAAATGGGTCCTCAGATCATAAAATTCGAATAATTCCGGTCCGGAACCAGGTGCATGGCTTTGAAAAAATATTAAAAAAGTTGTGTACTTTTAATCTTTACGGCATTTTTTTTTGTGATTCAAATAAAATTTCTTCATTCAAAAGTAGTATCAATGTGTATAACCCGGTGCGATTTGAGAATTTCTTTTCTTTTTTGGTAAGAAAACATACATTATACCTATGTACAATCTTAAAAAATATTCCTTAAAAATCCAAAAGTGGATATCTGGACAAAATTCTTTCACTTGTAGGGTACCATGCATGAGTACCTCATACCTACAAATTGTCATGACAATCTGAAGAGTGGTTATAGAAAAGAAGCAGAAAATGTATGAAAATCACCCCCCCCCCCTTCCTTTTTACATAAGAAAAAAATTCATAAAAAATCAAAAAAATAAAATTTAAGCATAAAATACATATCAAAGCATTAAGTTAGTTAAATATGATAAATATGTAGTAAATGAGTGTGTAAAATCATACACTTATTGAGTTATTTAAAGAAAAAGTGCAAAAATGTGCATTTCTGACTAAGTCCGAAAAGACGTCAAAAACACGTCAAAAATTAGTTGTCGGATTTTAACGAAATGAACAAACTTGAATCATACATCCTTCTAGATCACATAGATACAATTAGTTTTTCAATCCATTCAGTGGAACTGGAGAAGAAGATTTTTGAAGAGGGGTACCCTCCGGGGCCTATTTGACCCCGCCCTGGATCCACCCCTGAAGGGATCGAGCCGAAATGTACAAACTTGGTAGAGGACCTTTAGTACTTCATGCATACCAAGTTTCATCAAAATCCCTTCAGCCATTCTTGAGAAGAAGTTGAAAATGTTAAAAGTTTACGACGGACGGACGACGGACGCCACACTATGACAATAGCTCACTTGAGCCTTTGGCTCAGGTGAGCTAAAAATTATGAAATGTTTAAAAAGGTCTGTTCACAAGGAATACAAATTTGAAATATCAAAGCCTATCACTCACCAATCAAAAGATTTAGCCAATCTAAGATTTTTTGAAAAGTAGGTCAAATATCTAGGTCAAGGTCACAAGGTCAAAAATTATAGTATGTGTAGAAAGGCTTGTCACAGGGAATACACATGTGAAATATCAAAGCCCTATCACTTACCAATCTAAAGATATAGCCAATCTTTGATTTTTTGAAAAGTAGGTCAAATATCTAGGTCAAGGTCACGAGGTCAAAAATTATGATATGCGTAGAAAGGTCTTGTCACAAAGATTACACACGTGAAATATCCAAGCCCTATCACTTACCAATCAAGAGATATAGCCAATCTTAGATTTTTTGAAAAGTAGGTCAAATATCTAGGTCAAGGTCACGAGGTCAAAAATTATGGTATTTGTAGAAAGGGGTTGTTACAAAGATAACACACATGAAATATTATAGCCCTATCACTTACCAATCAAGAGATATAGCCAATCATAGATTTTTTGAAAAGTAGGTCAAATATCTAGGTCAAGGTCAGGAGGTAAAAAATTATGGTATGCGTAGAAAGGTCTTGTCACAAAGATTACACACGTGAAATATTAAAGCCCTATCACTTACCAATCAAGAGATATAGCCAATCTTAGATTTTTTGAAAAGTAGGTCAAATATCTAGGTCAAGGTCACAAGGTCAAAAATTATAGTATGTGTAGAAAGGCTTGTCACAGGGAATACACATGTGAAATATCAAAGCCCTATCACTTACCAATCTAAAGATATAGCCAATCTTTGATTTTTTGAAAAGTAGGTCAAATATCTAGGTCAAGGTCACGAGGTCAAAAATTATGGTATGCGTAGAAAGGTCTTGTCACAAAGATTACACACAGGAAATATCAAAGCCCTATCGCTTACGAATCAAGAGATATAGCCAATCTTAGATTTTTTGAAAAGTAGGTCAAATATCTAGGTCAAGGTCACGAGGTCAAAAATTTTGATATGTGTAGAAAGGTCTTGTGACAAGGAATACACATGTGAAATATCAAAGCCCTATCACTTACCAATGGAAAGTTATGGGGTGTGATACCCAAAGTGTGACAGACAGACGGACGGACGGACTGACTGACTGACTGACAGACGGACAACGGACAAAGTGATCCCTAAGTGTCGCTATGCTTCGCAGGCAACACAAAAAGTAGGTCAAGGTCATTTTATAAGTTTGATCAAAGATACATCCAATATGCAAGTTTGGTACATGTAGCACCTATACTTTGCTCAATATTGGCCTTTAAAGGCAAAATCACTCAAGCAGAAAAAGAAGGTTAAGGTCATTTTATGCAAGTTTGATCAAAGATACATCCAATATGCAAGTTTGAGACATGTAGCACTTATACTTTGCTCAATATTGGCCTTTTAACACAAAATCACTCAAGCAGAAAAAGTTCAAGGTCATTTTATGAAAGTTTGATCAAAGATACATCCAATATGCAAGTTTGGTACATGAAGCACTTATACTTTGCTCAATATTGGCCTTTAAAGGCAAAATCACTCAAGCAGAAAAAGTAGGTCAAGGTCATTTTATGAAAGTTTGATCAAAGATACATCCAATATGCAAGTTTGGTACATGAAGCACTCATACTTTGCTCAATATTGGCCTTTAAAGGCAAAATCACTCAAGCAGAAAAAGTAGGTCAAGGTCATTTTATGAAAGTTTGATCAAAGATACATCCAATATGCAAGTTTGGTACATGAAGCACTTATACTTTGCTCAATATTGGCCTTTAAACACAAAATCACTCAAGCAGAAAAAGTAGGTCAAGGTCATTTTATGAAAGTTTGATCAAAGACACATCCAATATGCAAGTTTGGTACATGTAGCACTTATACTTTGCTCAATATTGGCCTTTTAAGGCAAAATCATTCAAGCAGAAAAAGTAGGTCAAGGTCATTTTATGAAAGTTTGATCAAAGATACATCCAATATGCAAGTTTGGTACATGTAGCACTTATACTTTGCTCAATATTGGCCTTTTAGGTCAAAATCACTCAAGCGGAAAAAGTAGGTCAGATGCTGCATCCGACGATGGGTTCAACTCTGCATCCTAAGATGAATCACTGGTGCAAGTTTGGTTACTGTAGCATCAGTACTTTGTCAGATACTGAGCTACCCCAAAAACTTTAACCAGACATTGACAAAGTCATTCAACCGGAAAATGTAGGTCAGATGCAGCATCCAATGCATGGGTTCATCTCAGCATCCCAAGATGAATCACTTGTGCAAGTTTGGTTACTGTAGCATCAGTACTTTGTCAGATACTGAGTTACCCAAAAAACTTTAACCAGACATTGACAAAGTCATTCAACCGGAAAATGTAGGTCAGATGCAGCATCCGATGCATGGGTTCACCTCAGCATCTCAAGATGAATCACTTGTGCAAGTTTGGTTACTGTAGCATCAGTACTTTGTCAGATATTGAGTTACCCCAAAAACTTTAACCGGACCTGGACGCGGACGGGGACGCGGACACTGGAGTTATAGCATAAGCTCATCTCGACTTCGTCGAGGTGAGCTAAAAATGATACCACACAAAAACAAAATAGAAAAGGGAAGTAGAGTATTTCATTTATTGACCCAAATTTTGCCTGAATGGGTGTACTCTATTGATACCCAAATCTCCCTAACATATGCACTCAAGTGGAAAATGTAGGTCATGACCTACATTTGAACATAGATTTGTGATCTACTCATAAAGACGCATCATCTATGCAAGTTTGAACTTCCTAGCACTTATAATAGAGAAATAAAACTACTTAAGGTTGATACCGAAATCTTCCTAACATGTGCACTTAAGCAGAAAATATTGGTCATGACCTACATTTGAACGTAGATTCATGATCTTCTGTTAAATTGACAAATATGGATAATGACCATATCCATGTATACAGCACAAAATCGATAATTCAGAAAATCAGAAACCGAAAGGCAAACAAAATCAGGATAAAACAGGAACCAAAGCAACAAACAAAAACCTCTACCACATGAAAAGAAGCGGACTCCTGATATGAGAGTGAGACCAGGTGCCCAGGAAGAGTAAGCATCTCCTGCTTGCATGCAACACCCGCGGCTTCAATTCGGTAGAACTGTCACATTCTGTAACTTCCATTTCGGAAGACATAGAGTACAATCTTTGGTTGGATGGTTCAAATGGTCTATGACAGAATATCATCCACCATTCTTGAGAGTATGACAAGTTCCCCATATCGACCGTAGAACTTCCTAAGTGATGATGTTAGTTGGTCACAAACATATCCCTGACTGAGAAGCTTATCTGAGAGACGCCTAGCTCTCAGAACAAAATCTGTATATTTGGTAATTGCTCTGGCATAGCGTATCAACTGAGATATGAACACCCAATAAGCAGGCGATGAAGGGATGTTGCTACTCAGAAAAGGAAAGTTTGTAATGCTGAAATTGAAGTTGTCACGTTTGTCATAGAGTGAGGTGTTCATGTGACCATCAGTGTCGTAGGACAACATTATGTCCAAATAGGATGCTGAATTATTTGTCTCTGTAGTTTCTTTGACTTCATACTCCCAAGGATAGATACTGCTTAGGTAATCCGCGAAATTTGGATATTGATGGACAACACATCGTCTATGTATCTGTAAGTGAAGTTGAAGTCAGAAGCTAAGTATCTCTTCCCTTCGGGGACCAAAGATTGAATTAATTCAGCTTCGTACGAGTAAGGAAAATGTCCGCAAGGAGTGGGGCACAATTGGTCCCCATTGGAATTCCGACAATTTGCTGGAAGACCTTTCCTCCAAACACAACAAAAATGTTGTTGATCAGAAAGTTTAACATCTGAATAACATCAGTTTCAGTGTACTTATTTTCAGAATCGGACTTTTCTTTTACAAAGTAGGTTTTGTCATAATTAACACAATAAATTTGTATTTGCGATTACCGTTCTTACTTGTAAACGCACTACTTATAATTTTGCGAGTCTCTTTTTCAATTAAGAATGTGGAATTGTAGTGTAAAGTGTGGAAAAATCAAAGGCTTTGATCGAATGGACTCTACTAAAACCAGAAGTCTCTGATGAGACTGAAGCTCTCCTGGTTGTTTACTTAAATTAAGTGCCACACTCATTTTTCAAGACCCCGAGATCAGGGGCTCAACAAAATACAAGACCAGAGAATGATTAATATAATGCTAAAAGAATTATCTTTCTATCAATTATACTTTCTGAGAATTGGTGCTCACAAGATGACATAGAGTTATATGGGAGAAAATGACCACACCCATTTTCCAAGACCCTGGGGGTCAAACAAAATATCAGGTGCACATCTAGACCACAGACTGAGAATAAAGCAAAAACAATTATCTAGTCTAGTACAACAAAATTGGTACTATAGAACATATGTTTCAATATTGACATTTCCTTTCAATTATACTGTCTGAGAATTGGTGCTCACAACATGCACAAGATTTAATGGAGTTATAATGGAGAAAATGACCACGGCCATTTTCCAAGACCCTGGGGGTCAGGGGCTCAAACAAAATATCAGGTGCACGACTGGACGTAGACTGAGAATAAATCAAAAACAATTATCTTTCTATCAATTTTACTTTATGGGAATTGGTGCTCACAAGATTATATAGTTATATAGGAGAAAATGACCACACCCATTTTCCAAGACCCTAGGGGTCAGGGGCTCAAACAAAATACCAGGTGCACATCTAGACCACAGACTGACAATAATGCAAAAACAAGTATCTTTCTATCAATTCTACTTTCTGGGAATTGGTGCTCACAAGATTACAAAGAGTTATATAGGTGAAAATGACCACACCCATTTTCCAAGACCCTGGGGGTCAGCGGCTCAAACAAAATATCAGGTGCACATCTAGACCACAGACTGACAATAATGCAAAAACAATTATCTTTCTATCAATTATACTTTCTGAGAATTGGTGCTCACAAGATTACATAGAGTTCTATGGAGAAAATGACCACACCTATTTTCCAAGACCCTAGGGGTCAGGGGCTCAAACAAAATATCAGGTGCACATCTAGACCACAGACTAACAATAATGCAAAAACAATTATCATTCTATCAATTCTACTTTCTGGGAATTGGTGTTCACAAGATTAAATAGAGTTATAATGGAGAAAATGACCACACCCATTTTACAAGACCCTAGGGGTCAGGGGCTCAAACTAAATATCAGGTGCACATCTAGACCACAGACTGACAATAATGCAAAAACAATTATCTTTCTATCAATTCTACTTTCTGGGAATTGGCGCTCACAAGATTACAAAGAGTTATATAGGTGAAAATGACCACACCCATTTTCCAAGACCCTGGGGGTCAGGGGCTCAAACAATATCAGGTTCATATCTAGACCACAGACTGACAATAATGCAAAAACAAGTATCTTTCTATCAATTCTACTTTCTGAGAATTGGTGCTCACAAGATTACAGAGTTATAATGGAGAAAATGACCACACCCATTTTCCAAGACCCTGGGGGTCAAGGGCTCAAACTAAATATCAGGTGCACATCTAGACCACAGACTAACAATAATGCAAAAACAATTATCTTTCTATCAATTATACTTTCTGAGAATTGGTGCTCACAAGATTACATAGAGTTTTAATGGAGAAAATGACCACACCCATTTTACAAGACCCTAGGGGTCAGGGGCTCAAACTAAATATCAGGTGCACATCTAGATCACAGACTGACAATAATGCAAAAACAATTATCTTTCTATCAATTATACTTTCTGAGAATTGGTGCTCACAAGATTACATAGAGTTATATAGGAGAAAATGACCACACCCATTTTCCAAGACAAAATAATAAATTTCTGAATTTGAAAAAAAAAAAATGTAAATTGATATGACAAAGCCATCACTTCATTCAGACAGTGTAAACTTATGGAGCATTAATTTGCATATATATCTGAAGAATGTGTGGGTATATATATTTACAAAAAAGTTTTACATCCATAATTATTGTGGATGCATGTGCTCCAACAAAACAGCATACAGAATGTGAAATTAAATATAAATACAATGTTCCACAACTTATTTTTCGACATCCAAGTATTGACAGGTTTCACAGTAAATATTTTAGTGGACATATAGCTTTCCTTACATGGTATTTGGTGACTACAATCCCAGTTTATTCTTTTTGATGCTTGAACAAAGCTTCTGACCAGTTCATGGAAAGCAAAAGTAAATCTACTTTCACTTTCCTTTTCGTGAGAGGCCTGCAAGGGAGGGCCGGGTGCACTTAAATCTGCACAATAAGCGAATGTACGCTCTTTCCTTACTTATTGGCCTTCTGAGCTATTTCAAACATTTTTCAGGTCACTATTTTGCTCCACTTTACTTTGATAAATTATGTCTGAACCCTGAAATCTGCAATTCTATGTCGATGCATCAAACCGACAATTCTAATTTCGAAGTACCAAAATTTTCAGTGCACTGCCCAGCTCTAATTATCACCGTAGCGTATCACGTGATATGAAAATAATCTCTTGCATGGGAATCCCCTTCGGTTAACAAGGTAAATGCTGTCTAAATCTACAATTTATAGGAATTTATTTTAGGCCTATCATACGATCATCGTTATAAATTATATGATGATTATCTATTCTGGTCAAGAATAGAGGTATGCCCAGAGAACACTTGAACAGAAAGTTTTGTTTATTTACGTGCACCATATCACAACATGTAAACAAAATAGAAAATTTTCTGTTTAAGTGTTCTCTAAATATTCCTCTATTCTTGACCAGAAAAGATTACTATCATATTTATAACAATGATGCTCATATGATAGGCGTAACCTAGTTTCATATAAAGTAGATTTAGACAGTATTTACCTTGTTTAATCGAAGGGGATTCCCTTGTAAGAGATTATATGCACATCACGTGATTATTATCTGTGACAGTTTCCCTACAGTGTCTTGCAGGACAGTTTGTGACATAAACAAATATGATCACAGTATACCCCTCCAAACTTTGTTTTGGGGGATTATAATTACCTTCTCTAGGTACAACTTGATCCGTGCAAAGTGAGAAAATAGCATATCTAGTAGTTTGCCCATCTCTGATCACCGGATCCTGTCCACATCGTCCAAGAAGAGTAACATGATTAACAGCTGAAAAAAAAATAAAGCTTCTACACATTAAGAATTTCTGTAAAATATTTGTTAACCACCCACCACAGACATGTAAACTATACAAAGATAAGGACAGTTTTTACATATAATTGTCAATTGGGGATAAACGTACTGTGTTTTGTGGTGCTGATGGGTATATGTTGGATATAATGTTGGAAACTAAGTTATACCGTCAGGGCTTGCCAACATATACCTGTCCAATCACAAAACACAGTAGGTTTTTCCCTATTCTAGTTTATACAAGAGTATCTATGATGGACAAGGGCACAAAACAACACATTTATAGAGTTAGTCAAAGAAACAGTTCAAAAGTGAGTATTTCTGACATAGTCCGAAAAGATGTCATAAACAAGTCAAAAATTTGACTTCATGCTGAAACAAAAAACCAGAAGTCTCTGATGAGACTGAAGCTCTACTGGCTGTTTTCTTAAATTCACTGAATTGACATCCATTTTCCAACCCTGGGGGACAGGGGCTCACATAAAATATCAGATGCACATCTACACCACAGACACATAATACATGTAATGCAAAAAGAATTTACTCTCCATGAATTACTGGTATACTTTCTGAGATCTGGTGTTCACAAGATTACAAAGAGTTATATAGGAGAAAATGACCACACCCATTTTCAAAGACGGGTCAGTCTTAAACAGAATCTTAGGCACACAATCAGACCACAGACTCATGGAAATGGGAAAAGAAATATCTCTCTACAGTATCAATTATTATGCTTTCTGAGAAATGGTGTTCACTAGATTACATAGAGTTAAATAGGAGAATATGACCACACCCATTTCAAATACCCTGGGGTTCAGATGCTGAAACAAATACATGTACTAGTAGCAGGCACACATATAATGTAGACAAGAGACTGATTATAATGCAAAAAGAATTATCTCTCTCAATCAATTATACTCTCTGAGAGATGATGTTCACAAGGTAAGATAGACTTATATAGGAGAAAATGACCACATCCATTTCCAAGACACTGGGGGTCAGGGGCTCAAACAAAATATCAGGTGCACAACTGGACCAAAGACTGATTATATTGCAAAAAGAATTATTTCTCTATCAATTATACTTTCTGAGAATTGGTGTTCACAAGATTACATAGACTTATATAGGAGAGAATGACCACACCCATTTTTGAAGACCCTTAGGGTCAGAGGCTCAAACAAAATATCAGGTGCACAACGGGACCAGAGACTGATTATATTGCAAAAAGAATTATTTCTCTATCAATTATACTTTCTGAGAATTGTTGTTCACTAGATCACATAGACTTATATAGGAGAAAATGACCACACCCATTTTTTTGAAGACCCTGGGGGTCAGAGGCTCAATCAAAATATCAGGTGCACAACTAAACCAGAGACTGATTTTATTGCAAAAAGAATTATTTCTCTATCAATTATACTTTCTGAGAATTGGTGTTCACTAGATTACATAGACTTATATAGGAGAAAATTACCACACCCATTTTTGAAGACCCGGGGGGTCAGAGGCTCAAACAAAATATCAGGTGCACAACTAGACCAGAGACTGATTTTATTGCAAAAAGAATTATTTCTCTATCAATTATACTTTCTGAGAATTGGTGTTCACTAGATTACATAGACTTATATAGGAGAAAATGACCACACCCATTTTTGAAGACCCTGGGAGTCAGAGGCTCAATCAAAATATCAGGTGTACAACTGGACCAGAGACTGATTATATTGCAAAAAGAATTATTTCTCTACCAATTATACTTTCTGAGAATTGGTGTTCACTATATCACATACCGTAGGCTCGTATAGGAGAAAATGACAACACCCATTTTTGAAGACCCTAGGGGTCAGAGGCTCAAACAAAATATCAGGTGTACAACTGGACCAGAGACTGATTATATTGCAAAAAGAATTATTTCTCTATCAATTATACTTTTTGAGAATTAGTGTTCACTAGATTACATAGACTTATATAGGAGAAAATGACCACACCCATTTTTGAATACCCTGGGGGTCAGAGGCTCAAACAAAATATCATGTGCACAACGGGACCAGAGACTGATTATATTGCAAAAGAATTATTTCTCTATCAATTATAATTTTTCAGAATTGGTGTTCACTAGGTTACATAGACTTATATAGGAGAAAATGACCACACCCATTTTTGAAGACCCTGGGGGTCAGAGGCTCAAACAAAATATCAGGTGCACAACTAGACCATGGACCAAACTAAATGCAAAAAGAATAAGCTTTCTATCATTTATGGTTTCAGAGGAGTTGCGCTCACAAAAAATTGTTAACAGACAGACAGACAGACAGACGGACGGACGGACGGACGGACGGACGGACGCCGGACAACATGGTATCGCATAAGCTCGACTGGTATTTGACCAGTAGAGCTAACAACAACACTTGTTAAGACATCTGTCATCGCTTTTGGTTTGTCGATATGTGCTTCTGTTCTGATACCAGAAGTCTCTGATGAGACTGAAGCTCTCCTGGTTGATTTGCACATATACACTCAAGAGAATGAATGCTCGGCTTCACCTTGCCTAATACAAGTACTTTTTTCATCGACCCAATATATTTCTGTATCCCCCCTGTAAAACACTGTATAACGAATTTATCCCGCTGAATCGCTTTTGGTTTGTGTATGTTACGTCAACATATTCTAAAGCATTTTGGTGACGTCAAGCGCATAAAGCGTCTTAGTAGAAGCAGGATATCAAAATAATATCCTGTTAGTAAAATAATACAACATAATATTTGGTTCTTCTCGACCAATCAGATTGCAAGAAATTTGCCAGAGGCGGGATAAATGTATATCAAGTTTTTTTTTTATGAGAACCAACAACCACATGCCAATGCATATCCATCAATTTCTAATTAATTTTTTTCATCAAAATTCAGAGCAAAATTTTTTTTTTTCGAAAAAAAAAACGGAGTCTCCCCCCCCCCCCCCCCCCCCAAGAATATCAAATGGACCGTACCTTAGATTTTAGATTTCTCTAGAATGTGAGAGAATTACTAAAAACGTGTATATATAACATACCATATGTATCAAAACTAAAATAACAGATGTTTTTATTTTTCAAAAAATGTGGGTCAAAGGTCAGTGATGGGGTCAAAGGTTAAATTTGGCTCCAAAAGATGAGCCTTCTCAAGGTACATAGACATGCAATATATGACAGCTCTATTATCTTATACCCTTTCATCAGAATTTAGTTGAATGGAATGATATACTGACAGTCGGATGGATAGACAAACAGATGAACAGACAGACCTACCACTATATGCCCTTTGATAAAATTAAGACTAAAGGCATAAATAACCTCTCATTTGAGCTGAAATAGTATTGCATAGGATACTCTATAGAGATATTTCCTTCTTTCTTATACTGACCAGTGAAAATACTTAGATCAAGTAATCAGACAGTTTCAGATTGAAATTAAATATAATAGGACATGTGGCCTACCGAGTGAAAAAAGTATCGGCCATTTTGTTCTAAAACCTAAAAAGGTTTTAGTCTATTTTTTTAGTAAATGTAAAACAATGTAAATAGAATATTGAACAAAGAACATGAACTTTTAGGGTGAATGTGGTATTAATGTAGACAGAAGCTAATTATTAAAATATAATACAAAATATTTTTACATACCGGTATGAAACATTTGATCCTCTATAGAAAACATTTTTACCATATATCCCAGTTCAGAATAAGGGTGTCCCATAAATTTTTTTTAAATCTGCATGCGGTTGAAATGATGTTTTTGATTGGTCAAATTTTAAAAGGACAAAATGACTCGAGGTCCAATTGACAAAAAGGCCTGAAACATAAGTTCATTACCAGTAATTTATGGCAGGAACAGGTATCGTACCCAGATAGCTCAGTTGGTAAGAGCGTCTGCCCAGATAGCAGAAGGTCTCGGGTTCGATTCACGGTCCGGTCACATCTTTTCCTCTCCTGTTACAGAATTGGCGCCAAACTAAATGACTCAAGGTGAAGTGGAGTTTTGTGTGAGGTTTCCAGAGCATGGAAACCTAAAAAATTGGTGGAGAGGAGTGTGGCAGGAACGGGCAGAGCGTCTGTCCTGATAGCAGAAGATCTCGGGTTCGATTCCCGGTCCAGTCACATCTCTCCCTCTCCTGTTACAAATTTAACTTCTATAATTAATACTAAATTTGGAATTTTGCAAAATAAAACTTACACAAGCACCTTTCATTTGGCAATGTGAAGGATGCATTATTGCTATTTTATTTGATAAAATGATCAATCTTTGTGATTCTGGTGTTTCCATGTATCAGAAAGCACAGCTCAAGTCCGTGATCACTTAGGACATTCTACTCTTGCAACAAAAAGTCTCACTACTCTCTCCAAAAATCTTACACCTTAAACAATAAAAAAATAAGTAAGAAATACATGCATTTTGATTGTTTGTTATCTTTCTTGCACTGTATAAACATAATAGAAAAGATTTTCAAGTTGATTGATTGATCAGAGGAAATTCCGAAACTATCCCCTAGTGTTTCTATAGAATTGAAGATAAAATCCTGGGTCAGGTCCCAAATAAAATATGAGAAAAACTAAATTTCAGACTCATCTATGATAATATTGTAAAATGGCAATAAAGGAAGATTTTGGTAGAAGTTTTCCTGGGTTGAAATATTTTTGTATGAGTTGGCTTTTACAAATGAATTTTTTTTTAGTATTTTATTTTATTTTTTTTTAATTTGATTAACACATAGTAGATATGTCTATAAGGCAACTCTTGTTATATTATCTTCTATTAAAACATGTGTCACTTGCTTTAATGTAAACATTATGAAAATTTTATCAAACCACACAGTTTTACATCCCATTGGGGGTGGTACTCCAAGCAGTGGAGGAATTTATAAGAAGAAAGAAAGATGTAAGAGTTACCTCCCCCCTCTCCTCCCCCCCCCCCCAAAAAAAAAAACTTACACAAGCACAATATTCCTTTCATTTGGCAATGTGAAGGATGCATTACTGTTATTTTATTTGATAAAATGATCAATCTTTGTGATTCTGGTGTTCCCATTTAACAGTCTGTGATCACTTAGGACATTCTAGTTACCTCCCCCCTCCCCCCCCCCCAAAAAAAAAAATTACACAAGCACAATGTTCCTTTCATTTGGCAATGTGAAGGATGCATTATTGCTATTTTATTTGACAAAATGACCAATCTTTGTGATTCTGGTGTTCCCATTTAACAGAAAGCACAGCTCAAGTCTGTGATCACTTAGGACATTCTACTCTTGCAACAAAAATTCTCACTACTCTCCCCAAAAATCTTACGCCTTAAACATGTTAAACAAATAAAAATTAAGTGAGAAATACATGCATTTTGACTATTTGATATCTTTCTTGCACTGTATAAACACTATAGAAAAGATTTTCATGTTGATTGATTGATCAGAGGAAATTCCGAAACTATCCCCTAGCGTTTCTGTAGAATTGAAGATAAATTCCTGGGTCAGGTCCCAAATAAAATATGAGAAAAACTAAATTACAGACTCATCTATGATAATATTGTAAAATGGCAATATCTTTGTTTATTTATAGTTTCTGTCACTTATATACTCTAAATGCATGTAGATAGGGTAAGAGAAAATAGCCATATACCCATTTTCCAGAATCCTAGGGAACAGGGACTCAAGTGAAATACTGTAATGACATCTAAACTGCAAACCGATAATATTTTGGAATAAATCAATTAATTATTATCCATAAATTCTGGGAAATTAGCTATCATGAGATCACATGTAGTTTAATAGAGAGAAAACAACCACACCCATTTTCTAAGACCCTTGGGGTCAGAGACTCAAACAAAATATCAGGTGAACAACGAGATTACAGACCCATCATATTGCATAAAGAATTTAGTATCCATTATTTATAGTGTCAGCATTGTAAGCATAAGATTATATGGAAATGGCCACACCCTTTTCTAAGACCCTGGGGGTCATTGGCTCAAACAAAATATCAGGTGCACAACTAGACTACAGACCCATCATATTGCAAAAAGAATTATGTCTCTATCATTTATAGTGATAGAAGAGCTGTCCGGACAAAATTACATAGAATTTAATGACCACGCCCATTTTCTAAGACCCTGGGAGTCAGGGACTGAAACTAAATGTCAGGTGCACAACTAGACCATGGACCAAGTAAAATACAAAAAGAATAATAGAATCTATCCCCAGATGTGATCAGGGACAAGGAAATCCAACCCGAGTGTCCAGGATTTGCTTGTACCACGACGAGGCTTGCCGAGTCGTGGACGAAAGCAAATCCTGGACACGAGGGTTGGATTTCCGTGTCCCTGATCACATTTGGGGGTTGATTATTTTTCTCCCACTGTCTAAAGGCACTCAAAACCGAGATTTTATGTATTCTTCTTCATATTTTGATCGGCTAACGCAGCAATCGTGAATGACGTCACAATTGACGTTACAGTCAAAAGGCACGTGAAAATGTTATCTTACCCCATAGGGGTAAGACAAGGATATCTTTTCCCAGCGTTTCCATGGATATCCCAGTCCACAGTGGGAGAATTAAGTTTCTATCCCTGACGGTTTCAGAGGACTTGTCCGGACAAGAATTGTTTACGGACAGACGGACAGACAGACAGACGGACAGACGGACAGACGGACGGACGCCGGACGAAGGGTGATCGCATAAGCTCGACTGGTCTGAGACCAGTAGAGCTAATTATACCAGTATCAGAAGTGAACAGGACAGCAGTATGTATAACTATGGAATATGGATAGTTATGGATTGCCAAGTACATGCATATTGCATAAGGATATATTATACCAGTATCAGAAGTGAACAGGACAGCAGTATGTTTAACTATGGAATATTGATAGTTATGGATTGCCAAGTACATGTATAAGGGTATATTATACCAGTATCAAAAGTGAACAGGACAGCAGTATGTATAACTATGGAATATGGATAGTTATGGATTGCCAAGTACAAGTATAAGGATATACCAGTATCAGAAGTGAACAGGACAGTAGTATGTACAACAATTGGCTGCAGGACTTAGGGGCCAGCTGGGCCCCTAGAAAATGAAATTTGGGGGTCCAGCTAGAAAATTAGGGGCCCCACTTTTTTTAAGGGTGCATTCATTTTAAGTAAGAATTGAAAAAAAATAGGATTTTAAGGCAAATTACAGTGGGAGTCTTGTCCCATCCCTCCCCACTCACCGGAAAAACAATGGTTTGGGGACAAAATTTAGGGGTTCTACATGTACCCCACCTTCCTCCACCCTGAAAATTTTCGGCAATTCCAGGGACTCCCAACCCCGTGAATTCGCGCTTGATCGCCATTTGGTTTGAAGAAAATGTGTAGGATAAAATATGGTTGCTGATTGCTATTAAACTAATTAGTTGTAAATCCTTTGTTGAACAAATGCCCGATGTCTTATTTTCATTTTTTTACATGTTTAAATATTCACAGTCTTTAAAAATCGTCTGCTATCAATCCCTTTATCGTACCGGTAACATGATATCTTTAATTCCATTGTTGGCCACTCGAGAGCTCCCTACTGAGTCAGTCATAGAAACGGATTTAAATCTACCTTTCAGGTATGAATAAGTACTCACTCAACGGAGTATAGAGAGAAGTGTTATGTAATTGAACATTTGATGTAATTATGATATCTCCTTACTCGCCATCTGGGCGGCTGTTGGTCAAAGTTTTGGTCAAAGTTTTGGTCGCCCAGTCGTGAAAATGGTCGCCAATGGCGACTGGGCGAGTGCTAATTTTACTCCCTGACTATGGATAGTTATGGATTGCCAAATACATGTATAAGGGTATATTATACCAGTATCAGAAGTGAACAGGACAGCAGTATGTATAACTATGGAATATGGATAGTTATGGATTGCCAAGTACAAGTATAAGGATATACCAGTATCAGAAGTGAACAGGACAGTAGTATGTATGACTATGGAATATTGATAGTTATGGATTGCCAAGTACATGTATAAGGGTATATTATACCAGTATCAGAAGTGAACAGGACAGCAGTATGTATAACTATGGAATATGGATAGTTATGGATTGCCAAGTACAAGCATAAGGATATACCAGTATCAGAAGTGAACAGGACAGCAGTATGTATAATTAAACAAAATGTTTTTCATAAAAAAAACAGATGTCTCCCCCTCCCTCTAAGTTACTTTGACTTTAGGCCAAAATGCAAAATGATGTGAAACCTTTGAGTCATGGGCAACATCATACTAAAACATGAAAGTGATTCATTACATTGTTTGAGGTAAAGCCCAAACATGATTGGCATATACA
Organism: Pinctada imbricata; assembly: GCA_033119305.1. Taxonomy (NCBI): domain Eukaryota; kingdom Metazoa; phylum Mollusca; class Bivalvia; order Pterioida; family Pteriidae; genus Pinctada; species Pinctada imbricata. Next base: position 23,066,911 of record VSWD01000005.1, read on the forward strand.
ATTTCATTATAAGCATATTTAAAGAAAATGACTTTGGTCACATGACCTTGGATATAGGTGATCTGAAACCTACACTCACTGACGAGGGTTAAGTACCCAAAACATGCATGGCTGGTCCATGCTGCAAACTTATCTGCTTTTAAATGATGCTATTGAATTTGATGACGTTTAACATTGTATGGATCATGAGCAACAAAAAACTGAATTAGTGATTGGATACACGGTTCAAAATATAAAGCCTAAACATTATTAGCATAGACAATTTCAGCCTGGACATGCTTAGCATATACAATTTCATTACCAAAGTAAGAAGCTACCTTAACCATGTGACCTTGAGACAATGTGATAAGAAAAATTTAGTCCTTAGAAACAACATACTAAAATATGAAAACAATTGTAAGAAGGGTTCAGGAGATATAGCCCAGACAATATTAGTACGTACAATTTCATTAAAAAGAACTAAATGATCTTGACCTTGGGCACATGACCTTGGGTCAAGATGATAACCCTCCAATCCTGAGCAACAGCATACTATAGGATAAGAGTGATCCAGTATACGATTCCACAGTTATAGCCCAGACTCAATAGCATTTACAATTTCATTAAACAAGAGCCCCAGGGGGCACAACGCTCACCTGATACCCATGCACGCTCTAACTGACATACTGACAGAGAAAAAGAATAAAACAATGAAATGATTTCACAAATTAAGTTTATTTAAAATTGAACACAAAACCTTTCATTATTGATAGCTAGCATGCCAGAAATTATAAAGCCTGTGTTTGTGAAACGAGAATGCCCCCGGCGGCATCTTTGTTAGTATAAACACCATTTTCTGTTAAGTATGTGAGAGGTCAGGGTCAGCGTAATATTGGTATCAATGGAAAGATCTTGTCACAAGGAATACACATGTACAATATGAAAGCCCTATCACTATAACCATTCAATAGTTATGCCCAATGTTAAAGTTTCTGAGAAGTACGTGAAAGGTCAAGGTTATGGTCATGAGGTCAAAAATTTTGGTAAATACACATGTGAAATATGAAACCTCTATCACCAGCTTCCATTCAAAAGTTATGCCCAATGTTAAAGTTTTTTGGAAAACAGACAGACAAACAGACAGACGGACAGGCCAAAAACTTTATGCTCCCGAATCTTTTATTCCAGGGGCATAAAAAACAAAGATTTTTCGGTTTTGCCTTTATTCACTAAAATCTATGAATTATGCTTTTGAATAGTATTGATTTCATCTCAAATACATGAAACGTACAGTTAAAATCGTTTTGATCCAATATTCAACAATTCAAGTGAGTTGTGCAGAAATTGTGCCAGTTTGTTTTCCAAAAAAGCAGTGTATGTTGTATCAAACCTCATGACCCAGTGAAGCCACTTGAACAAATAATTTTCAGTAAATATGCTGAAATGCGACGCTTCTTGCCTATGCATATTTCAACAGGCGAGAAGGAGCGTCGCATTTCAGCATACGCTGTTCAACAACTCAAGTGGTTTCTCTAAGGTTTCGCAGTTTGAAACAAATTAAAAGGCCCATGAAATTGTTAAGCTTGTCCAACTAGCAGACCTACGACATCGTTATTTACTGTTAACTAATTGTTTTACCTCATCATAGGTCTGTTACACGGGCAAGTTGTTAGCGGAGAGAGTTCATGAAATGTATCGGTTGCATTGGATTTTCCGACAAGAAGTTATTTGGTCTGATAAAAACTCATTATGTATCTATTATTTGAACAGATAAAAATTCCCAAATGTCTTAACACAGGATCCTGTCGCTTTATGAGAGAAAATGTTTTATTATTCACAACCTCAGGCCTCTGTATTCCTCTTAGAAATATTATACATACAAGATGACGAACACAGTGGCTTAAGGTTGTGAATAATAATTTATTTTCTCTATTAAAACAACAGCTTCTGTGGTCCAACATTTCATTGGAAGATTTCAGGAACTCTGAACGGAATTATTTATTTTCAAGAATTTCAGATATTAAATGTCCTATGCATTCTCAAAATCCAGAGGAAGAGATTACTCATTAGACGTTTCTTCAAGAAATCAGTCCGTAAATTACTTCATCTAAGAGAGTCTAAGACAGAGGAAATTCGAGCAAACTTTATACATAATAACAAGTATATGCAAGTGTTCCAAGTACATGAATGATAACCATTATGAACGTTGTTCATAGCTCAAACCATACTCGCTCCTTTAACATACCTACATGTAATTCCGTCATCAGGAAGAACTCATTCTTCATACGTACAGTCACAGAGTGGAACGAACTGGATAACCATCAAGTGCTGTCAAGGACTGTGGAAGGCTTTAGATTCAGCCTGAAGCGCGATTAAGTAAGTTTATGCGCTCTCTCATTCCGTTGATCACAAGCCAGTATTGGTAATTCAACGTACCCATACAGATACAGATACAGATTATGAAAGTGTTCCAATTATAAAAATCTATTCCGTTTGCACTGTATCTCCTGAAATATATCGCAGTACTGCTTTGCGGTTTGTATTGCAATGAAGCGCCTAGCGGAATACGATGCGCCTTGGGGACGAAGATGAATGAATGCGTATCTAGGTCATTGTCCTGTCAAATAGTTCCGATTATTTTCTTATTATTTTCAACAATTGGTGGAAAATACACACAATGTTTATCTTGAATTGTCTTCTCCGTGATTGTTTACTAGACAGATGAAATAAAATTTTGAATATAGTTTTAAAGTGTGTGAGACATCTACATGTGTGGAAGAATACGTGTGAAAATGGGTCCTCAGATCATAAAATTCGAATAATTCCGGTCCGGAACCAGGTGCATGGCTTTGAAAAATATTTAAAAAGTTGTGTACTTTTAATCATTACGGCATTTTTTTTTTTTTGTGATTCAAATAAAATTTCTTCATTTAAAAGTAGTATCAATGTGTATAACCCAGTGCGATTTGAGAATTTCTTTTCTTTTTTGGTAAGAAAACATACATTATACCTATGTACAATCTTAAAAAATATTCCTTAAAAATCCAAAAGTGGATATCTGGACAAAATTCTTTCACTTGTAGGGTACCATGCATGAGTACCTCATACCTACAAATTGTCATGACAATCTGAAGAGTGGTTATAGAAAAGAAGCAGAAAATGTATGAAAATCACCCCCCCCCCCTTCCTTTTTACATAAGAAAAAAATTCATAAAAAATCAAAAAAATAAAATTTAAGCATAAAATACATATCAAAGCATTAAGTAAGTTAAATATGATAAATATGTAGTAAATGAGTGTGTAAAATCATACACTTATTGAGTTATTTAAAGAAAAAGTGCAAAAATGTGCATTTCTGACTAAGTCCGAAAAGACGTCAAAAACGCGTCAAAAATTAGTTGTCGGATTTTAACGAAATGAACAAACTTGAATCATACATCCTTCTAGATCACATAGATACAATTAGTTTTTCAATCCATTCAGTGGAACTGGAGAAGAAGATTTTTGAAGAGGGGTACCCTCCGGGGCCTATTTGACCCCGCCCTGGATCCACCCCTGAAGGGATCGAGCCGAAATGAACAAACTTGGTAGAGGACCTTTAGTACTTCATGCATACCAAGTTTCATCAAAATCCCTTCAGCCGTTCTTGAGAAGAAGTTGAAAATGTTAAAAGTTTACGACGGACGGACGACGGACGACGGACGACGGACGCCGGACGCCACACTATGACAATAGCTCACTTGAGCCTTTGGCTCAGGTGAGCTAATAAAAAGGGAAAAAAATTTTGTTGGGGTCCCGCCGGGGTTTGAAGCCACTCCCCATGGGTCCATTGGGCATGGAAAACATACATTATACCTATGTACAATCTTAAAAAATATTCCTTAAAAATCCAAAAGTGGATATCTGGACAAAATTCTTTCACTTGTAGGGTACCATGCATGAGTACCTCATACCTACAAATTGTCATGACAATCTGAAGAGTGGTTATAGAAAAGAAGCAGAAAATGTATGAAAATCACCCCCCCCCCTTCCTTTTTACATAAGAAAAAAATTCATAAAAAATCAAAAAAATAAAATTTAAGCATAAAATACATATCAAAGCATTAAGTAAGTTAAATATGATAAATATGTAGTAAATGAGTGTGTAAAATCATACACTTATTGAGTTATTTAAAGAAAAAGTGCAAAAATGTGCATTTCTGACTAAGTCCGAAAAGACGTCAAAAACGCGTCAAAAATTAGTTGTCGGATTTTAACGAAATGAACAAACTTGAATCATACATCCTTCTAGATCACATAGATACAATTAGTTTTTCAATCCATTCAGTGGAACTGGAGAAGAAGATTTTTGAAGAGGGGTACCCTCCGGGGCCTATTTGACCCCGCCCTGGATCCACCCCTGAAGGGATCGAGCCGAAATGAACAAACTTGGTAGAGGACCTTTAGTACTTCATGCATACCAAGTTTCATCAAAATCCCTTCAGCCGTTCTTGAGAAGAAGTTGAAAATGTTAAAAGTTTACGACGGACGGACGACGGACGACGGACGCCGGACGCCACACTATGACAATAGCTCACTTGAGCCTTTGGCTCAGGTGAGCTAATAAAAAGGGAAAAAAATTTTGTTGGGGTCCCGCCGGGGTTTGAAGCCACTCCCCATGGGTCCATTGGGCATGGAAAACATACATTATACCTATGTACAATCTTAAAAAATATTCCTTAAAAATCCAAAAGTGGATATCTGGACAAAATTCTTTCACTTGTAGGGTACCATGCATGAGTACCTCATACCTACAAATTGTCATGACAATCTGAAGAGTGGTTATAGAAAAGAAGCAGAAAATGTATGAAAATCACCCCCCCCCCCTTCCTTTTTACATAAGAAAAAAATTCATAAAAAATCAAAAAAATAAAATTTAAGCATAAAATACATATCAAAGCATTAAGTAAGTTAAATATGATAAATATGTAGTAAATGAGTGTGTAAAATCATACACTTATTGAGTTATTTAAAGAAAAAGTGCAAAAATGTGCATTTCTGACTAAGTCCGAAAAGACGTCAAAAACGCGTCAAAAATTAGTTGTCGGATTTTAACGAAATGAACAAACTTGAATCATACATCCTTCTAGATCACATAGATACAATTAGTTTTTCAATCCATTCAGTGGAACTGGAGAAGAAGATTTTTGAAGAGGGGTACCCTCCGGGGCCTATTTGACCCCGCCCTGGATCCACCCCTGAAGGGATCGAGCCGAAATGAACAAACTTGGTAGAGGACCTTTAGTACTTCATGCATACCAAGTTTCATCAAAATCCCTTCAGCCGTTCTTGAGAAGAAGTTGAAAATGTTAAAAGTTTACGACGGACGGACGACGGACGACGGACGACGGACGCCGGACGCCACACTATGACAATAGCTCACTTGAGCCTTTGGCTCAGGTGAGCTAATAAAAAGGGAAAAAAATTTTGTTGGGGTCCCGCCGGGGTTTGAAGCCACTCCCCATGGGTCCATTGGGCATGGAAAACATACATTATACCTATGTACAATCTTAAAAAATATTCCTTAAAAATCCAAAAGTGGATATCTGGACAAAATTCTTTCACTTGTAGGGTACCATGCATGAGTACCTCATACCTACAAATTGTCATGACAATCTGAAGAGTGGTTATAGAAAAGAAGCAGAAAATGTATGAAAATCACCCCCCCCCCCCCCTTCCTTTTTACATAAGAAAAAAATTCATAAAAAATCAAAAAATAAAATTTAAGCATAAAATACATATCAAAGCATTAAGTAAGTTAAATATGATAAATATGTAGTAAATGAGTGTGTAAAATCATACACTTATTGAGTTATTTAAAGAAAAAGTGCAAAAATGTGCATTTCTGACTAAGTCCGAAAAGACGTCAAAAACGCGTCAAAAATTAGTTGTCGGATTTTAACGAAATGAACAAACTTGAATCATACATCCTTCTAGATCACATAGATACAATTAGTTTTTCAATCCATTCAGTGGAACTGGAGAAGAAGATTTTTGAAGAGGGGTACCCTCCGGGGCCTATTTGACCCCGCCCTGGATCCACCCCTGAAGGGATCGAGCCGAAATGAACAAACTTGGTAGAGGACCTTTAGTACTTCATGCATACCAAGTTTCATCAAAATCCCTTCAGCCGTTCTTGAGAAGAAGTTGAAAATGTTAAAAGTTTACGACGGACGGACGACGGACGACGGACGACGGACGCCGGACGCCACACTATGACAATAGCTCACTTGAGCCTTTGGCTCAGGTGAGCTAATAAAAAGGGAAAAAAATTTTGTTGGGGTCCCGCCGGGGTTTGAAGCCACTCCCCATGGGTCCATTGGGCATGGAAAACATACATTATACCTATGTACAATCTTAAAAAATATTCCTTAAAAATCCAAAAGTGGATATCTGGACAAAATTCTTTCACTTGTAGGGTACCATGCATGAGTACCTCATACCTACAAATTGTCATGACAATCTGAAGAGTGGTTATAGAAAAGAAGCAGAAAATGTATGAAAATCACCCCCCCCCCCTTCCTTTTTACATAAGAAAAAAATTCATAAAAAATCAAAAAAATAAAATTTAAGCATAAAATACATATCAAAGCATTAAGTAAGTTAAATATGATAAATATGTAGTAAATGAGTGTGTAAAATCATACACTTATTGAGTTATTTAAAGAAAAAGTGCAAAAATGTGCATTTCTGACTAAGTCCGAAAAGACGTCAAAAACGCGTCAAAAATTAGTTGTCGGATTTTAACGAAATGAACAAACTTGAATCATACATCCTTCTAGATCACATAGATACAATTAGTTTTTCAATCCATTCAGTGGAACTGGAGAAGAAGATTTTTGAAGAGGGGTACCCTCCGGGGCCTATTTGACCCCGCCCTGGATCCACCCCTGAAGGGATCGAGCCGAAATGAACAAACTTGGTAGAGGACCTTTAGTACTTCATGCATACCAAGTTTCATCAAAATCCCTTCAGCCGTTCTTGAGAAGAAGTTGAAAATGTTAAAAGTTTACGACGGACGGACGACGGACGCCACACTATGACAATAGCTCACTTGAGCCTTTGGCTCAGGTGAGCTAAAAATGTAATACTTGACCTTAGTCATATGACCTTGGATCAAGGAGGTGTGAAACCTTTGGGTCATCAGCACTACTAAAATATGACGTGATCCAACCACGGTTCAAAAGATTAAGCCTGGACATAATACATGTAACAAATACAATTTCATTTAAAATATACTAATTGACCTTGACTTTGGTCACATGACCTTGAGTCAACGTGATGTGAAACCTTTACATGATAAGCAACAACATACTAAAATATGACCGTGATCTGATAAATAGTTAGAAGAGATACAGCCCCATGTACAATTTCATCAAAATGTACTTAGTAACTTTGACCTTGATCAAATGACCATGGGTCCAGGTGAAACCTTTTGGTCATGACTAAATACATTCTTAAACTTGAAAGCAATCCAGTATGCAGTCCAAGGGATAAAGCCTAAACAAGAATGTATCTACAATTTAAAAATGTAGTAAGTGACCTTGGCCTTGGGTCAAGGTGATGTGAAGCCTTCGGGTCATAGCAAAAACATACTAAACTATGAGAGTGATCCGGCAAACAGTTCAAGAGAAATAGCCCAGACAAGAATGTATGCACAATATCATTAAAAATGCACTAAGTGACCTTGACCTTGGTCACATGACCTTGGGTCAAGGTGATGTGAAACCTACAGGTCATAAGCAACAACATACTTAGATATGAAAGTGATCCAGCAAATGGTTCAAGAGATATAGCTCATACAGGAATGTATGCATAATTTCATTAAAAATGCACTAAGTGACCTTGACCTTGGTCACATGACCTTGGGTCATGGTGATGTAAAACCTACAGGTCATAAGCAACAACATACTAAAATATGAAATGTTATCCGGCAAACGGTTCAATGTATGTACAGTTTCATTAAAAATGCACTAAGTGACCTTGACCTTGGTCACATGACCTTTGGGTCAAGGTGATGTGAAACCTTTGTGTCATAAGCAACAACATACTAAAATATGAAAGTGATCCGGCAAACAGTTCAAGAGAAATAGCCGGGACAGGAATGTATGCATAATTTCATTAATCAAAGGACTGAAAGTCCTGCGAGTTGGCAAAGTCTAATATTGAATAAAGCCTTTGTTTGTGAAATACGAATGCTCCCGGCGGAGTACAAACACCATTTTTCTGTTAAGTATGTGAAAGGTCAAGGTCAGGGTCACTCGGCATAAAAATGTTGGTATCTATGGAAAAATTGTGTGACAAGGAATACATATGTGAAATATAAAAGCCATATAATTTACCATTCAATTTTTTTGGACAAACAGGCCAAAAACTATATACCCCCGAATCTTTGATTCCGGGGTGCATAAAAAGTTTGTTTTTTCTTAATCTCTAAGCGATATTAGTCCCCTACCAGCATAAATCTAAGTCATAACTTTTAAAGTGTGTCTTACATGTACAAGTACATGCTTATTTTTCTCACATTGTCTAAAAGCGCTTAAAATAAAATTTTATGTACCGGTATTCATTTTCATATGTTGATCAGCCAACGCAGCATTCATGAATGACATCACAAATGTCTGAATTGACATTACAATTAAAAGGCACGTGAAAATGAAATCTTACCCCATAGGGTTAAGACTTATAGAATCTACATGTATCATCAGGTATGAGCATCGACAAGGAAATGCACTCCAAATGTCCAGAATTTGCTTGTACAATGACAAGACTTGCCGAGTCATGGACAAAAGCAAATCCCAGACAAGAGGTATAGATTTAAAGAATCATTCTTATATTTTTTTGGTTGATGGAGGTATCAACACCAAAAATTTAGGGAAAACTGCATTGTGCGCATAGCGCAAGATGCACAAGTTTTTCCTCAATTTTTGGTGTCGATACCTCGATCAACCAAAAACATATTACATTGATTACTTATTATTTCATTTTGTTGCTTTCCAACGTTTATTTGCGGCTTTGAAACCGTGTTGCTAACGACGTTGCTAAGCACATACTTCCGTTTTGTGTTGATACAGGTATCAACAAAATTTCTCGGCCAAATGGAATCGTCGTTTCTTAATAATAACAATAGAAATTAAATGATTTCCTTGTGACGTTATCAATGATCACATCCAAGTGATTGACGTTCGATAAGTTTTCTTTACTTTTCTGCCATCTTTTGATCAAGGTTGAAGCGACGCAGTGTGTCGATTATTTTTCTCCTTACCGGTATGTGCAAAAACGTCAAAAATAGTACTTTTCCTATGCCTTATCAAGACTAAACGTCATAGTCAACGTGGATGATCGATTTGCAATTTTGCTTTATACGAGTACAGTTCTGTAAATATGGGATAAAAGAATATTTTTTTCCCAGCGTTTCCATGAATATCCAAGTCCACGGTAATAACACGCGATGAGTGTGATGGAATACTACAAGTAGTACATGGACATATATACATTTATTGCAGTCAGTAGGTGAAGATTTATTCAGCCTTGAAAAATTATATTCCTCGAGGACAATGCTTTTCTTATAACCCGAACTGTAATGTCCATCGTTCATTCACCTAATCAAACACAACACGCCCCCCCCCCCTCTTTCACAAAAATCGAACTTCGATAAACAGATAACGACATACAGTAAATAGACGATATCTAGTCTTTCGAATTGTGGTTTTTCATAGTCCTTTATACAACAGATAAGAAAATATTCAAATATTCTATCAGTTATTTCAAAAACTTACTACAAATCCAGTTCGCCGTTCATCGTATTGCCTTCCGAGTGTCCAGGGATTAATCTACCTCTGCGTCCTGCGTCTCTGACGCATAAAAATCGCCCAGGACCCATTGATTTCCGATCGCTGCGTCCCATAGTGCGCATTGTTCACTTTCGTATAATGCGTCCGTTTTAGTTCATGTTTACGTACATGTATATTATTATTAAACATTCAAATCGAGAAAGTGTATTTACAGTATTTTATTTAGCTGTATAACATGTAAATGTCTCTAGTTTATATTTTGACAGTTCTTTTAAACCTAACAATTCTGTGGTATCGTCATGATCGTATGAGAAATCATTGCGGAGCATCTTTTTTTTTTTTATTAATTAAAAGTAATATGCAGTCCGAGGCGACGCAAGTCTAACTTATTCATATCATTCGGATACAGATATATATATTTATGAAAAATTCCTCCACTGTAAACTTTACATGACATTATGAATCGATTAATCTGTTGAAATCGTTTAATTCAAACCATCATTGTACCGTCTTTGTAAACCGTATAGAATTGGTTTGTTTGGATAACGTTTTACTTTATAAACACATGTACGAAGTATCGATTACTAAAAAAACAATCAATATACTTAATTCGGCAAAATTAAATTGAAGTTTAAGAGTTAGACTTTTTTTTTAAGGAACATATAACGATCTCAAGGACATAAAACGCCGCAAGCAGGTCAGATCACTTGTATTCCCGAACTTAAAACGCCGCGAAAAAAGAAGGTTTTTAGAAATCGGGACGCATTAATTTCTGCTGGGACCCATTGTTTTGGCCGGGGACCCATTGGCCAAGTTTCATTGCGTCCAGGGGACCCTTTAAGATCAAATTGTAGATTAATCTCTGGTGTCCTCTGATCTTAAGACGCAAGAACCATAGCGATTTATATTGACATCAACAGACTATTTTATATCTGTCTTTTCATCAATGAAATATAAATCGACACGGTTATAATAACTATCATTAGGCCTAACCTCTGGTAATTCCCCCGGAAAAAAAAAAACGCATGGCCGGCATAGTGCAGGGTGGGGTCTAATGACAAGAAAGTCTAATGACAAGAAAGACAAGAAAATGAGTTTTGGACGCTGTTAAGTTATCCCCGGACTTTTAGAAACAATTTTTCTATGATTTTTAATAAAGAAGACATAAATAAGTAAATATATATCAAGTTTGGATAAAATAATAACATTGGTGGCTTCTACGTGGCCAATAAATATTGACAAGAAAATCAAAAAGGTCTAATGACAAGAAAATGAAATGACAAGAAAGACAAGAAAATTTGTTTTAACCCCTTTTAAGTTATATCTGGACTATTTATTTACTTCTATCTTTATGTTATTAATAAAAGGGATGTATTTGAATGGTAATATATCAACTTTATGAAAAAAAAAGTTAAGATATGGCTTCGTTTTACCGCACCAGTTCAAAAAGGTCTAATGACAAGAAAATGAAATGCCAAGAAAGACAATAAAATTTGTTCTAAATGCTTTTAAGTTATATCTGGACTATTTATTTACTTCTTTCTTTATGTTATTAATAAAAGGGATACATTTAAGGTATCCGTTGTACAAATAAATATCAAGTGTATTATATAGCTAGAATCATGGCATATTTTTACCTAAATACACCTAATAAAACATAAATAATGGTTACTATCATCAAAGGTCAACATGCCAACCGTCACCCAAGCCACGGAAACTATCGAGACACTGCCGAAGATTACCGAGATAATTTTAACACTGTTTAAATGGACGAGACGTCCGCGAGATCTTCATTTGTACATTGGATACATTAAATGGTAATATATCAACTTTATAAAAAAAGTTAAGATATGGCTTCGTTTTACCGCACCAGTTCAAAAAGGTCTAATGACAAGAAAATGAATTGACGAACTTGAATAAAAGTAAAATGGAATATTAGTATTACATCTAATCTTTTAACGAAATATAACTTTTCCTATTCTGTACTTCAATTCCTTATATAAGGGTTTTCTTGTCATTATACCCTTGAGTTATATTGTCAATCTACATTGGGTCACTTTGATCCCAAATGGTTCAAAATTTACATAAACGTTGGATGGAATTTTAGTTTAATATCTAATCTTTATATAAAATATAACTTTTATTATGATTTTTCCATTTCCATTAAAAAAAACCTTTGATAATCAATATCTTGTCATTCGTTTTCTTGTCAGTATACTCCTGGGATTTTCTTGTCAATACACAATTGACCACTGTGATCCCAAATGATACAAAACATGGATAAAAATTGGATTAAATATTATTATTAGACCTAATCTTAAAATAAAATGTAACTTTTCCATACAATTTCCCAATTTTATACTTTAAATCCTTGAAAAATGTCTCTTCTTGTGAATTATACCTTTCTTGTCTTTATACCCCACCCCGTGTATTGAAGCCACCAACATATTCTTTCTTTTATCAAAGACAGTTTCTAAATATTCATTTATGCAATTTCTATGATTAAATGTTGAAATCGTCATGCATTATCAATTTATTCAGCTCTATATTCCATATAAACACTTTTTCTTGTCAATCTGTTTTCTTGTCAATAGACTCTCATGATTTTCTTGTCAATAATACTAGTAAAATACTAGTCGTGTAATGAAGCCACCAACATTCTTTCTTTTGTCAAAAACAGTTTCCAAACATTTGTATGATAAAATGATAAAATTGTCAGGCATAATGAATTTATTCAGCTCTTTATTCGATAGAAATACTTTCTTGTCATTCTGTTTTCTTGTCATTAGACCTTTTCAGTTTTCTTGTCAATACTTAAACTGTCGTAGGGAAGACATCAAAGTCACTTTTGTGAAATTATTGGTTTATTTTCGTTTCTATAACCACTGTCCATCATTAAAACATAAAACATAACATATAAAATGGTTTTGAAAGACTTAAATACATTAAAATATCATTTTCTTGTCTTTCTTGTCATTAGACTTTCTTGTCATTAGCCTCTTCCATAGTGCAGTGCTACTTTGGACTACTTAAAAGTTGAATTCCTACGCGATACGAGAACTATACTCCGAATCTTCATTACAAATAGCTCTAATGACCATTTTTTTCACTCCAATAATTGCATTGGAATCATCATTTACAGCTTGCACTCATTGTGTCCTTTAAAATGTTTTTGTCCAAATAATAGTGGTACTATTTCTTACTAAAGTAAGACTACAGATTTTTGACCGTTGCACGGTTCGTGCTGGCCCTAACTGGGGCATTCGATTCCAATGAATAGTTGGCTTTGCCAACTCAAAAATGCGCTAAGTGACCTTGACCTTGGTCACATGACCTAAGGTCAAGGTGATTTGAAACCTTCCGGTCATAAGAAACAACATACTAAAATATGAAAGTGATCCGGCAAACGGTTCAAGAGATATAACTCGGACAGGAATGTATGCATAATTTCATTAAAAATGCACTAAGTGACCTTGACCTTGGTCACATGACCTTGGGTCAAGGTGATGTGAAACCTTCGGGTCATAAGCAACAACATACTAAAATATGAAAGTGATCCTGCAAACGGTTCAAGAGATATAGCCCGGACAAGAATGTATGCATAATTTCATTAAAAATGCACTAAGTGACCTTGACCTTGGTCACATGACCTTAGGTCAAGGTGAGGTGAAACCTTCGGGTCATAAGCAACAACATACTAAAATATGAAAGTGATCGGGCAAACGGTTCAGGAGATATAGCCCGGACACGATGTGTGACAGACGGACAAACATACAGACAGACGAAGGCAAAACCAATATGTCTCCTCCCCGTTGGGGGGAGACATAACTATGAAATATGGATAGCTATGGATTGCCAAGTACATGTATAAGGGTATATTATACCAGTATCAGAAGTGACCAGGACAGCAGTATGTATAACTATTGATAGTTATGAATTGCCAAGTACATGCATAAGGATATAAATTATACCAATATCAGAAGTATCTCCCTCAACCACAATATCATATCTAAACCAGAGATACATGGTAGTAGCATCATTTTACAATATATACAAGTACATAAAAATAGTTTGCTAAAATCACCATAAACTCAACTAAATACATGTTGAGTGTCAAATCTATGTGTAATTTTTACAAACTACCAACACGTAAGTTTTGAATTTAGTCCAACTCAGGAATCTCATAAAGTGATATGGGATATATAATTATGACATGCAACATACTAGTAATTACAGCAATATCAAGCAACTAATGAAGGATCCTGCACCCTATAATATGAATAAACTATATTTAAGCTCTACAACACATTACAAGGCCAATAAAAATTCTTCTACATGTTGTGTACTTTATTAAGTTTATAACCACTTAAGGTCTGTACCTATCATATTCAAGGAAAATTGCAAATTGCTTACATTTTTCTTTTCCCACGGCTTGACTGTAATCAGAATATAGTCTTCTCTGCAAAAGCTGTCTACATACAGGCAGAATCTGAATAAAGAAAAATGTAAAAATCATTTACTGTTCTTGAATTCATAATGGCTCTGGAATTATCAATAATTACATATACGAACAGACACGTTAGCATCGGTCATTTCTGGCTGGCAATCAAAGGAAGCGCCCGTCTGTACGTAGTTTTGTCTGTCAGGACAAAGAGCTGGTGCTATTGGACAAGACTGACCAGGTGAAATCCTAAACTTTCATTTTTCTTCCTGATTAAATTCAAAATTTTGCGCCATACTTCTTTACCTGAGTATTAAAACACTGTTTTACTAATGATAGAGCCTTTCAAAAATGAAAGTAAATCAAAGGGCTGAAGGCCCTGAAAGATATTCCACTCACAACTTGCTCCATACATAGTTTAAACATTTTCCTACTTGGGATTTAAGAAATATTTCGTCTTTTAGAATACTTTAAATCAGCACTGAAATCTCAATGCAACATAAATGTACTTTCTTTTACCTTTTATACAGAGAAAGATCTGGTAAACATATTTTTAGATACAGTTGACAATTGCCAACTGCATAAACCCTGAATACAATTCAAAATTTGATTATGAAACATTTGAAAATATCATATAACCAGGATGTAACGTAGATTCTGATTGGCTGGTGTGCGAGTCATTATTTTCCAATAATAAACTAGAACTGCCCTAAAGTGGACAAATATACCCCCTCGGGACGTTTTTTTTATAAATGGGACCATTTATGATTTATTTTAAAAGGTTTAAAATTACCTTTAAACAAATTCCTACTTGAAAAATTGGGTCCAAATATGGAAACTTTAAACCCCCCCCCCCCCCCCTCATTATTAGCCATTGCAATATTGTTTGTAGTAATCTCTGGCAAAGAAAGCTGACAATTGTTCTACTTTGCCCACAGTATGGAGCCCCCCTCCCCCAAGAAATCAATGTCCATTTCATATGTCAATTGTATACAAAGCCGTCTATATCGTGCTCAGATTCATCAATAAAACGAGGATCCGTGCACCATGTTGTATTTTGATGATTCATTTCATCCATCCGTCTAAACTTCGTATTAACTAGATTCAAGGGTATTTAAAAAAAAAACCAAAAAAAATATGGACATGCCAACTCGTTATCTATTCAAAGTAAAATGATTTTGCGCGAGCGAGATAATCTCTTTCTTATCTTGTAAAAGTATGACAAAGATGGCAAGGTCGGGTAATATGTCGAACAGTAAGACGGATTAAAAACATATTTTAATGACATATGATATAGCGTATTTCTATTTCCAATTTACCGTTACGCTGTAAGTACACGTGCCGGTCAACACGATCTACAAATGTAGCGATTATAATGTTGATGAAAACGCTTTCATGAACTACGTTATATGGTCGTCTTTTGTTGGTCACTCGATAGACATTGACAACGCAGTTATTTTAAATGTCCAATAGATTGACGTGTGCAGTAGAAGCCAAACACGTTCTCAGCTCAGGTTAATAAAGCTTGCGGGGGACTACAAGACGTTTAACACCTCGGGTTGTATACAGCCGGGGCTAATAAAACGGGAATGCGGCGGTTTAATCAGTCAATTAACGCAAAGGGGTACACAAAATACACGAAGGGGAAAAAATATAGCATGGCGGCCGTAAAATATAGCGTGGTGCTAATCCCGATAGCGTGGCGGTAAATCTCGATAGCATGGCGGGGCCGCCACGCTAAAACGACCTGGGGAGAACACTGTTTTTACTAGTGTTGTAACGATTATCGCCGACATCGGCGACATCATCGCTAATACTCTTCGATTTCAATCAATCGATTATGTTTTTAAGAATCGATTATAATCGAAATATACAATGTTGAAAAGAATGACATAGTTTTCGGTCGAAGTCGCGTATGACAAGTACGAATAAAACGAAAGTAGATCAACGATAGTTTCTACGAGTTAAAGTTACGGGCGTAGCGTAAATAATTTAAAAGGGATACACTTTCTAAGGCATACAATAAATGGAATTGGGTTTCTCACTGAATTTAATAGTAATGACAAGTTCTTTAATAGAAAACTTCAACGTCAGATGCGATCGCGATAGGGCTTGCAAAACGTCAATATCTACTCGTCTAGAAAAAAACTTTTTACGTCGAACTCCTGAAATTTGTAAAGAAGGACAAGGTCAGTGAATTTTACAGAACTGAATGAGCAACTCTTGGGTGGTATGGGACCCCCCCCCCCCCAAAAAAAAAATCCCTGCATCTGACGTATAAAGTTGCCAACTATTACAATCACATTTGTTTTGACTCAATTACTGCTGTGATCTTGACAAAATATTTCGTTTACTAGGCAGGATTTTATCATTCTGTGGTTGGAGTTCTTTTTAGACATTGTGCTATGTATATTGGCATAATATTTAGTGAAGTTTATTCATTACTTGTCATATTCTATTCTGTAAAAACAAGAAAGAATTATTTCCGATTAAATCGAAATAATCGATTAACATCCTCTCCGATTATAAACCGATAATCGATTATAAATTTTTCCGATTATACAACACTAATTTTTACTGAAAATGGGCCAAAATATACCTGTTTTTGTCAGATTTTGGGTCATTGCAGGGTTTTTTTTTTTTCCTTGTTTTGGGGCCGAATTTCGGCCCCTTCCCAATGCCAAATTTCCTCTATTTTTCCCAAAAAATCACCCTGAAATTCCCAAAGAGGAATTATGAAAAAATCACCTGAGAAAATAAGACTCAAAACCAGGAAGTCAGCACAAATTGTCCTATTTCTAAGTGCATTTTTTATTCATCCCTTGTTCAGTTCAAGCAAATCAATCAGTGTTAATAAATGATTCTTTAAGGCTATACTTTGGTGAGAATTTGTACAAAATTTTTTCCCAATTTCAGCAAAATGTCGCAAATTTTCCCAAATGGGACAGGCACAGGCACCTTCCCAAAATAAAAAAAAAACATAGGTAATCACAGATTACGAAGCTCACCTCGTGACAGCAAAATTCAATTCAAACATATTTCTTAGTACATGTATATTGGCTTTTAACGGCAAAACCACTCAAGCAGAAAAAGTAGGTCAAGGTCATTTTATGAAAGTTTGATCAAAGATACATCCAATATGCAAGTTTGGTACATGTAGCACTTATACTTTGCTCAATATTGGCTTTATAGAGCAAAATCACTCAAGCAGAAAAAGTAGGTCAAGGTCATTTTATGAAAGATTGATCAAAGATACATCCAATATGCAAGTTTGGTACATGTAGCACTTATACTTTGCTCAATATTGGCTTTATAGAGCAAAATCACTCAAGCAGAAAAAGTAGGTCAAGGTCATTTTATGAAAGATTGATCAAAGATACATTCAATATGCAAGTTTGGTACATGTATCACTTATACTTTGCTCAATATTGGCTATTAAAGGCAAAATCTACTTTGCTCAATATTGGCTTTTAAAGGCAAAATCACTCAAGCGGAAAAAGTAGGTCGAGGTCATTTTATGAAAGTTTGATCAAAGATACATCTAATATGCAAGTTTGAAACATCTAGCACTTATACTTTGCTCAATATTGGCTTTTAAAGGCAAAATCACTCAAGCCGAAAAAGTAGGTCAAGGTCATTTTATGAAAGTTTGATCAAAGATACATCCAATATGCAAGTTTGGTACATGTAGCACTTATACTTTGCTCAATATTGGCTTTTAAAAGCGAAATCACTCAAGTGGAAAAAGTAGGTCAGATGCTGCATACGATGCATGGGTCCATCTCGGCATCCAAAGATGAATCACTTGTGCCAGTTTGGTTACTGTAGCATTAGTACTTTGTCAGATACTGAGCTACCCCAAACTTCTTAACCAAGTCACTCAAGCAGAAAATGTAGGTCAGATGCTGCATCCGATGCATGGGATCACGTAAGCATCCAAAGATGAATCACTTGTGCAAGTTTGGTTACTGTAGCATCAGTACTTTGTCAGATACTGAGCTACCCCAAACTTCTTAACCAAGTCACTCAAACGGAAAATGTAGGTCAGATGCTGCATCCGATGCATGGGTTCACCTCAGCATCCAAAGATGAATCACTTGTGCAAGTTTGGTTACTGTAGCATAAGTACTTTGTCAGATACTGAGCTACCCCAAACTTCTTAACCGGACGCGGACGCGTGGGGTTATAGCATAAGCTCACTCAACTTCGTCGAGGTGAGCTAAAAACCTGCATTGCCGGGGGGGGGGGGGGGGGGGGGGGTATCTCCAGTTACTCTATGGTTTTTTTCTTCCTTTTTTAAAGATATTTATATATAAAATCAAAATAATAAGTTTGTAAGAATATGATTTTTATTTTATTTCTACTTACCCATACAATTTCTTTTTAATTTAGAAAATTATGAATAAGGATAACTTTAATTCAAATAATATAATGAATATGAATATAATTAAAAATGAATAATGAAATAATAAAAATTGGGATAACTTAAATTCAAAATATGAAAAAAAAAAAATGATAAGTTTTTTTTTCTTTTTCTTTTTTATAATTTCACGACATTTTTAACAAGTAAATTTTTTAAAATTCTTTCTTAGAAAGGTGACAATACATCTGTGTGTCCTAAATAGGTGAGGGGGGTTGTTAATTAGCTCTGGTAATAAACATCCCCAATAACACCCTACTACAGTTAAGTCGCTCTAGGATGGCTCAGGTAAAAACACCTGAAAAACACTGCGTATTCTGATTTTTTCTGCAGTGTTTTTTGTTTTTTCTGCATTACACCCGGACCTGTCTGTATGTATGAAAGAAAAGTTTCGCGTAGACTGATATAACCAGAGATATGGACAAACGGCGATATTATTACTGCTACTGTCAGTGAGGCTCACTTCAGAAACTGGATAAACACAATTTTGATAACTTTGTCATGCGAAAATTAAAATAGTTGCCAGAGTCACCTAATGCTCGACTGCATAGCATAATATCTCTCATGACAGCCAATTTATTTAAACTCCCTTTCTCAGGCAACAACATATATCAAGTCACATAAAAAATTTAAAGTTATAAAATAAAATTAGTTTATGGTGAACCAATGACAGAGGATACACTATGACAAAAGGTCACTTACGCTTTGCTCATATGAGCTGAAAAAAGCCCACACTCTTTGAGATGCAGAACACTGCATATATATAGGAAAATCCTAAACGAAACCATGAATCATCAGACATGGAAAGTTATGCTATCAAGTTCTAAATACATACCTTGTATGTTGAAATAGTTGCATGTTTTTTTCTTGGTAATATGGCAGTTACTGGACTGATCTAAGAATGCATGACAGTAGGTCAAGGTCATATTTCAATAGTCTAACCCAAGATGCATCCAATATGCAAGTCTGGTGCATGCAGCACTTATACTTTTCTCAATATTGGCTTTTAAAGGTAAAATAATTCAAGCGGAAAAAGTAGGTCAAGGTCATTTTATGAAAGTTTGATCAAAGATACATCCAATATGCAAGTTTGGTTCATGTAGCACTTATACTTTGCTCGATATTGGCTTTTAAAGGTAAAATCATTCAAGCGGAAAAAAGTAGGTCAAGGTCATTTTTTGAAAGTTTGATCAAAGATACATTCAATATGCAAGTTTGGTACATGTAGCAGTTATACTTTGCTCAATATTGGCTTTTAAAGGCAAAATCATTCAAGCGGAAAAAAGTAGGTCAAGGTCATTTTTTGAAAGTTTGATCAAAGATACATCAAATATGTAAGTTTGGTACATGTAGCACTTATACTTTGCTCAATATTGGCTTTTAAAGGCAAAATCATTCAAGCGGAAAAAAAGTAGGTCAAGGTCATTTTTTGAAAGTTTGATCAAAGATACATCAAATATGTACATTTGGTACATGAAGCACTTATACTTTGCTCAATATTGGCTTTTAAAGACAGTGGCGGATCCAGCGCCCCCTTTGCCGGGGGGGTCAAGGGGCGAATTTTGCCGATTTTGACTGAAAATGGGCCAAAATATACCTATTTTTGGAAAATTTTGGGTCAGTGCCGGGGGGGCGGGCGCCCCCTCCGCACCCCCCTGAATCCGCCACTGAAAGACTTTATTGCTATCTTAACATTTAACTTATCATCTCAACATTTGCCTTATCATTTGAAATAATTTTAAAAATCCCAACCCCAGGGGCTACACATACGGCAAAGAGTTTTTTTACTGAGCCCACCCATCGCAGCTGGCTTATTTAAGGTGGAATTCCAGCGGTTGATTGCCGCGCTGACAATTACCTGTCCAAGTGTTACCTGACCAGGTGCTGTAGGCTCTTTACACGGGTACTTATAATAGACATGTGAAAGATGCAATGAATCGTCGGTCCTTGTTCACTTCTTATTATTAAAAACATATTAAACTAGCGTTGATAAAATAAATGCTATATGAAAGATTACTCTAGATGAAATGCAAAATCCCCAGTTGTGTATCACATTACGCATAACTCCGTTTGTAGACACCAGACAATCAAATTTCCAAACAAATTAATTAGTGCTAATTATACAGGTGACAGGTATATTGCTGGACAAACAAAGCCATGGGTACTCGTCTGAACCCGGGGACGTAATAGTGTGGATCCGCTCACCATAATGGTTCTTTTCTAGTATGATACAATATTGATTTTTCTCCGACATTCTTTTTTATCCTCGTTCTGCGCCTGAGATTTAAATGTCCAACGTCCACTTACGTATCTTATCTACGTAAAGGTACTTGTGAATGCGTTCGTCCGTAAAATCATCATGTCATTTTAAGTGGTCAGTCAATGGATACAAGTTGAAGTAATCAAATTTGAAGAGTGAGTTGTGATATCAACATATAGATATGTACAAGCTAGGGAGCTCGACCGGGGAGTTTGGAATTATATAACCCTCCCTTTCCCCTGGCTTTTTACTGTAAAATTTTAGAAATAGCAAGAGGGAGCTACGTGAACATGCATTTGCGGCATCTAATATTTCTGCAATTACATATTTTCTTCAGTCGCTGCCTATTAAAATAAAATACAGACTTTTACGCCAGCACTTCGGGCTGGTAAGATTTATTTCTCGATATTATTTTTTTTTTTTTTACAAAGTCACATATCAATTTTTTTTTACAAAGTCGCATTCGAACCCCCCCCCCCCCTTCAGATTTCCAGAACTGTAAATCAAACGGTGATTGAAGGTAGATGATACGCCCTGCGCAGTCAGCCGATAAGGTGTGAAAACACGTCAATTAGTAATCCCCACTGCCAGACCTGAACCAGATGGAACACCCTACCTGTCACATGCGATTGCATTAACGCGCCACTCCCCCTCCCCCCCCCCCTTTTTTTTAAGTTCTCTTTTTTTAAATCAATGGATGGGGTTTTTACCTTTTTTTAATCGCTTTATAAGCACACGTCTTTAAACGGGTATAGCTTTGAATTGTAAGTCAACACGCGGATCTAGAGATAGGAGGTCAGGATCCAGTCCCCACCTCCTGGAATTTGCAATTATAGTAATGCTGATTTTCATAGCTCCCCCCCCCCCCCCCTGAGTAAGATCTGCCCATTGATTGTAAAAGCATCGCTCCTCAGCAATAATTCAATCCATCATGATTGGATTTCAGAGAAAACCATTTGAAGACCATACGATAATGCAATTTAAAAAAAAAGGAAAGAAAAGGAATGAAAAGAATGAAGTGCGTGCTCCTTGTTCTGGTCAAACAAGTCCGCAAAAAAAAAAAAAAGAAATCGATTGATGAAGGACCTGTATCCAGACAAAGATGAATCATGTAAAAAAAGTAAAATAAAATAAAAAAAAAAAGACCGGCATAGAAAGAAAAGCAAAAAAAAAAAAAAAAAAAAAAAAAAAAAAAAGAGGATAGCCTAATAATAAAAAAAAAAAAAATGTAATACAACCCCCCCCCCCTTTTTTTTCGCACTGAATTCCAAAAGTAAACCGGTGAACGCCAAATCAAAACTAAATCAACAACCTTTTCAGTTACCCTGCGCTTCTACCTGTATAACAATCATCCCCTGTACGGGGAGAGGCGATGTCTTCACACCTTGTAAGACCAGACATATAGGCACGCCCATATATAACCCTTCCCTAATCAATATTGACAGCTACGTACACGCGACACGTCGTCACTCAAGCAGAACTAAGGAGATTTTTTTGTGGTCACATGTACATGGAAATATCGACGTTAGCGACATTTCCAGAATATATGCAATTTTATGACAATTATTTATTTCAAGTAAGAAAATAATAAGCAAACATTGTACCAACATGACTTAGCCGTAGATGATAATTTCACATAGTATTTACCTGTATTTTTTCCGAAGAATTGAATTTAAACTTTGCATGTTCCTTAACTGCATGGAATTGAGATTTTTTTCTTTTTTTAAATACATAAAATTAATGATATATATGATTAAAATCTAAAAATAAGACTGAGTGACCAAATATAACTCAATTCAAATCTTATCTATCATAATGTCTAGATTTTTTTTTTAGTCCGAAAAAAATTAGGCATATTGTGACAGAAAGAAAATAAAATTACGCTCAAAGTTTAATAAGGTTTCCTGTATATAATGTTTACGTACGATATAATTCTTTTTGTCTTTACTTATATTTTTTTACGGAAGTCGAAGGGACAGGAAGACATCCAGATTATTTCGATCCACACAAACATCGTCTACCCCTGTATTTATCTAATGATCTAAGTAGTAATTTTAGCTTCACGCCTTTTTGAATCGTGAAGGGGGGGGGGGGGGGTCGCGATTTCACACTTAGCATGGACAGAGGTTGGTTGCATTACAGCGCAAAATGCTTTTAGATATGATAATAGTATGTATAAAGTCAATAAACGGACAAGCTAGAAAATTTATTCTACCATTTTATAGGAAAATTACCCCCCCCCCCCCCTCTTCTCCCGGACGGCCGCAGGTGATTAATCTACCTCCGAGTCCTGCGTCTCTGGCGCATAAAAACGGAGCTTTTTTTCTATGAAAAGATACATATGCATTGTTAAATTGCAGTTTAACTTCTAGATACATGTTATCTATAAAAAATCTTCTATAATTGTAAACGTTGCAGGACATTGTGAATTATCTATTTGAAATTGTTTCACACCTAATTACCACCTTCGTAATTTCGTATATTATATATAATTGGTTTGTTTGGATAACGTTTTACTATACAAGGGGTTTCAAGATGGCGTTTGAAAGTGTCGGACGCTCTGAGTGACGCTCCTGAAAAGATTGGTTTTTATGGCAAAAATATCGATTGCTGAAACCTAAAAATCTACATGGAACTGTATGAAGTCGTTATCTAAGTGGTGATGTGATTGTTTTGCGGAATTTGGATTGTTTATCTTTGAAAATTGCAAAATATTGATTTTCCATTGTGATCACGGTGACTAGTTCTCACTATTACATATTGACATGGCGAGCGGTGACCATATCAAGTCAAAATATTTCTCCGCGGGGAAGAAAACTTTAAATGTCCAGCAGATACGTCCGTCCACTCGATCACAATGCGAGACTCCTCATAATACGAGTGTTGATTCTAATGCGGACGAAAATAACACAATTCTGAGAAAACTGGAACAAATTGAAGCAGCTATTAAAAACACTGTGAAGACAGAAGAAATAAGTGAACTAAAGGAAGCTATTAAAGGAACAGTTAAAACTGAAGATTTAAAGGGAATAGTTTCAACAATGGTGAAAGACATTATGAAGGAACAAAGGGAAGAATTCGAACAGAGAATAGAGAAAGCGGCTGAAAAGTCTAGACGAGAACGAAGTAAACTGAAAGGAGAAATTGACGACCTGCGTGTTGAAAATAACAATTTAAAAGAAATGATAGCAGCCAAGAGGTCCGAGATGCAAGATCTACGTTGTGCGGCAAATACGGCTATAGATACAGCGTTTGAAGCCCGTAGGTGTGCAAACTACAATGAACAATATTCACGTAAGAATAACGTGAAAATATACGGCGTGCATGAATCAGAAGGGGAGAACACTGGAGAAGAAGTGATGAAACTATTGAAAGACAAGGCTGAAACGACCGTTCACCCAGACGAGATTATTGCTGTTCATAGGATTCCGGGATCCGCGCGAGATGATCGTCCGAGACCTATTATTGTAAAATTAAAGAACTCGGAAGTGAAAAGTCGAGTGATCAGGCAGAGAGCGACTATTAAGAAAGCCAAAATAGGAATACGATTAGCCGATGACGTTACTCGGGAAAATACCAAACTCATGGAAAGACTGAATGAACACGAAATGATCGAATCATGCTGGTTTTTCAACGGGAGCGTTTTCGGGAAAATACACGGCTCAGGAAGGAAGGTAAAATTCGATATCGATGATGACATTGCCGAAAAAGTGAGAAAACCCAAAAAGAAGTAAGTTACGCTACTTTAACTTTATATCCGAAATTTCATGTGTATATACAGTCCGTTATAAGTCTAGAGGTTCTACTTCTTATCTATTTTGACTTCCGATGATGAGTTAGCGGCGCAGTCTACGATTTACTGGACTATGTTGACAGGTTATTTTGTTACTATAACTATGCCACCTGAACCAATTGTGTGTTCGTCACTTGCATCAAGAATCAGATACATTTATCTTATTTGTAGGTGTGAATGTGTGTGTACCTTTTTGGGGTGAAAATGTGTGAGTGTGTGTCTGTTCGTTTTCTTTCTGTTATGTGTTTTTTGTATCTAAACATTAGGATTGAGCCTGCTCATGGTATTTACTTTTCCATCCTATCTTTTATTATCATGATTACAAATTTTGAACTGTCCCAAACTACCTTGTCAGTGATATTGTTATTATACCTGTTGAATCATCATCATCATGTCTATCATTAAGATAACTTCTCTGAACTGTAGAGGAATAAGAGATACACAAAAAAGAAAAGATTTGTTTAAGTTTCTGAGAGAGAAAAAATCGTCTATATACTGTTTACAAGATACTCATTTGTTAGATACAGATAATTCTTTAATCCATACTCAGTGGGGTTATGAACACATACTTTGTCAAGGTAAAAACGATGCTCGTGGCGTAATGAATCTTTTTAATAACAACTTTGAATTTTCTCTACATAGAACAAAAAAAGATGATATAGGCAATCTTATTGCTACTGAAATAAAATTCAACAATAAAATTACTGTAAGTTTGATTAATATATATGGGCCAAATAGAGATGAACCTAACTTTTATGATAAGATTAATGGAATACTAGAGGAATTTAATAGTGAATTTATAATCATATGTGGAGACTGGAATTTAGCTCAAAATTTTGATAAAGACTGTTTTAATTATTCTTATCATAATAATCCAAGAAGTAGAGCAGCTGTAGAAAAACTGAAAAATGATTTTAATTTGGTAGACCCATGGAGAATACAAAATCCTGAAAAGAAAGAATTTACATGGCACCGAGTTAATCCAATAAAACAAGCACGACTAGATTTTTTCCTCGTATCTAACGAATTAATGTCATTGGTTGATAAAGTTCATATCTTCCCAGGATACAGATCAGATCATTCGATCATTCAGTTAGATATTAAAATATCTGATTTTGAAAAAGCCCCCGGTTTTTGGAAATTTAACAATTCTCTTTTGAAGGATATTGATTATGTAAAATGTGTTAAAAAATGCATCTTGGAAACTAAAGAGGAGTATACTCCCTTACCTATTTTAAAAGAAAAAATACCTGAAATTCCAAATAATGTATTACCTTTATGTATAGATGATGATTTATTTTTAGAAGTTTTACTCATGAACATTCGAAAGATGACACTTCCATATTGCTCAAGAAAGAAACACTTAAATCAAGAGAAGAAAGACAGAATTGTAAATGATATCTCAGAACTTAAAATTCTTATAGATTCCTTTCATAATGAACAAGATATAATGAAATTGGCTGAGTTAAATAAGGAATTAGAGGAAATAAGAAAATGTGAAATGGAAGGTTTACTAATCAGAACTCATGCTCGCTGGATTGAAGATGGAGAAAAAGCCACAAAATATTTTTGTAATTTGGAAAAAAGAAACTATGTAAACAAAACAGTAACACATGTAATAACAGATAATGGAAATGAGATAACAAACCAAAAAGAGATATTAAACGAGATAATGTTATTTTATAAAGATCTATATTGCAGTAAAGATTCGAGTTTAGAAGATATTAATTTAGACCTCCTTCTAGAGGACATTGAAGTTCCAAAACTAACTGAATCTGAAAAAGAAGAAATGGATAAACCTTTAACTTTAAATGAAATCTTAGAATCCTTAAAGTCTTGCAAACATAACAAAACGCCAGGGAGCACGGGCTTTACTGCTGAATTTTATAAATTTTTTTGGATTGATATTGGAGAATTTCTGTACAGATCATATTTATGCTCATTTCATAAAGGAGAACTTTCATTATCACAAAAGCTGGGGATTCTTTCTATTTTACCAAAGGGGGACAAGCCGAGACAATACTTAAAAATTGGCGTCCGATTTCTCTTCTCAATGTTTCTTATAAAATACTGTCAGGAGCTATTGCTAAAAGAATCAAATCTGTTCTCTCTAATATAATACATGAAAATCAGAAAGGTTTCCTTGCAGGTAGATTTATAGGGGAAAACACTCGTCTCTTATATGATGTCATAAATATTTGTAATGAAAAGAAAATTCAAGGAATAATTTTGATGCTAGATTTCGAAAAGGCATTTGATTCCATATCTTGGAAATATCTCAATAATGTACTCAAATTCTTTAACTTTGGTGATTATATCGTAAAATGGATAAACATTTTTTGCAACAATTTTAAATTATGTGTATCTCAGAACGGATTTTTCTCAAGCTTCTTTCAAATAGGTTGGGGATGTAGGCAGGGTGATCCGGTATCATCTTACATTTTTCTTTTGTGTGTTGAAATTTTGGGAATTCTTCTTAGAAATAACAAAAATATTAAAGGAATAAATTTATGGAATCACGAGTATAAGGTACTACAATATGCTGACGATACGGCTTTATTGTTAGATGGATCTAATCAGTCTATGGAAAATGCTCTTACGCTTATTGGACAATTTGCAAAATTCTCAGGATTGAAACCGAACTACAATAAAACTTTATGTATCAAAATAGGATCTCTAAAAAATTCTGACTTAAAATTATGTGAAGAATTTAATCTTAATTGGAGCCAAGAACCATTTAGGTTTTTAGGTATTATTTTTTCTATTAATTTGCATGATATGGAGAAACTTAACTTTTCAGACAAATTACAGGAAATTAAAAAACTTATCCACTCATGGTCAAGGCGCTTATTAAGCACAAATGGAAGAATTACAGTAGTTAAAACGGTTATATTACCTAAATTGACTCATTTGTTAATATCACTACCGAATCCACATGAATACATCATTAAAGAACTTGAATCGCTT
Source organism: Pinctada imbricata (assembly GCA_033119305.1). NCBI lineage: Eukaryota > Metazoa > Mollusca > Bivalvia > Pterioida > Pteriidae > Pinctada > Pinctada imbricata. The sequence goes on from VSWD01000005.1 coordinate 23,094,604, forward strand.
TTATTTAAATACATATGGAATTTCAAAACAGAACGAGTTTCGAGAAAGTGCCTAATTCAAGATTATTGTAATGGTGGATTAAGAATGACATGTATCAGATCCTTTATAAAAAGCTTGAAAATTACCTGGATTAGAAGAATTATTAATGGCAATGGACAATTGTCTTGGTTAAAACTAATGACTGACTCTCTTTCTATTAAAATAGATTCAATTTTTAAATTAGGTCAAGAATACTTAATACATATAGCAAAAAATATAAACAATCACTTTTGGAAAGATGTGTTTAAATCATATTATGATTTAAGATTGTTACTCGATCATGATCAAGACATTTATGAATCACTCTGGTACAATGATAAAATTAGAATTGACAATAAATCACTTGGTTATTTTGATTGGATGAATAAAGGTATTTTCTTTATCTATGACTTGCTGGATGAAAATGGAAATTTATTATCATTTGAATCATTCTGTATTAGATATAACTTTTGTCCACCATTTACCATTTATTACGGTCTCATTGCTTCTATCAATAAGAATAAATGGACATTTAATGTGGGAAATCTTCAACAGAATCAACCTTATTATCCAAACTTTATTAAAATTCTAAGAAAATCTGAAAAAGGATCTAAAGATTTTTATAACTTCTTTGTTTATATGTATTATAGTAAACCAACAAGTGAGGTCAAATGGGAAAATGAATTACAAGTTCATTTAAATTGGAAAAAGATAAATTTGGCAATTGCTAAAACTACAAATGATGGTACAATTAAATGGTTTCAATATCGCATTATACATAGAATTTTAGGTACAAATTTACTTCTTAATAAGATTGGTATCAGTCCAACAAATTTATGTACTTTTTGTCAATTATCACCCGAAACTATCACTCACTTGTTGTTCTCATGTAATTTTTCATATGTATTATGGGAGAATGTTATAGAATGGTTAAAAGATTTTTATGAATTTGATGTACAATTAAATGCAGATAAAATTTTATTTGGCGTATTTGATAGAAGATGTAAAATACTTGATACTATAATATGTTTAATAAAGAATTATATATACAGGCAAAAGTTATCAAAATCTAAGCCAACTTTTGATGGAGCAAAACATTGTCTTATTAGATATTTAAAAGCAGAAAAATTCATTTTTAAAAGCAAACTTAAGAATAATAGCTTCTTTAAAAAATGGGGTAGGTTATCCGTATTGATAAACTAAACTTCTTTTTTTTTTTTTTTGGATACATACACATACGGCAAAGCGTTTTTTTACTGAGCCCACCTATCGCGGCTGGCTTATTTAAGGTGGAATTCCACCTCAGCATCGCCGCTGACCCCCGCAAATCACTTCATCGCGGTGCCAAGATCGCCGGGAGTTGCGGTGGCGTTGCGGTTGATTGCCGCGCTCAGACAATTACCTGTCCAGATGTTACCTGTCCAGGTGTTACCTGACCAGGTGCTATTTCTTACGGATGAATAGAAACTTGTTTTTAAGCATGACATGTATAAATAAAACGATGATTTAAACATTAGGACATGAAACATAAGTACATTTTGTAAATTGAGCCTAAAAATGTTTCTGATAACCTGACTCGATGCCAACGATCCACAAGAATATCCGCCTCTACTTTCCTTATATATATTGACTATAGAGAGACGTGAAGGGGCGGGTGTCATTGAGGGTTGTTGGCATAGAGCTCCTGTGGATCTACCTTATTTTCATCCCGACTCTTTTTTTATATCGGATAAGCGGGTCAAAATAATGAAAATTTACATCTTCTGGCGTCAAGTCCAGATGAAGCGGAATCTATTCACATTAAAATTGAAGCATGATCAAATTATGTCTGTAGGCTCTTTACACGGGTACTTATAATAGGCATGTGAAAGATGCAATGAATCGTCGGTCCTTGTTTACTTTTTATTATTAAAAACATATTAAACTAGCGTTGATAAAATAAATGCTATATGAAAGATTACTCCAGCTGAAATGCAAAATCCCCAGTTGTGTATCACGTTAAGCATTACGCCGTAGTGACCAGACAATAAAATTTCCAAACAAATTAATTAGTGCTAATTATACAGGTGACAGGTATATTGCTGGACAAACAAAGCCATTAGAGCGGCGATCTCTACACTGTCATGGGTACTCGTCTGACCCCGGGGACGTAATAGTGTGGATCCGCTCACCATAATGGTTCTTTTCTATAATGATACAATATTGATTTTTCTCCGACATTCTTTTTATCCTCGTTCTGCGCCCGAGATTTAAATGTCCAACGTCCACTTACGTATCTTATCTACGTAAAGGTACTTGTGTATGCGTTCGTCCGTAAAATTATCATGTCATTTTAAGTGGTCAGTCAATGGGTACAAGTTGAAGTAATCAAATTTGAAGAGTGAGTTGTGATATCGACATATAGATATGTACAAGGGAGCTCGACCGGGGAGTTTGGAATTATATAACCCTCCTTTACTGTAAAATTTTAGAAATAGCAAGAGGGAGCTACGTGAACATGCATTTGCGGCATCTAATATTTCTGCAATAGCATATTTTCTTCAGTCGCTGCCTATTAAAATAAAATACAGAATTTTACGCCAGCACTTCGGGCTGGTAAGATTTATTTCTCGATATTGTTTTTTTTTTTTTTTTTTAAAGTCACATTTCATTTCATTTTTTTTTTTTTTGACAAAGTCGCATTCCAATCCCCCAACCCCTTCAGATTTCCAGAACGGTAAATCAAACGGCGATTGAAGGTAGATGATACGCCGATAAGGTGTGAAAACACGTCAATTAGTAATCCCCACTGAACCAGATGGAAGACCCTACCTATCAAATGCGATTGCATTAACGCGCCAGTCACCCTCCCCCCCCCCCCTTTTTTTTTTAAATTCTCTTTCTTAAATCAATGGATGGGGTTTTTACCTTTTTTTCTCGCTTTATAAGCACCCGTCTTTAAACGGGTATAGCTTTGAATTGTATTTCAACACGCGGATCTAGAGATAGGAGGTCAGGATCCAGTCCCCACCTCCTGGAATTTGCCATTATAGTAAAGCTGATTTTCATAGCCCCCCCCCCCCCCCCCCGTGAGTAAGATCTGCCCATTGATTGTGAAAGTATCGCTCCTTAGCAATAATTCGATTCACGATGATTGGACTTTCAGAGAAAAACCAATTGAAGACCATACGATAATGCAATTAAAAAAAAGGAAAGAAAAGAAAAAAGTGCGTGCTCCTTCTTCTGGTCAAACAAGTCCGCAAAAAAAAAAAAAAAGAAATCGATTGATGAAGGACGTGTATCCAGACGAAGATGAATCATGTAAACAAAGTAAAATAATAATAAAAAAAAAAGACCGGAATACAAGGAAAAGCAAAAAAAAAAAAAAAAAAAAAAAAAAATAGCCTAATAATAAAACAAATGTAATACAATAACCCCCCCCCCCTTTTTTCGCACTGAATTCCAAAAGTAAACCGGTGAACGCCAAACCAAAACTAAATCAACAAAATGCCTCACAAGTTGTTCACACCTTTTCAGTTACCCTGCGCTTCTACCTGTATAACAATCATCCCCTGTACGGGGAGAGGCGATGTCTTCACACCTTGTACAAAGACCAGACATATAGGCACGCCCATATATAAGATTATAACCCTTCCCTCATCAATATTGACAGCTACGTACACGCGACACGTCGTCACTCAAGCAGAACTAAGGAGGTTTTTTGTGGTCACATGTACATGGAAATATCGACGTAAGCGACTTTTCCAGAATATATGCAATTTTATGATAATTATTTACTTCAAGTAAGAAAATAATAAGCAAACATTGTACCAACATGACTAAGCCGTATATAATAAATAAATTTTACATAGTATGTACCTGGATTTTTTCCGAAGAATTGAATTTAAACTTTGCATGTTCCTAAACTGCATGAAATTGAGATTTTTTTTAAATACATAAAATCAATGATATATATGATTAAAATCTAAAAATAAGACTGAGTGACCAAATATAACTCAATTCAAATCTTATCTATCATAGTGTCTAGATTTTTTTTTAGTCCGAAGAAAATTGAGGCATATTGTGACAGAAAGAAAATAAAATTACGCTCAAAGTTTAATAAGGTTTCCTGTATATAATGTTTACGTACGATATAATTTTTTTTTGAGAAAGAAATAAAATAGTGTTTACACATATTTTTTACGGAAGTCGAAGAGACAGGAAGACACCCAGATTATTTCGATCCACACAAACATCGTCTACCCCTGTATTAATCTAATGATCTAATTAGTAATTTTGGCTTCACGCCTTTTTGAATCGTGAAGGGGGAGGGGGGGGGGGTGTCGCGATTTCACACTTAGCATGGACAGAGGGGGGGGGGGTGCATTACAGCGCAAAATGCTTTTTAAGATGAAAATAGTATGTATTAAGTCAATAAACGGACAGGCTAGAAAATTTATTCTACCATTTTATAGGGAAATTACCCCCCTTCTCCCGGACGGCCGCAGGTGATTAATCTACCTCCGAGTCCTGCGTCCCTGGCGCATAAAAACGGAGCTTTTTTCTATGAAAAGATATATATGCATTGTGAAATGGGAGTTTAATTAACTTCTAGATACATGTTATCTATAAAAAATCTTCTATAATTGTAAACTTTGCAGGGCATTGTGAATTATCTATTGAAATCGTTTCACACCTAATTACCACCTTCGTAATTTCGTATATATATATAATTGGTTTGTTTGGATAACGTTTTACTATACATCGCCTCACTTGCGCAAACAAAACAACCAAATAAACAATAAATTACTAAATAAGGCTATCAAGGCTATATTTGACTAATTGGGAGATGGACGTTTTTCAACATTTTAACATACGAACTAGCGAACATAAAACACCGCTAACTAGTAATCTCAAACGGAAGAATCTACAAAAAAAAGGTCTCCAGTGCTTTGGACTTGAACAGTAAAGCTATACAAAAAATGTCGTAAAGCCTCGGCTCCAGTCGATGTATCTCTCCAGTGGCGGATCCAGCGCCCCCTTTGCCGGGGGGTCAAGGGGCGAATTTTTGCGATTTTATCTGAAAATGGGCCAAAATATAGTTTTTTTTGGAAAATTTTGGGTCAGTGCCGGGGGGGGGGCGGACGCCGCCTCCGCACCCCCCCCCCCCCCTGAATCCGCCACTGCTCTCAAAGTCGAAAGACGGAGACTTTAAACCCATTTTTGCTTGACCGTACCGCTCCCGTTGACTGTCCATTGTTCTCTAATCCTTAGATAAACACAGCTGGACATTATAACTAGTTCTATCATTCAGTCATACGGTTCTCTTTTCGTATGTACAACGTAACGCTTTTAAAGGACATTTTTATGTCACCAATGATAACAATACATCAAAATAAAGGACGTAAGTTTTAAAAGAATAAGTAAAATATAAAAGAATGGTTATAGTACTGTTACAGGTAAATAACAAGTTATTAATTGCCGCTGAGAACTGCGGCGATCGCCACCGCGTATCCCGGCGATCGTTGCGGTGAATTGCCAGGATCGATGTCCGCGTTGAGTCAACTCCATTGTTAATCCATGACCGCGGGGATTTAAAACCCTGGGTCAAAAAAGATTGCGGGGATGATTTGACAGGGTAAAAACACGCGATGCCGGTAGTGTATATATATATTGAACTTTTTTATCTATACTGTACATGTATGTATGTATGTATAAATGGAGAATGAATGGTGTACTCTATGTTGTATTCTCTATGTCTATAATGGATGTTTGTGTAAATGTGTACATTGTACATGGGAGGGGTGGGTGGGTCGATGTGAAACTTGTGTGTCTGTCATGCTTGTCTGTGTTGCATGTGTGAAGTACACGTAATTTATTATATGTATAATGCTATACACCAATATACGTTACATGTGCTTGTGTGTCTGTGTACTGAAAATGTAAAAAAAAAATAAAAAAAAAAAAAAAAAAACGTTTTACTATACATCGCCTCACTTGCGCAAACAAAACAACCAAATAAACAATAAATCACTAAATAAGGCTATCAAGGCTATATTTGACTACTTGGGAGAAAGACGTTTTTCAACATTTTAACATACGAACTTGCGAACATAAAACACCGCTAACTAGTTATCTCAAACGGAAGAATCTACAAAAAAAAGGTCTGCAGTGCTTTGGACTTGAACAGTAAAGATATACAACCAGACTTGTCAGAATGACAACATAGCTCGCCGGTGGCAACCATATGTAAATTGCAACAACAAAAATAAAAAAGGTCTTATCACAAGGAATGCACATGTGAAATATCAAAGCCCTATCACTAACCATTCAAAAAATATGGCCAAGGTTAAAGTTTTTCAAAAGTAGGTCAATCATCTCCAAGGTCAAGGTCACAAGGTCAAAAATTTTGGTATCCATGGAAAGGTCTTGTCACAAGGAATACACATGTGAAATATCAAAGCCCTATCACTTACCATTCCAAAAATATGGCCAAGGTTAAAGTTTTTCAAAAGTAGGTCAATCATCTCCAAGGTCAAGGTCACAAGGTCAAAAATTTTGGTATCCATGGAAAGGTCTTGTCACAAGGAATACACATGTGAAATATCAAAGCCCTATCACTTACCATTCCAAAAATATGGCCAAGGTTAAAGTTTTTCAAAAGTAGGTCAATCTCCAAGGTCGAGGTCACAAGGTCAAAAATTTTGGTATCCATGGAAAGGTCTTGTCACAAGGAATACACATGTGAAATATCAAAGCCCTATCACTTACCATTCCAAAAATATGGCCAAGGTTAAAGTTTTTCAAAAGTAGGTCAATCTCCAAGGTCAAGGTCACAAGGTCAAAAATTTTGGTATCCATGGAAAGGTCTTGTCACAAGGAATACACATGTGAAATATCAAAGCCCTATCACTTACCATTCCAAAAATATGGCCAAGGTTAAAGTTTTTCAAAAGTAGGTCAATCTCCAAGGTCAAGGTCACAAGGTCAAAAATTTTGGTATCCATGGAAAGGTCTTGTCACAAAGAATACACATGTGAAATATCAAAGCCCTATCACTTACCATTCCAAAAATATGGCCAAGGTTAAAGTTTTTCAAAAGAAGGTCAATCTCCAAGGTCAAGGTCACAAGGTCAAAATTTTGGTATCCATGGAAAGGTCTTGTCACAAGGAATACACATGTGAAATATCAAAGCCCTATCACTTACCATTCCAAAAATATGGCCAAGGTTAAAGTTTTTCAAAAGAAGGTCAATCTCCAAGGTCAAGGTCACAAGGTCAAAAATTTTGGTATCCATGGAAAGGTCTTGTCACAAGGAATACACATGTGAAATATCAAAGCCCTATCACTTACCATTCCAAAAATATGGCCAAGGTTAAAGTTTTTCAAAAGAAGGTCAATCTCCAAGGTCAAGGTCACAAGGTCAAAAATTTTGGTATCCATGGAAAGGTCTTGTCACAAGGAATGCACATGTGAAATATGAAAGCCCAATCTGTATTGGTTTAAAAGTTATAGGCAAGGTTAAAGTTTTTGTGCACGCGCACGCAGACGCAGACGCCAACTGCCAACGCCGACACCGGGGGTATGACAATAGCTCTCCGGACATTCGTCCCGGCGAGCTAAAAAATGTCGTAAAGCCTCGGCTCCAGTCGATGTATCTCTCAAAGTCGAAAGGCGGAGACTTTAAACCCATTTTTGCTTGACCGTACCGTTCCCGTAGACTGCCCATTGTTCTTTTATCCTTAGATAAACACAGCTGGACATTATAACTAGTTCTATCATTCAGTCACACGGTTCTCTTTTCGTATGTACAACGTCACGCTTTTTTAGGACATTTTTATGTCACCAATGATAACAATACACCAATAACAATGCATTAAAATAAAGGACGTAAATTTTAGAAGAATAAGTAAAATATAAAGAATGGTTATAGTACTGTTACAGGTAAATAACAAGTTATTAATTGCCGCCGAGAACTGCGGCGATCGCCACCGCGTATCCCGGCGATCGTTGCGGTGAATTGCCAGGATCGATGTCCGCGTTGAGTCATCTCCATTGTAAATCCATGACCGCGGGGATTTAAAACCCTGGGTCAAAAAAGATTGCGGGGATGATTTGACAGGGTAAAAACACGCGATGCCGGTAGTGTATATACTCATCTGGATATATTAAATGATATATAATTAAACATTTGCAACAAAAAAAACCAACAGAATATGAATATAGGAAAGGTAACTTTGTGTAATCTTAACATTTACCTTATCATCTAGTTCGGACGACGCGGATGCCGACGCCGGGGGTATTGCAATAGCTCTTTTGCACTAAAGTGCAGTCGAGCTAAAAATGAAATCCATATTATTGAATAGATCTCGCTTAGTTGTAAATTTTGGTATATGTGACATGGTCGAGGGTTTATGCAATCATATTATTCAGGCAAAATAAATTTTAGATGGGGCATTTTCAATGTTAAATCTCAGCGTGACGTCGCAGTGTTTAACATTGAGCCTATGGAGAGCATCTGAAACGACGTCATGGAAAAAAATAGCATGGGAAATGGCCCATCTAAAACTTGTTTTGTCTATAAAGTTTTATTGTGTACAATGACTATCCTATAACTTATAGCGAGTGGAGCTCGCTGCAAAGGCCCAAAGGCAAAGCTCGCATTTATGGTAAAGCATATACGTAAGTATGGGAAAATGCACGAGCAAAAGATACATACTTGGAGCTGAAAAAGTATGGTAACAGGACCGCGGATACGGGTAAAAGTGACTCAATTCCCTGAAACGACAGAGCAGGAGAACATACCTTGACAAAGGATCTGTAAAGTTAAGAGCCGTAATCTGCCCAATTTTTACTTGCGATACCAGCTCAATCAGTATTATTCAAAATGTGTCCTGTACATGAAATTATTTCATTTCAAGTATCTTTGATCAAATATAGTAGTTTTATTGACATAATTATGAGAAACAACCTATATTTTTACGTAGAAGTGAGGGTGGGGGTCTTTTTAATGATATAAATAATGCGAGTGAAATGTCGAAAAATTTCTAAAAATCGGTCGCTTTTGTTGATCAAAATGTCAAAATGAACTTCAATGAGAAGATTCAATAAGAAATATCGTGCTAAAACATGATTTTCTCCAAATATTATAGTCCGGATTTATCAGACCGTAAACACGTGGCCAGAGATATATTATCGAACACTCACTCTCACTTATATTGTACAATTAACAACGCTGCTGTTATAAAAATAGTTTGAATTAGCTTTTTTTCACTATATAAAATCATATTTCTTTTACATTTACCATAATTATATTTTCTAAATACTTTGTGAATGTTACCGAGGAAGTTTTGAGCATTTTTTCTAAGATTGACTGGTACTTCAGTCGTCAACGCTAATTGTTAACTTTTATTGCGAGGGGTTGTTGAATTATCAATGCTCAAAATAAAAATAAAGAAGTTTGTTAGTGGAAAAGTAAACAACAACGAATATTTTTGTTGAAAATCGATTAATTCGAAACTATTAATAGAGAAATTAATTAAATGTCGAAAGCGAATCAAATGCCAATTACTAATTCTCTGTTAACTTAAAATAGTTCCCTCAACCCTACCCGCCAAATCGCATTTTCGTAAATTGACTATTGTTCCCCCCTTTGGAACACAACTCCGCTTTTACAGAAATTTATATTATGAAAATATATCTTAGGTAGAAGTGGTGTTGTGTTCCAAAAGGGGGAATGATACTTTGTAGAAACTTTTCCGATTTACATTGATTTCTGTACAAAATAAGCACATTTATACTCAAATATCTCTCTATTTGAGCAATTTTATGAAAAATGTTCTTCAGATCTTGAAGGGGTTTTATCTTTTAAAGTATTTCACCAACTTGATTAAAGAAATTTGGAACACAACTCCGCTTTTACAGAAAATTTATATTATGAAAATATATCTTAGGTAGAAGTGGTGTTGTGTTCCAAAAGGGGGAATGATACTTTGTAGAAACTTTTCCGATTTACATTGATTTCTGTACAAAATAAGCACATTTATACTCAAATATCTCTCTATTTGAGCAATTTTATGAAAAATGTTCTTCAGATCTTGAAGGGGTTTTATCTTTTAAAGTATTTCACCAACTTGATTAAAGAAATGAAGTACTTTAAAATTTCATTATTTTTGGGCAAATTTTACGCCTTATCGTTACAGGTCCTTCCCAATGGATAGACATGATAGAATTCTTCTATTTTATGGCGTAATAAAATTACGTGAAACTTGCCGAATTGTTCGTCTTAAAATCAGAAATTCAGCAGCAACTAATCTGCCATCTTTATCACTAATGACGACACAATGGTACGTTACTCTGCAGTATACTTGACGTAATACGGAAGATCGCAAATACTTCTAACCAAGACGATACGAATGTTCTCGCGCACTCCTTGATTGTTCTCCATTGTTATGACGTCATCAATTTACTTGGGCAGAAAAGGTGCCCAAGTTTGAACAATGGTTTAGGTAGGCGACTAAAGGAAAAATCAGATCGGACACGCTGCACGCGCTGCATTTACGATCTTGCGTATTATTCCTATATATGTGACGTCATTGTACAGTGCGCCCATTTTCACGTGCAAGAAGGAAAACACAAATCTAACACTTTTCAGTGTATCATGCAAACAAGATAGATATGATCGAAATAATTATGTAGTAAAGAAGAAAGATTTGAATTTTTTCAATTGATTTCAAGGTCACTAGAGAGGAAAGGGGAGTGATTTCAGACTAGTTCCCTCGCTAATGATCTACGTCTGTGTAAAGTACATGTATGTACATGGGACAGATCCAATTTTTTTTTTTTTGCATTGGGAAGGGGAGGTCCAGCTTGACCGGCGATGAGGGATTCCTGGAGTCCCAAGGTTATAATTTTGAAAAGTTTTCAATTTGAGATCAAGGTTTTAAGGTTTTACAACATGCTGGTGTCTTTTTTCCCGGCTCGCACATAAGGCTTTGCCTTGATTCATATTACCAAAATTTACGACTAAGCGAGATCTGTTGGATGGAATCAATTTATTAAAATTCTTGCAAGATAAGGTAGTCAAAATCACGTTTATCCAGTTTCCGAAGTGAGCCACTAGCCTAGTCAAATTAGCCCTAAAAATGGGACAACATTGAAGAAATTGCAACAGAAATCATTTTCAGTGATTTTGATTCCTGATTATGTATATTTTCATGTGTGAAAACCTGAACTTCAGAATCCTTGCACAAATTACGATTTTGGGGCAAAAAAGTTTGATTTCATTGAAAAATCGACGAAAAATGGAAATTTTTGATAACTCAGCCATACGGTAGAAATATTAATTAAAAATACTGTCATTAATCAATGATATAATAGATATTGATGTATGTAAACAACGAAAGTTTTTTTTTCTATCTATTTAAGTGTGATTTTGGGGCAAAAAAAGTATAATTTTGGTGAAAATATCAAGAAAAAAAGGAAAATTTGAATAATTCAGCAATGAAAAAAGATATTATGTTCCAAACATTATTATGAATATGAAATAGTGAAATAAATTGATTTTTGAGACAAATTAAGCCAAAGTATTGCAAATGTCTCATTTTTGGGCAAAACAATATATTTTGAGGGAAGGGGGGGGGTCACAAAAAAGTTGAAAATTTTCAATAATTGAGAAATGTTGAGTATAAAAGTTATTCAAAGCAATATCAAACATCCATAATAAGCTATACTCATGAATAAATCGTGAGGGTCACATTTTCATGCAAAGCTTAATTTTGGGGCAAAAACATTTGATTTTGTTGAAAAATCACTGAAAATTGAAAAAAAATCGATAATCAATTCATAAAAAGTTTAAATGTCGATAACAAACGTAATTTTAATACTTTCTTAATTATTTACAATACGATAATTGTATAATGAAATCTGTAAATGTAATTTCTAAACCCGGAAGCATACTTTAGGGGTAAAAAAAAATGAAATTGTAGAAAAATCACTTTAAATTAGGAAATAACAACTTTCTGACGTTATGTTTGCGGACGGTAAATGCTGATTTTACGGTCGCAAACCGAGTTTTTCTGGCGACGCGTTAGCACAGCGCCAGAATAACGGATGTTTGCACCATAAAATCAGCATTCACCGTTCGCAAACATAACGTCAGAAACTAGTTACATGTATTCCCATTCTAATGCAATCTATATTTTTGTGAATATAAAGCGAAATGTGACGTTAGCAACGTCAAAGCCTAGTATATTCTCGTTTTACAGTCGTAAATAAGGAACAAACAACCAATAAAATTTTGACGTTATAGTGACATTGCATTAGAATTTTCAATTTTGGATAATGGAGAGTGAAATGGAATATCAGTCGTCAATATTATGATTTTTTTCGTTAAATTTTCATTAAACAATACTTTAATAAATAAAAATATTTATATGTATATAAATTCGAGGAAGGATTTTCGGCAAGAAATGTTGCTTTGTTTTGAATTAAAGAATACTGAAATTTTCTATCATTAAATTTTGTTGAGAATTCGAATAATGATTATCACATTATGCAACAGTCAAATACATTTAATGTCAAAATCATGCTAATTTTTATTGTAAAAGGGAATTGTATAATCAGAACTTTCATGATCGACCATAGGTAACAATACAATCGGATACATTTCAACATCCCTTCCATGTTAAGGTTTCAAGCTCTACTAACAGAAATACTTTCATCCTTCATTGAAAATTGTTTTCTTGGAAAATTACAATACATTGCGAATACTATGTTTATAGAAATGAATTTCCAACAAACGCTGGGACGAATCTTAGATGAGATGAAATTAATAAGAGAGTATTTTTCCGTATGAAATTATTATCACTTGTCTAAAACACAAGGGACTGTATTTTCCTTGTATATCAGGTCTTATACCACCTCAGAAAATGTGGACGTACAGCCCCCCAATCAAACACTGCACAAGTTATATACATTTCCAAAAATACAGGGCGCAATAGGCCACTATGGTCTAAAATAAGTGATCTATGGCAACCAAATGATGATCGATTAGAGAATTATCCTCGTTTCATCGGTAAAAGTTCGCATGGGAGTTTTTTTTTTCAAGAAAGTGGAGTCATCAATGGCTACAAAGAAGAGAGCTCCTCTTTCATTATTTCCTGACCATGTTTCCTTCAAATCCAACTGGACAGAACCTCCAGCAAGCTACTAGAAATACATGTATCATGATTACATGTTTGATTCGCCTAGGTTATCATGATTACATTTTTGGATAAGCCCTTAAGTGATAAAAATGTAATCATGATACATGTATCGCAAAAAGTCTCGAAAAAAAAATATTTCTAGAGAAATAATTAAAACAGACATTTACAGTATACAATAATAAAGACAGCACAGTCTATATCAAATGGAAATGTAACAATCAGTACTTTTATGTACTAGTATCTCCTATTTGAGAAGTCCGTTTTACCTAAATGAATGTAGAAAAAATGTGCTCATTATTACTATTCCCCCGAAGGAAGCTTTTTTTACGTTCTATTTTAAACAAAATCCAAGCAAAGTCAAAATATCAAACCTTGGAATCCCCCCCCCCCCAAAAAAAAAGAAAAAATAATTAATTATGTCACAAGAAATAGGCATGTGAAACACGAGGTCCGTTTTGCTCACAATTCAGAGAAAAAAACATCCAGTGAACAAGCAGACAAACCGACAGAAAATCGTGCCTATAATGTATGATCCAAATATCAAGGTCAAACTTCTACTTTGATGTGAGGGTAGGCAAAAATCCTATCTTTGTATATCATTTTCATATACATGTACGTTTTAAGAAAATGTTTATTGGATAATGATTTAATTAATACTTGCAGTCCACGCTTTATGTTTCTTGAAACTTGGCAATTTGTGGCAGGGATAGGAGGTGGAGGGAGTTAACTGAGATGGGGGGGGTGTTGGCAAATGAATCCAAAAGAATACGAAACAAGGACATGCGCATTCAATGGAAAAATATATTTTTGCCAGTCTGATAAATATCCCCCTGTACAGTCTTCATGAAAACTTTTTTGACCACTAGCCAGCCGGGCTAGTTGAGTGCCAAAATCTACTAGCCACCCAAAATTTTCACAAGCCATTGAAGAAAAAATCAAAACTCTATAAAGACCCATCGTCTCCTCAGCTAGGTCCGTTGAGTGGGCAAAAATTCACACATATATAGAGTATACATAAAAATCGAACGAAGTTAAACCACCACCCGATCATTTCTCTGGCGGATGTCAGCTACATCATTACTAATAGACTCGATTTAACAATGAATGCATGATTTTGTTTGTATAAATATAATTTCACATACGCTTTTTGCCTGCAGAAAATGGATCGAGAAAGAAGAATTCAAGAACTTATTTGAATCATACACACTAAAAGGCCGTCCGTTGCTATAATGCGGCGCTTGGTCAATAGTTATAAAAAAATTCGTAAAATTTCTTCATTTCAATGTTCAGTCGAGATTTTTGAAGTTGTTAGATATTTAATTGAACATGTTATACTCGCATATTAGTCAGTACCGTAGCAGAACCCATCACGCCCCGCAGAAAACAATGCACTGTGGCTACGGAAATATTTATCTTCTATCTTAGGACAATATTTTAATGAACAGATTTTACAGGAAAACTTTATAATATTTCATTTAAAACATGTTCAATAAAATAAACATTTCATACTTAACCAGCGATAAAAGTTGAGACGTAACAGGTACTTTTTACGGCAAGTAGGCGGCTATTTTACCCTAAGAATAAGACGAGAAATCGCCACCCGTCAGCCCTTGATAAGAACACTGCATTTCATTAAAACTCACTAGCCAGTCGGGCTAGTTCAGCATCAAATTTTGGTAGCCCGAGGAAATATTTGGTAGCCAGGGCTGTCAGGAGGTTCTTTTGTCGTTTCATCGGTACTCTACATGTATGTGCATACTTTTGTTGCATGAAATGAAAACATTGCTTTTGAATACATGGACCGCCGGAAATGTAACAAAAAACATAAAATAATATCACAGAAAGCATAAAAATATAATAAAATAACCCTTCAGTTATTTGCATACTTTCTAAAAGTAAATTAATGTAGAAAATACATAATACGAATTTCTTGTCCGCACAGGCCCCAAGGTTATAAAACTTTTATCGTGCTCAACTCAAATATCATGCTCAAACTTTGAGATCATGCTCACTTGAGAACGCGACTTGAGATTAGGTCCAAGGTTATAAAACTGTTTTGAGAACGTTCTCCGTGCTCAAACTCTGCTAGCGTGCTCAAATATGAGATCGTCTCTAATATTCGAGGTTATAAAACTTCTTAAGTTTGAGAATGTGCTCAAAATTGAGCATGTGCTCAAACATTTTTAAGATTGGTAGGAACCTTGCTCAAACCCGTGCTCAATGACTACCCATGTCCGTTTGCCGTGGTAAGACATTCGCGAAAACGACAGAAGGCTAGTAATTCACTAGTCTTGAGAGACCAGTCTATTTTCCAACTGGACTATGTGGATAAATTGAGTCCGTATCCCTCCCTTTTAGATTTCCCGGGGGGGGTCCGAAACTTGCATATTTAATCGACTAGTTTTTCTCAAGAATTCGGCTCGTTACTATTGCGAATGAATAGTATACAATTTTTGATAATGATATATAGATCATTCGTTAAATATTATTATCTTTTTATAGAGATGGTTAGATCATTTAACATATATCTATCTAATATTTGTAATAAATAAATGTTTAAACAAGATATTTCCAAGATTCCCAATACATTTTCACGAGTGTTGTGGACAGTAGCATCTTTTTACCAAAAAGGGTTTGTGAAAATGCTTTATATGAAGTAAAATGTGTTTGCCCCTGCTAGAATAGATCATCACTGCATACGACTTAATATTTTGGGGGGAAATGTTTCTTTTTCACATAAATCAATAGAAAACGGGAATATTTCTTTTTAACATTGTTCCCCTACCCGAGTTTCAAAACGTCACATACACATGTGTACTTATAGAAGGGCAAAATGCATTTTCATTGTATATCATTTGTATAGAACGTATTGTACATATATGTACAACCAAATTGAATGTAATTTGCTAAGATTAAACTCTCATTTGCAAAAGTGACATCGGGGGCAAACCAAATAGAAAAAAAGACAAATAATTTAATCATCATATTATTTCTCGCGGACTATGCATATCTAATGAATTATTGGTAAAAATGGTAACATCATGATTATTAAATCTCTGTCAGGCATACACAACTTTATATTATATATCAATTTACTAAAAAATTAAATATTTTCTCATGTATAGTCATTTTTGCAACTCAATTTATTTCCAAACTAGAGGAGGACAGCTTTTCATCAATTTCTAACATCATCACAAATATGTTCAAGGTCAATCTTTTTACATTTAAAGTTTTGAAATATTTTACTTATGGAAGTTATGAAGTTGTTTGAGAGCAACAAATTATATCAAGTATAAGCCATGAACATGGGACTTTGGTCCTAAATATGTGACCTTGACCTTGAATCTGACCACGACCCTCATGGGGTGTTGAGTCTCATCATGGTTAATCATGCATATCAAGATAGCTATGAACATATATGTGAAAGTGTGACAACCAGACAGACGGGCGCGTACAGACAGACGGACGCGAGACAAAGTAATCCCTATGCTTCGAATTCGACACAAAAAAAGTCTATGTGTTTTGATACGGGTATGCAACACAAAGGAAAGTCTTTCAAACCATGCACATGCAATAGATTATATTTATTATGAAAATTGAGATAGCAGCTAGATGTACGAGAATCTGCATTGACAAAAACTTGAAAAAAATTGAAGTTGTGGGGAAAGACTCCTACTCCTACGTCAAATACAAAGAACAGTCATACAATATGTTTAAACCATAGGAAATGCGTGGTAACCTTTCCTTGGAAATGGTAGATACGATGTTTTTTCATTTATAAATAGGACAATCATCATGTTTGAGTACATAAAGCCCCCTTCACACTTCCAGGGATCGAGCCACGACTCCGCTACGACTCCAAAAATGCTTTATCCGTGGCGAGTCGGGACGCAAAATGTTCGATGAACCATAAACCTACGACTCCAGTACGGATTGCTACGGGTTGATACGAATCGAGTACTAATAGCTAAGGATTGTTAAGGATATCGTCCCGACATTGCTACGGATTACTACGATAAGCGTGCGGATAGATAGGGATTGCTACGACCCCCGTACGGATAGATACGGATCGGTAAGGATTGCTAAGGATTACCATGACTCGCGTACGGATAGCCACGATTCGCACAAGGATAGCTACGACTTCAGTACGGATTGGTAGAACTGACTTGAATTTCCTATGCATTTTTAAATCATCATTATTTATTAAAACACCCTGTTGAGACGGTCTCACATGTTTTATAACAGTATTTAGGTTTTATACATGTCTTTATATCATTACCTAAAATTGAATGAAGATTTAACTCGTATATTGACCGAAAAACGCACAGAATACTGATAGTTTTGAAGTTAATATAAGACACAATTCGTTGTTATCCATTGCCTATCATTTTCGAATCCGTGGCTATCCGTAGGCGAGTCGTAGCAATCCGTAGGCGAGTCGTATGGCTATTTTTATCACAAAAATTATCCCGGATTGCTACGGATGCACTACGGGTAGTAACGAGTCCCCCACGGATAACTATGACTCCACTTCGGATTTCTACGACTCACCTTCGACTCCGCTACAACATATTTATCCGTAGTGGAGCCGTAGAAAATTTTGAACATGTTCAAAAAATTTCTGTCATCCCGGATAGCTACGGATTGCCAAGGATAGCTACGACTTGTGCCGGATCAAGCTACGGGTTGCTACGGATAGCTACGGATGTAAATTTTTTCTCGATCCGTAGCTATCCGTGCCCCGATCCGTAAAAGTGTGAAGGGGGCTTAAGGCTGTAAGTGGTAGTTACGACATTATATATTATACAAAAATTTTGCAGTTGTCGCCCAGACTATGTTATATTGTAAAATAGATACTTTTTACACCAGAAGATGCGGCATGGGTATAATATATATAATTAAAAAAAAAACATGAAAAAGGTCGTAAGTACCACTCACGACCTTATATATCCCTTATATGCTTGTCTACACTGTTTTCGCATCACGTGTTTTGCTGTGGATGCTGATACCGAGTCTGGGAGATCCCCTCCTTTCTTTTGATTTTTTCCCAAATATGAGTACAGGCCTATTCTAATAAATTTGCTGAAAATTTGAAGAAAAAATTCCCTTCATCTTCTTACAAGCAAAGTGAAAGAATTATTTAAAATTCTATCAAAATTCGTTCACAAACTTGTTTATTTATAAAAACAAGAATCTACCTAAAATACACAAAAGTAGCTGAGAATATATCTATAATAACTTCGGCGAAAAGACGGGAAATATGTCAACTTGAGTAAAAATGACAGGAAATATGTCAACTTAAATAAAAGTGACAAAGTGCAAAAACAAGAATGTATAATACATCAAAAATCAAATGAAAACTATCCAAATATTTTTCAAATGCATAAACACCTGAAAAAATAAGGAAAATGAAAAAGACTGGGTAACTTGAAGCGGGATTCGAACTCACAACCCTGATGTTCCCTTAGTAATGTGTCAGAGAGAAAGGTAAATGGCGTTCTCAATTAACGCCCTACCAAACTCAATAGAGAACATGCTCAAAATATTTTATAACCTCTACCAGACATAATCTCAAGTGGCGTTCTCTATTGAGCATGTTCTCAAGTTTTATAGCCTCTAAATTTAGAGACGATCTCATATTTGAGCACGCTAACAGAGTTTGAGCACGTTCTCAAACTTTAGACGTTTATAACCTCGAATTTTAGAGACGATCTCATATTTGAGCACGCTAACAGAGTTTGAGCACGGAGAACGTTCTCAAAACAGTTTTATAACCTTGGGCCCAGGTTTCCATACATTGAAAAACTCGTCAGCGAGAGGATGACTTAATATGTACTATCATCAGAGAAAATTCGCAATATTTAAGTATTTAATTATTTATGGGCTCTAGTTTTACATATTAAATAAAAGTTTTGAAGGAAATTATATAAACAGGATCGTAAAAGCATGTAATAAGCGTGTTAATCATAACTGTGGATGACGTCATACCGATTAAATCAAAACAAAAAGGTATGGTGGCCCAACAGCGTCTGCGATATTTTCTCAAACTTTGATTGACTTTTTTTCATACTTGTGCAAGGAGAAGACATTTCAGGTTTTAGGCGTGTATTTACTTTAAAATGATCTACTAAATAACGTTGAATTCATTTCTGTTGCAATTTCTTCAAGGTTATTTTCTATATTGACTGGGCTACACGCGGACAGTAGGCGATAACGTCTTCCCGACCAGTACTGTACAACAATCGCTACAAAATATCAACATTTATGATTTTTTATCATCATTTTAGTTAAAATTTATACCACATGGCTTATACCTGTTTTAGTGGGTTTAGCATTTTGATGTCCTTGTCGACAACACGTGAAGAAAATTCTACTGATCAATGTTTATAAGACGCTTTAAATCGATTGCGTTGGCGCAAAATAAAAAACTTGAAAATGCGGTGAATAGGGGGGGGGGGGGGGTCGAAAAAAATAATTTTGCTCTCAATTTTCTTTCTTTCTGTTTGGGCACCTGGCAACCCTCTATTGGGTCAGTTGGCTGTATTGTTGTTATATTGCGGGGAACTCATTCGCCAACTGCCCGTTACAGAGTACTCTAGCCAGGCCGTTCCCACAGGCACCAGATTCCTACAAAGAAAATTAGACCTCAATCTTCAACACCCGTTTCTCTTCTCTTTACTCTCTGAAAGGCAAAGAGAAGAGAAACGGGCGTTTAAGAAAGGGTTTTAATTTTTTTTTCTAGGAATCAGGTGCCTGTGGCCGATCCCTCTGGGGTGCCTCATAGCCCCTTCTATTATTTAAGGGGCGGAGTACTACCTCATTTTAATGCCCACCCTCCACTTGTGTATGTGGTGAATGCATGTATGCAGGAGGGTTGTATGATTATGTACTGCTTGGATGATCCGTATTTCCAACGGCTTTTATAGGGTGCCACCACACCTGGATACCCTTGCCGCAGCATGAACGTGGGTACCCAACCGGGCCCTTTATAGTCCCCCGGTCAGGAGACTCGGTAGGGACGAACGAATGGATATGACTTTCAACTCTTATATGACCACATCGGGATTCGAACCCCGGTCGTCTACGTGAGAGTTGAACGCCTTATCCACTCGGCCATTTCTACCATTTTGATGAAAAATAAATAAATTTGCTTATGGTGTGACAGAAACAAAAAAAATTGAAATTGAAGAATTACCATTAAATTTCACTGAAATTCTCAATTTTTTTTTATTTATTGTAATTCTGACAAATCTTCTATGTGTCATGGACGTATATAAAACAAACTTTAACATATTATTTCATGCATCGCTTTAGATAAATGACAATGTTAACCATGTATTGATAATATTTCTAGTCTTTTAACTTTTACTCAGGAGGAAGGTCTAATCTTTTATGTTCTTGAAGAAATCGAATGCATTCATCAGAATATGGAGCATTAATTTTCTTTACATTTACAGATATATAGGTAACGTTTGACCAAAAGTATAGTATAATTTAGTATAGATTTGTATCTGTGATCGAATATACCTAAGATGATATTATGTTTTTGAAAAGAAATATCTATGTTACAATATTGTTTCAGCTTCTGTTCCAGATTTATCCAAATAGTCACACTGTGACTGCATTCTGTGAAATGATGTAAAATAGTTTCTTTTGTTTCACTGCAAATAGTACAAAGTTCTGTTGAATTCAGTTTACATTTCATAAGAAGAGGATTAAGATATATATAGGATCTCAAATGAATTTTCATTTCATAATACATCGTATGAAATGAAAATTCATTTGAGATTCCTTTTATCATATGATATTGCCTAAAATGTGTATTTCTAACGTGAAATCAACGTTTCTGAGAACTAGAGGCGAACGACATCGTGACATAGAAGTTGTCTGCTACGCCATGAGAGGTAGTTCCTCCATCGTGTAGATATTCTGTTCTTTAACGAAAAATATTTAAAATTTGTTAAGTATTTTAATGCAATAATTAATTTAACAACAACAATTCTAATCATTAATATTGAATCCGCGTCTGAATTTAACAACTGACCGATCACTTTCGATTCATGTTTCTGAGTAGCATAGCATAGCGTAAATGAAGGAACCAGAACGGGTACCAGTCTAATCTTATACACAGGTTCTGAATAACCTAGATGGATATTTGCATTTTATGCAATTGTCAACCAGTCATATTGCCAAGAGGTATTCTATCCGTGCAAGTAGGTTACGAATGACTATAGTACAGTATACCGTCAGTCATGTTTTGTAGGTCTAGATGTATTGTACTAAGGTCTGGTTGATAAAGTTATGTAGACTACTTTAAAAGTCTAATGACCTCAACTTTAGCATGACGCGCATACTTTTTGCGCTTTCGGAACAGTGCGCGAAAACTGTATATTTGAACCTTTAAAAGATGTTTAAGATTCTATGCAGTGGTGGCGAAGGAGAAGCTAGCCAATCAGATCCTCCTGCCAATGTTTATTGACCGATCGCCTTGAAAACACACACTTAGAAGAGAACCTTTAGGCTGGTACTTGTTCCTTTGAAGTTTCGTGAAATTCTGTGTAACAGTTGCAGGGGAAGGGGTGGGGTTGATGTTAAAAAACACGATTAGTGTGCTATATGTCATTGACATAGCTGTAGTTCACGTTCATGAGTTTCATACAGTAACAGTGTTTACGAAAACAACGTTTTTTTCCTCTACATGTGCATGAAAAACCTTACTTTAATCAGCATCATGTACTATATTATGTGTTATCATCAATACACATTTTACGCAAGTAATTATTGGACATACTGACGAAATAGGATAAATTCAACCAGGTTTGTCGATTTAACGGATGTTCACCGTAACACACAAATTCTATCTACAGTCATTTGGGGGGGGGGGGGGTATTATGTTGCTTTCGTCTTTGTGGTGACATTGCCGTAACGACAATGCCCCTCTGTGTGAAGCCGCATAGCCTCTCTGTGCTGGAGAGAACAGAGATAAAGAAGTGTTCCTTCTCTCTATTCACTTCAGCACAAATTTCTATCGTCTTAGAGGCGAGATTGAGGTCCAGATACAGCACTGCATTTATGTGTCATCGAGATCATATAGCTCAATTTAGGATGCATTTTTCTTTCGAACCGAAACCCCGTGTCACACGTGATACCGAAACCCCATGTTACACATACGTACCCAAGTCAAAACGTACCCATACCCGCGTACATTTGTTTATTTGGGTACGTTTTGACTTGGGTACGTTATGACTTGGGTACGTTTTGGTAGAAAATATGGGTACGTTTCGACCAAATGTGGGTACGTTCTGGTTGGGTACGTTTTGGTTTTGGTACGTTTTGAACTTTGCAAAATCTTCCGAAATTTGCATCGAAAAGTCTTTGAACCGATACGTCTCATAACAATCGCAGATTTTCGGAAATTTCCGTCACTTGAATCGGAAAAACGCGGAAAAGCCAGGAAATGTGCGATTGGTAGATGCATTTTCTAATTAGAATTTTACAACATTTAACTTAACTGACGGCAAGCTTTTTGTAAAAGCTAATACTTGTATTTTATATTGAAATCATGTCAAGAAATCCTTAGCGATTTAGTTTCTACAGAGTTAACCGTTATAAATTATCATCTATTATGATACCAGCTGTTTTAATAAGCTACCGTATCGAGACGACCGGTATCGTATAGAGAACCTTCCCCCATAGAGACTCCTCCCCCCGGAAGGTTTTCTATATAGAGAATAGTCCCCCACGGAAGGTTTTCTATATAGAAAAGCATCCCCAGGGGGAAGGTTCTCTATATAGAAAACGTTCCCCCATCATAGAAAACCTCCCCCCCCCCCAAATCCGGAAAGCCATACAGATTTCTGATATCGTCTTTGGTTTTTGACTTTAAACCATGATCGATCCATGGAAATTTAAGAGAGAAAATCACTCAGCATCGAGCATTCCCTATGAAAATCATGGAAAGTGCAAAAATTTACATTTCAAATTTTCTTATTTCATCGAAAGAAAATGTAGGATTCTTAAACAAAACGGTGCATGATATTGATATTTAGTCAATTTTTCATAGTTTTTATGGCATTTAAAGTTGTTACCATGGATACCGCTTTTTTGTATATATCAAAATGTCTAAAACAGCAAAATGTACACTATATTTTCTTTAGTTTAAATGAAAGAAGTCATAATTTCTTAATGTGATATCATAGTTTGAGGTTTGGTCTTTAAGAGTGATTATAGAAAAATCCTCTGCATGTATTGAATATGTTGCTATGGTAACCGGAAGTTGACCTAGTTTTCATAAAATTCCTCAACTAAATTTCATCATTTTTTAGGGTCAGCTAGTTCAAATCTGCAACAAGGTACAAACGAAAATAAACTTATTCAGTATAGTACTAAAGTTTATTGAGTTATTTGAAAAATAAAATTGGGAAGCCTCTTAACGGTTGCTATGGAAACATAGCTTAAACTTTCTTAATTTTGTAAAAAAACGAAACGACAAAAATGATATCTTACTCTTTTTCTTCTGTATTGACTGGATTCATTTGTCATTTAGCCGTAAAATCAATTTATAAAAGTTGCATTGGTGTTGAATGAAATAATTGAATCCTTTTAAACATTTATTTGTTTCCATAGCAACCATTTACTCCATAGCAACTCCTCAAAAAAGAGTTTAACAGAGATTTAGAGACCAAAAATTTAGATTGTGTTTTAGTTTTATGCCTTTTAGAGTGAAACAGTGACATGCAACCTACGCATTGCATAGCAACCATTCATGACATCCATAGCAACCATGAATATCCCATAGCAACCGTTGATGTTTCTTTAATTATATGCGATGTAACCATATTTCTAACATTCTTAACTCTCTATTAGCCAAATTGTACCATAAACGTTTTAAAAGACTTCAAGAAAGATGCAAATTAACCCCCTACCCTCCTGATCAGTATTTTATATGTCCTTAGCAACGGATTAGAGTGTAAAACAAAAGGCTATAATGACTCTATTTATAAACCAAAAGCTGCTATGTCTGGGAATAAAGATCAAGAATAACTGATATTACTTACGAAAATCGATAACCTTTTTAAGATAATTAAATTGCTGCAGAAAATAAACATAGAAAACACTATTGAAGTTTAAGATTTTCAAGGTCAAAGGTCAAGGTCACAGATCGGAAATAATCAAAATCATAGTATACAGCTTAAAGATTGCACTTTTCATTGGATCTGTATTCAACTTCATACAATTATGACTAATGGCAAGAGTAAATTCCCTATTGATTTTCAAGGTTTTAGGTCAAAGGTCAAGGTCACAGGTTGTAAATATCTAATATGGATTCCCTGTAAAAACCTAAAACAGCTTGCCACAGCATGTCATGGATTTTGATTAAAATTTCTGTAATTATCAAACTTGATCTAAAAACAATGAAAACAAACTTAGTCTATATTATTGTATTTGAACCATGGTTACCATCGCAATGGGGTATCTATTTGACACCACAAGATATATGAGAAATAAGACATATTGTGGCATTCTGTTGTCATGGAAACCATGTCAAAAATAAGGTCTATTTTAGGGAAAACCATAATTGGCACATGTTATGGGTATTCGATGTCATCTTGACAAAATTGATGTCCATTACTGAAAAATTCAAGAAATAAAATTTAGGGTGAAATTAATCATTTTGTCATGAATACTAATCAAAAACCGTTGCTATAGCAACCCTGAATCAATATTTCGTAGTACCGAATATTTAAAAACATTGTTTTTCCCCATTTTTGAGTCCTATGATCATGAAATAGGATACCTGTATACAAATTTTGTTTATCATTATCACTTGACATTCTATTCATTTCAAGGTCATCTGTCCAAAGCTCAAGGTCATTTCTAACTTTAGACTCAAATTTACACACACAAAAAAAAACAGGATTTCAAATTATTTTGAATTGATTTCTCTAAATTGTTTCATTAGATACTTTGATTTTGAATATTGACAGTTGAACAATCTATCAAAAGAAGTAGAATTCATCACAGTTTTGTAAAATCATATTTCACTTCTATGTATGACATACTTTCAATAAGAGCATGAAATTTAGATTTTCGAGATTTTTCTCATAAAATATGTGACATTTATTTGGGTCTTCAATGGTATTCGATAATTTTGATACTCATCCCAACAAATCATCAGTTATCATACTTTGACCCCTTATTGATTGTTCCATACCGTTTAATGTCAATCATGTCTCTTTTTTTAGTGAAAAATCACATCATTTGGCCTGAAATTAGCAAATATGTTTCAATGACCTTGAAAATTGATCAAATGACCTTGACATTTTCTCAAGGTCGTGTTAGCATCAAATTATCTTTAATACATCTACATACCAAGTTTTGTAACGATAGCAGGGATACATCTTTGGCAATTAGCTTTTTACTTATGACATGTATTCGTTCCAAATATTTCAACGGCAAAAAAAACAGAAAAATCTCATTTCTAAATAAATTTCCTTCGATTCCCATGTAGTCCTAGGATAGTACTATTCAGGAAATAGGCAACTGTAATTCTAATCTTGTGCAACTGCATTATTACAAAATAAAGTGAAATGCAGGTAAAATCAGGTCTAAATTGGCCTAAAATGGCACATTTTGAAGGGCTAAAATGGCACATTTTGAATAAGCAATTTTCGTGAAATTGAAGTTTATATGGAGTACATTAAGAAGAAGCATTGACTAATCAAATTATATTAAGTTTAAGAGGGTTTGAATACTCTGTTCAGAAAATTGCATATACATTCAACATTCGTTTCCTTGGTAAAGGGATGCATAAAATTGCCTTATTTAAAGGTTCTTTTATACAAAACCTTGGTTAACATGGCAACGGAACGTCAGAGAAAAAATGGATGGTCATTTCGTTCTGAGGACATCATATACACCTTGTACACAAAAAATATCCAAAATCTGAGACATGTAGTGGCCAAACTTGTCAGATTTTTTTAAAGGTTTTTTTTTTTACAGAGAATCCATATTAAAATCCTTGTATACAGCCCAAAGGTTGCAGTTTTGATTGGATCTTCACCAAACTTCATACAATAATTGCTTAGGACATAGAAAGAACCCAATTGGTTTTCAGGGTCAAAGGTCAAGGTCACAGACTGCTAATGTTTAAAATCTTTGTATACTGCGTAGAGGGTACATTTTTGAATGGGTCTTCACCAGACTCCATACACTTATTGCTTTTGACGTGTGTAAGATTACTATTGATTTCAAGGTCAAGGTCACAGATTGGAAATGTTTAAAATATTTGTATACATTCTTGATGTCACAATTTCGATCGGAGCTTCTGACGAGCCAGTAAGGCTAGTCCTGGAGTTCACTGAAGCATATCCTGAAGAGGAGGAGGATATGCTTCAGTGATCCCCGGACCATCTTATATCTGACACTATTTCTATAAAAGATATCGATCGGTCCCTCACCTTTAGGTGAGGGAGGCCTATATTCCCATTAACATGTGAGGGGCTTGTGGCACAGAACTGTCATTTCCTATTAATCATCAAGGTAGATGAATTATTACCATACTATGATATCTCTTTATTCCATTCACCATACAATAGTACACATAATTTTACAAAAAGGAAACACTTTACATTTGAAAATTCCATCTGACGGTGCTTAGCAGAAAAACGAAAAATGGTTGCTAAGGTAAAAAAGTAGTTGCAATGGAGAATTTTGTAATCTGCCAATTATTGTAAGTCTTTCCATATATAAGTATGGAATAAAAATCCATGTTTGGTAATATGAAATAAATCGGTATTATGCATTTATGGAGCTGAAAGGTATGGTAACTAAGGTGTATATCTCGTTGCTAGGTAAAATGGGCAATTTCTGTGACATTTTAGATAAAAGATAAGCTCCATCTTAAAAAATCGCACATTTAACTAGATAAAGCCCCGTTATAAATAGTTAATTTCAATTATTTGAAATGGTTGCTATGGAATACATTTGGTTGCTATGGAGGATTTTTCACTTCTTATATATATAATTTCTCATGTTACTGTAAGTCTTACCATAAATTAGTATACAATAGATATCCATACGAGGGAATATAAATAAACCGGTATCATGCATCTACTGAACTGAGAGGTATGGTAACTACGGTGTACAAAGGTGTACATATCGTTGCTAGGTAAAATGGGCAATTTTAATGACCTTTTTGATAATAGATACATTATTAGGAACATAAGAAAATATCCTTTTATGAGCCAAATAAAAAATTGCATACATGTATATAGATAGAAGCCAGTAATAAAATGATAAATTTAATCAATGAAAATGGTTGCTATGGAATGAAATTGGTTGCTATGGAGGATTTATCACATCTTATGTATAGAATTTCTCATGTTTTGTAATTTGCTTATCATTGTAAGACTTTCAATACATTAGTATGGAATAAATATCCATACTTGGTAATATAAGATAAACCGGTATTATGCATCTACGGAGCTGAAAGGTATGGTAACTAAGGTGTATATCTCGTTGCTAGGTAAAATGGGCAATTTCTGTGAAATTTTGGAATAAGATGAAATATTTGCAACAGAAGAAAATATCCTAATATGAGCCAAACAAAAAATCATATACATAACAAGTCAAAAACTTGTCTTAAATAATCAAATTTAATTATTGAAAATGGTTGCTATGGAATAAAATCGGTTGCTATGGAGGATTTTTCCCATATTACATATAAATATGTCTCCCTTAGTCTATTTATACAAATTAAGAGGGAAAATTCATTTGTAAATATGAAAATTTATTTTAAATTATTTGATATCGAAAATAATAATTTTGAATTTTACTGAAAAAAGGGACTTTTTTAAACAATTTTTTCCGTTTTTCCTCAAAAAGGCTTCCCGATTTTTTTCATGATTATAATAAAGCTATGGTTGGTTAATCATACGCAATCTGTATTATATGTCCTGACTGTTGCAGATTTGAAATATTGAATTATGTTTTAGAGATATAATTTCAATTTTTCAAAATTTAGAAAATAGGCCTACTTCAGGTTACCATAGCAACAGAGTCACTTCAATTTAATGCATGTTATTCAATTTTTCTTTTACACTGTACATGAGACATTTGTTTGATACTTAATTGAATTTAATTGAGCAGTGGGAAACATGAAAAAAATACGTTGGAAATCTTACAAATTTATAGAATTTTTTTGTCTCACAGGCAGGTTTCCATGGTAACAACTAAAACACAGGCAAATATTCTTTTAAAAAGTTTAAAAACCTTTTTATTGCTATAAATGGTCAAGGAGCATCAAAATGATTACAAAAAAGGTGAAAAAAGGAAAATCAAAATTTTGAAGTTTCCATGCAATGCTCGATGGTCAGTGATTTTCTCTCTTAAAGATAGTGCTATTTGAAATAGAATTTAAAGTGTTTTCGATTATTCTTTGAAATTTGAGGGATAATAACTAAACATATGAAAACCAAACGAAAAATTTAATTCGACTTGAATTGTTTTCTCTTCATATGTTTTTGATCCAGAAGTTGGAAGTCAGTGTAAAATAGAAACATCAAATGTTTCTAATTTTTTTTTTGGTGATTAATATCACAGGGATTTATCACGCTAATACCGTTTGCAGTATTTACTATATATATGTGTTAAAGGGATCTAACTCGACGTTTAACGAAAAATCGATAAGTCATCTTTAAGTCTTCAGAAATAGGCTAATAAATGTCAAAACCTATTTTCTGTTGTATATTTCGATTAGATTAATTCATACTGAATCTTCATACGAAATTTGAAATCAGTACCTCCCTTACAAGCCGAGATATGCCCAATACCGCTGTCTTATAAGTGCCGCATTTCTAGGTCGGACAAAAAGGTGTCCGATGATAATCAGGCATCAGTGATCAACTTGAGGCACCGCTTGACCATTCAATGATGCGAACATCTCAAATACATAACATTGCATAAAATAATCCCATATATGCTTAGTACAATTTCAAATAAAGTCTTTTTTGACGACTTTGAAATAAGAAAAGCGTCGGATTTAAGCAAGATTAAATTCAACATGTGCAGAGTTATGAAAGACATATACGTGCATGCAAAGAGGTAGCTATATGAGGGACTTTCATATACCAGCGATTTTTGAGATGGTAAAAAGCATGTGAAGAGTAGATAATCATGCAGTTGTATGTCTTTGAAGTGTTCGGACGTTTACACGATCAAGCAGTAACCAAATTTTGTCTATACTGCTTGATTATCACCGGACACCTTTTTGTCCGACCTAGAAATGCGGCGCTCATAAGAGAGCGGTATTGGGCATATCTCGGCTCGTAAGGGAGGTACTGATTTCAAATTTCGTATGAAGATTCAGTATGAATTAGTCTATCGAAATATACCACAGAAAATAGGATTTGACATTGATTAGCCTATTTCTGAAGACTTAAAGATGACTTGTCGATTTTTCGTTAAACGCCGAGTTAGATCCCTTTAACACATATATATAGTAAATACAGCAACCGGTATTAGCGTGATAAATCCCTGTGATTAATATCTTTAGAGTATAAGGTTTAAAAACCGTATTAGTTCAAAATGTTAAACTAATTATACAAAATATATATATAAATAAAATTAAATTAATTTATTCGACCTCATGCGTTTTTATTTACGCGCGACAATGCTCCGAAGTGCTTCATCAAGTATATGTCTTTTTTTAAACAAGCACATTGTAAATATGCTAACGTGACAGGTGGCCGTCCTTCGTCGGCACCGGTTGCCCATTTGTTCAGTTCATTTTTGTGTGGTTTTTTGTGTTTAATATTCGATGTCGTATTTTGTGTAAATTTGTCCCCTTTGCGTCTCTTTTTGTGCTTGTCTACTCTATGTTTTCGCAAAGGGATAGGTGTTGCAACCGAGTCTTGTTGGAGATCCCGCCCTTTCTTTCAAACAGCATATCAAGTACATTTCGTTGAATTGATTGGTTCTGTGATATAACGGTATATTCTTTGGTTTTTGTCAGAATTCGTATAAAATTGATATCACCGCGATGATTAGCTTATATCTGCAGTTCTAGCAAACAACATGGAGAACAGCGGAACAGTTAGGGGGCGGACAGGGGGTACCTTTTCCTTCCACCCACCCCCTCCTCTTTCCCCCTCCTTTTTTCCCTTCCCTTACCTCTCCCTCCCTCCCGTCCCATTCTTCTCTCCTCCCGTCCCCTACCTCCCCTCCCTTTCATCCTGTCCACCCCTCAGTTATCTATTCTTGTTTATTATCTATTATCATTTCTCTTGAAGAAGGACTACAAATTTCAATAACACGTGTTTGGCTAATTCAAATCTTAACTTCGAATTTCTAACGTTTGGAATCGGATATTTTCTAGATTTGGAGGGATATTTTCTATAATAGAGAAAATCCCCCTTCAGTCCCATACAGTTTGTCTCTGGCTCTCTTAAAGAAGTGAAAGTCAAACCAAGAACGATATGGGGGGAAGGTTTTCTATGGTAGCAAAGGGGGAAGGTTCTCTATATAGAAAAACTTCCCCCAGGGGGAAGCTTCTCTATTATAGAAAACCTTCCGGGGGAAGGATCTCTATGGGGGAAGCTTTACTATATGACACCGGCAGATTTGAACAGAATTTCTTGGCAAGGCCGTTTCTAAGCACGCAATATCTGGCAAAATTCATTACATTTTCAAAACTGTCCTGTTCTCTTCCAAATAAAGATATTTACATAAAATAAACTGTGTTGTCTTAATTCTTTAAACTTTGTTCTAAGGATATTTTAAATACAAAAACTTCATGCTGTCAATGACCATAAATAAACAATAACAGGTGAAAAAAGTATGCATATATATCGAAGTATCGACCCGCAATAAGAGAAAGACGCCCCCCCCCCCACGAATTTTACAATCCCGCGTTTTTCCCTGTATGTACGGTATAGGCTCAGAATGAAGCTTAAAATCGTAGGCTAGACTATGACTTTGCTAATTTTTGACTTGTAAATAAGTTATTCATTAAATGAAAATAATATTTAAAAAAAAAACCGTCTTCATCAAAATGAATCCAAAAAAAAAAAAAAAAGTTACCGGGATGGGCGGGGGGGGGGGGGGGGAGGTTGCGCTGGTCATAGCATTTCTATATGTATGCTTAACTTCATAATCAATGATCAGAAATTTTATTTAAATAACATAGAAACAAAACATGCGTAAAGATTCAAAGAACACAACTCTTTAAAGTATCTTTTCAAAGTCATGCACCTGGGTCGGGACCGGAATTATTCGAATTTTACTTATCAGGGGACCCATTTTCACACGTATTCTTCCACACATGTAAATGTCTCACACACTTTAAACTATTCTCACCATTTTCTTTCATTTATTTATTAAACATTGACAGGAAGACAATTCAAGATACGCTGTATGTGCATTTTCTACATATTGTTGAAAAAATGATAAAATTATAGGAACTATTTGACAATGACCTAGATATGCAATAATTGGGATCGGTACTATGACCTAGATATGCAATAATTGGGATCGGTACTAGTATCTCTATAACTCTCAGTGATATAAGTTTTGATTCATTTGTTATTCTGAAAGGTAAAATAAAGGCTTCCTTCCACCTGAGTTCATCTATCGTCAGATCAAGTTCCTGGATCCATTTATTCTTAATTCTTTCAGGTTTTTTTTTTTAATAATTTCGTTTAAGAAAATTTCATAAAAGCATTTTGTTGGTTTTAATTTTGATTTTAAAAGAGAGACATTCTTACTTTCATTAATTATTTCTTTATGCAGTTGGACTAAATCATTTTTCCATCTTGATTTGATTGCACCTACAATTCCATAATATTCTAAAAAATTACATTGCAATTGATATTCATTAATAAAATGCTCAAAAGTAAAGAAAGTACCGTTTTGATTCAAAAGATCATTTACATATACTATTCCTTTTTGTAACCAACTTAACTTGAAGGTAACTTCTTTATCAATAAGAATATTTTTGTTGAGCCATAAAGGCTCAGATTGAATGCTTGTAGGGGCTGCGGTAAGTGACTCGAGTTTAGACCACACAGACAGAACATTTTTCCAAGAATTACTAAAGTTCTTCAGAATATGATCAGAACTGATATTTCCTATTCTCCAGAAGTATTCTCCCCCTAGTTTTTCAATTTTGTCTAAAATTAATACTTTCCATGGTGAATTTATTGAAACATTTAAGAGTTTCTTTATCCAAGTTAATTCAAGTGAATTGTTAAAGCTTTTGATATGCGGAAGGGCAAGTCCACCGTTTTCTTTAGGAGAAAGTATGATATTCCTTTTTATACTGTCCGGTTTCCCATCCCACAAAAATGTGAAAAATTCATTTTGAATATCCTTAAATGTCACATCTGGGGGGTCCTGAAGGACAAGTTAAGTATTATACCAAGATCGGAAGTGCTAAAGTTTTTATAACAACAATTTTTCCATTCAAGGATAAATTTCTCAGACTCCAATCATTGAGTATGTTCCTTATCCTTTTAATTCCTTCTGAGAAATTATTCAATGTCATGTTTTCGGAATTTAGATCAAATGTGATTCCCAAAAGTTTAAATTTTCCAGTAAAATTCCATGATATTGGTTTTACCGTTTCGATTTCCATTCCGCAGCCCCTTTTTGCCCCAATCCATAAAACTGTTGTTTTATCAAAATTAGCTTTTAATCCTGAACCTTTTGCAAAATTATCAATTATAGTTAAGGCTGTATTAATGGAGGTTTCATCATCGTCAAGACACAGTGTTGAGTCATCCGCATATTGGCTTATGAGATACTCTGATTGATTAAATTTCAAGCCTTTTATATTAGGGTTATTTTTCAAAGAGGAACTTAGAAACTCTACAGCAAGGATGAATAAGTAAGGGGATAGAGGGTCACCTTGACGGACACCTCTCTGTACACTGAAAAAGGAAGACAAATGGCCATTATTTTGGATGCAGCCGGATATGTCTTTATATAAAACTTTAAACCATTTTATCATAGAAGGACAAAAACCGAAAAAGATTAATGTTTGTTCAATAAAATTCCACTCCACAGAGTCAAATGCTTTTTCAAAATCTAGCAACATTAAAAGACCTGGTATATTTTCTTCTTCTGCTCTTTCTATTAATCATAAATTAATCTAATATTTTCTCCGATAAAACGCCCTTTAATAAATCCAGTTTGTGTTTCTTTAATTATTTTAGATATATGTTTTTTTTCCTCTTGCTGCAATACAGGCTAAGGCTACTAGTATTTTGTAGTGTAATGGGTCTCCAATTTTTAAGTTCTGTTTTATTTTTACCAGGTTTGGGAAGACATGTAATCAGACCTTGTCTTTGTGTTATGGAAGACAATTCTTTTTTCATATGAGAATCTCAAAGAGTTTGTTACAATTTCTCCTATTTCTTTCCAAAAAATTGATGAAATTCACATGTGAAGCCATCTAGACCTGGAGATTATTCTTTGGCCATTTTACTCATGATTTCTTTGCATTCCTTTAATTCTAAATTTCCTTCCATATTATTACTATCACTTAGGGTTAATGTATCTATAAAAGGGTTATTATCATCAAAGAATTCTTTTCTGTTTTCATAATTAGTTACCGTATTACGGGATGAATATAGATTCTTATAATAACTTTGCTCGGCATCAATGATTTTATCAATATCGGTTATTTCTGTATTTTCGATTATTAATTTTAGTATGATTTTTTCTGTATAATGTCTTTTTCTAAGTTTCAAAAGTATTTTGTACTCCTCTCGCCTTCCGTTTTCCACTTGACTTTTGCTCGTGTGATTATACCTTTTACTCTGCGTTCTCTCAATTCCTTTAAAGCTTGCTCAACTTGCTTTATTTGCTCTTTGTTATTTGTATTTTCTGTATAAAGTTTATTTCCAAGTTCATCCTCTAATTTCTTTCTTTTTTTTCTGAAATGAAGTATATGATACCGTAGCCCCCCCCCCCCCTTACCATGACCTTTACCGTCTCCCATAGTAGTTGTGAATTTATAGAATATTGTTTATCATGTGGGTCAGTATAAGCGAATTCGTACTGTGTTATACAGTTTCTGATTAATTCAATGTATGTTTAGTCTGTCAGTAGACTATTGTTAAACTTCCACGTTCCTTTTCCTCTACTCTGATTAACACACCGGGTAAACGGATTTTACGAACCGGGCAGGATTTTACGAATCGGGCAAGGATTTTACGAATCGGGCAAATAAAGTAGCAGATATGCGAAGTTGAAACTGTTGGGGAGATAGTATTAAAGGCCAAAAGTAAGCAATTGAGGCAATGCCTACCAAGATAAATGATCTATCCATATTTCTATTATCAGTTGAAGTATCCATAGCTTGATATTATCGCACATCTTCGATTTTTAACCAGAATTTCTTTTTTTTCGCTAATCTTTTATCACAAAAATGCGATTTTCTTTTGAATCAAAATGATGCATCGTGATTTCTACGGTTCACAATCTAGAAAAAAATATTTATAGATATATTTCGAACTGATGTATTGTTCTGTTTATCAGGATCATGCAGATAATTAATGAGCAAGTGTGATTGGGTACAATGAAAAGGATTTTACGAACCCGGGCAGTGGATTTTACGAACAAGGGCACTTGTCAAACATTGGATTTTACGAACACAATCTGTATAACTCAATTAATTCGATACATAATGGTTCCTATGGGTTTTAATTTATAAATTAAAACTTAACAAATAACTTTATTTACTCTCTTTGAATCTTAGACAAGCTATATAATGTATAATATGTTTCATACCTACATAGAAATATACAATTTGGTACAGAACGCTGACATTCCATCGCGGACGAATTTCAGTATCCAGTAAAAGTATTATTTGAATGTAAAGCCTATTTTGAAATATCACTCCGTAAGTTGCATATATAATAGCTTAATAGCCGTTTTTATGCATCAAGGAAACACTAGTTCGTATTCTTAATAGTAACGGTCAAATCTATATTCGGGGAGGAGTTGCTCCTTGTTAGAAAATTTTATCTTTATCCTTTTCACTGAAGAGTTGAATTTTGTATACTGTAAATTTATATAGTATTATATCTTACTCATCATTGTTCAGTTCTAAATATTATATACATGTATATGCACAACGAATGTAACTGCAGTTTGTATGTTAACACTCGTGACGTCACAATGCATAAGATCTAAAGGAACATGCGCATTACATGTACGATAAATGTACTTGCTGTGTGTTGCATACCCGTAACAAAACACAAATTAAGACACTTATTCTTTATATGAAATACTATGTGAAAATACTAACTTTAAGCTCACCTAAGCGAAGCTCAAGTGAGCTATTGTCATAACGCCCCGTCCGTGTCCGACCGTCCGTCTGTCGTAAACGTTCAACATTTTCATCATCATCATCATCATCATCATCACAGACATCAGGGTATATTTTCAATTCTACCATGACTTGAGATTTTTCTCCCTACTACATGTACTATATAACTCGCCTGGTGTAAAATATCCATTTTCATAAGACTCTGGAGCAATTCGTAAAAAAGGAGAAATCTTACAAATTTTCCCTTCGTAGAGTCACGTGTTGACAGATTTAATATCTAAGTCATCAATCTTTTAAGGGGGTTCGAGTATCGTTATTTTGACACTGTTTGGATGGTCAAACTAACTTTATTTTTTCTCTAAACTAAAAATCTATCTTCAGATATTCTAAAATGTATAAAATATATGCATCATGCAGGGCATCTTTAGGGTCTAATACTTGGACAAAGTCGAGCACTGATATTTTGCCCAAATTTTGAGTATATCCAAGGAAAACTGAATAAAAATGAATATATTAAGGTATCTAAAGTCAAATTTTCTAACGGAAAAAACTTGTTTAAGAACTGCAGGTACTTATTATTAGCAGTAGAAGACAAGACAATTGTAATATTTTAAGAAATAGCAATGAAATGGTAAAAAATGTCAAAATTTGCGGGCTAATATATGATGTCAAAATATGCCAGAGACTATATTCATATGCCCTTAAATTAAAGGAAACCCCCTGCAAGGTACCTTTTTCGTCATTTACATGTTTTAAGGGTGAAACAATTTATAAGTATAACAAATTCTAAGGAGTTTTGACCATAACTTTTTAAGATATTGTAAATTTAAATACAGAAATGCTATATTTTAAGCCAAAATTGTAAAAAACTTGTATGACAAACAAAAAAGTTCTAAAAGTTGAAGGATTTATTATTCAAACATGATTAAATATTTGTTAAACAAACTATTTTAAACATCTGCAATTAATTAAGGCAATACAACGGTATTCTTATATATTTTGGAAATTATTGATGACATCACGCGATACCCGAACCACCTTAAAGCAGAAGTGTCTGGCTAGACAGAAACCCTCTTAGCTTGGTCGTTTGTTGAAGGATCTTGAAGAGGATTAATTCAAAATTCGAGAATATTTCGACAGTAACTGATGATAATAAGAACTTCAGTTATGCTGTCAGGTTGGATCTCAATTGGAAATTGAATTTTTATTTTCAACATTGAACATCCCCGCCCCTTCCCCCCCCCCCCCCCCAAACACACACACGAGATTCAGAATGTCATTTTAACCAAGTGTGTATCAATAATATAACTTTCGTACAAGTCATTCAAAATCAGTTAAGTTGTGCCAATACGCAAAAACTGTGTCACAATACATTTTAGAAAGAAACATTGAATCATTGACAGATTTTTTTTGCTTTTACATTTTACGTGCATTAGTTGCTATTCCTCCATATGCCTCATGATTACCTTTGAATTCGATGTGTGGATTTTTCTATCATATAAGGGTTGTATTTGACAAAAAATACGCGTCACAAACTGAGTTATATGATAAAATGGGTAATCTGTGACGCGAAAATGTATTAAATTCAAAATATTTCGCGCATATTTTAATAAAAGTAATATCAGTATTTTAAAAAATCGAGATCATTTCATACGCTTTGTAGTATTTTACTCTGAATTATACTAAACTCGATTGTCACAAGCTTTACGGTGAATTACGTTACAAAATCTTTAAAGATCTAGGATGAGTTAAAATTAGAATTATATAATATCATAACAATACTTTTCTAACTTATAATAGACCAAACTTTAATAGATTGAAATATTTCTTCCAGAGGGAAGGGATGATAACAAATAAAAACACAAACACTCAGATATAAAAAATGTGTATTTGAGTGTTTGTGTTTTATTTTCAAACTTAAATAGTTTTTCACTGAATGTTTTACATTCGTTTCATTTTCAGAAAAAATCCTTTTATTTCTTATTTTCTGAAAGATTCACTGATTTTGTGAATTACGTTACGCTGCTTTTACTGTGATAAGAATCGCAGAGTGCATTTCTATGGTCATGTCGTAATCGGGTGCTTATGCCTTTATGTAAAGACAATCACAATTTGATTAAAGCTCCCTTACGTTCGGAGAGACAGATAATAAACACAGATACATGTAAAAAAAACATGACCGTGAATTATGTAACGGTGAATATTGATAGCCAAGAACATTATACATTTACGGGGGATTTTTAAATCTTGGAGTGTTAAGGCACGGTCCATTTGATATTCTGGGGGGGATTGGTTTTTTTTTTTCGAAAAAAATTAATTTTGCTCTGAATTTTGAAATTTTTCCGGCTCACTTCGCTCGCCGCAGTGTTCAATCTATCGAAAAATTTTTGGCTCGCTTCGCTCGCCATACATAGTTTTCTATCAATCATTACTTACTAATGTCAAAGTTCATATATTTGAAAATATCAAAAGTGTTAACAATACTTATGTATAACTATTTTAAAAAACATGTTGCATATAACCCTTAGAGTCTCAATTTTATGTTCTTGTAAGCTTGGAAGGAGAACTTCAGTTATTCACCATTTTACAATTCTACATTTTAAAATTTGTCGACAAGACCTTCCCCAAAGACCCTCTTATATTCATGTACCTTATATAAATTTTGTTTATTTAGAATTGTAGTGTACAAATCTTTTATCTCTCTGTTTAGAATTGACTTGAATACTTGCATAAAAATAAAGTATATATCAATATTTAAAGTTCTGAATAAAAATATAAATAATATCTATTGATAAAACACAAACATTTTTAATATATATACACATCACTTTGTTAAAAAAAAATTTCCTTGCTCTGACTTTGCAAGAAAAAAATAATTTTGCCCCGGTCCAAGGCGAAAAAAATAATCTTGCTCCGACAAAAAAACCCCAAGCCCCCTCCCCTCCCCCCCTAGAATATCAAATGGACCGTGCCTAACTTGATTCTGTGATTAATAGAGAGTAAATAATGTTGTTAGTGCAGAAAAAACACATTTTTTTGGTATTAGATGTTGAATTGTATTTACTAAAGTCAATTTCAGCGTCTGTATACAATTAAACGTTCTATATTCAAGAAGATATTATCATTTACCTTTGATAGATTATTCACTAAAGAAATTTACGATCTGCTGAAACCATGAACATGATGAAGGTATTGAATATTTTTTTCTTCTATTTTTCACTTCCAATTAAGAAAACGCACATAACAAGAATAGTAACACTACTCTAATATGAAAAAAGTTAGTCCTTTTCCATCTAAAGCTGAAAGTTAGGATGAAATCAAAATCTTGCTTACGATGAAACAGTTCTAATTTTATAGTATATGAAATTAGACAACATTATACTACGATAAGATAAGATAAGATACGATAAGAGAGAGAGAGAGAGAGAGAGAGAGAGAGAGAGAGAGAGAGAGAGGGAGAGAGAGAGAGAGAGAGAGAGAGAGAGAGAGAGAGAGAGAGAGAGAGAGAGTCTTACCTTTACGTCTTTATCTTGCCGTTTGTAAATGCTTATGTGAAGCGTACAATACGAACTGTTCGAATAGCATTTGAAGTGTCGGATCTATCTTTTGAGTAAGGGGTGGGGGGCGTGTATTGGCAAGGGGTCCGGTGCTTGTTTACAGCAATACTTACTAAAAATTTAAGAAATGTTCGTAACTCTTGAGCGCCTAGTTACTAACTTCTTATAAACTAGTTTCTTTTGTATGTAGTATGTAGAAATGCTATTAGAAAGGAGTGAAAAAGATTTTAAGCTCTTATTTGATAATGAATGTTACGAAAATTTCTAAAATTGTTCGTAAGTATTTTTGTAAAACAGGCTCCAGGGGGTGGCTTAAGTCCAAAGCGGGTCAAAAGTGAAGCTATGGTATGATGACAAGTTGTAAGGGGGTGGGGGGGGGGGGGCGTGACTGCATTTCAGCCTTTTTAGGACCCATGGAATTCAAGGCTCTCAGAGTTGGGTTTTTAATTGATTAAAAAATGGAAATTGATGCCTTTAACAATTATATACAGTAGTTAATCATTTATTGATATTTACTCTTGATGTAGATGGAAAATTATAATATTACCAGTGATTTGAAAATATTTGGGGGCGGGAGGGTGGAAGGGGCGAAAGCCCCTTACGCCAACCTCTCCACTGACATGGCCTTCACAAGAACTATTCCCAGTATTTCGTACATATTCATAAAAAAAACATCTATTTGATATTCTCACGGTTTATTCTCGAAAATAAAAATTGGAAAAGGCGTTGTCGGGAAAAGAAATTAATATGTTCCGAAAAAAGGCAATAAACAGAAAGCCATCGGCGGGATAAATTCGTTATTCAATGTAGACTCAGTTTTATCATCGACCATCTTGAAATTTATACATGCATTTCTGTATCGCTTGCATTTTTTATGATCTGTTTCTGGTGGTTTGAAGACCATTTTATTTCATCAATGTAACAGATATAATTCACGACAAACTATAATACTGCCTTTTTAAAAAAGTTTTTATCTATTATTTTTATTATTATTATTATTATTTTTTGTTGGTATTTTTGTATTATACACAGTTAAACAATACATAGACAATACATCAGACGTCAACACGCATACACCATTCACACGTCTTGCATACTTATATTAATCTAATAGTATGGAGAGTTTTCCACATTTCTCTGAAAACATTTCATTTTTCATATTTTTCTTAAAGATATACTTTTCAATTTTAAGATAAGATATTATATCAATTTTTTGCACCTTCTAGAGAGGGATGGCATTTTAGATTAGAGTTTTTTTTGGTCTAAAAATATACTTTTTAAACTAGAATAATTATGATGTTGATATTGCTATTATTATCATTTACTATCCCAAACATTAACATGCTTTTTACATGTAAGTTTTTATCTATGTTGCAGATATTATGTAGCCAAATGTTAAGATCAAGCCAAAGTCGTTGTGAATGAGAGCAAAAACAAAATATATGCGAAATGGTTTCAGGAAATGTGTTACAAAAGGAGCACATGTATGATAGTATCGCTTATTCCAATCTTAAATAAAAGAGTATTCGTTCCTAATATGCGATGTGATATTATATTTATATTATATAAAGTATTAAAGAAAATTATATTGTCTTTTTTTCAAAAGATTATCATGATCATCAGACTCTCAAACCCAAATTTTCGCTTTGCTGTTTTGAGAGATTTACTGTTGATCTCTTCTTTTCCTATGCATTAAGTTATACGTGTAAGTCATGTGTAGAATGCTATTTTCCCTTTCACTACAGTAAAAATGGGAAATTACGTGTTTTGTAAAGCGTGTTCGTAAAATCCAGTGCCCGCGTTCGTAAAATCCATTTTCCTTACTTGCCCGCATTCGTAAAATCCATTTTCGAATACCCCTGTCCTGTAGAATGCCGTTTAACTCGTGAATACTTCGTTGCCCATGATATATTTTTACGATTCAGATTTACAGATGTCCCGTCTTGAAATTCCATGTATAATATGAATCGAAAAGAACCCTGCTCGGAAAAATTTCATGTTTATGTGAAAATGTAGAAGGAAAAATATTTCATATCGTCATTACGCAAAAATTTGAAAATGTAAAAAGAAACGCAAAAGACACATTATAAAGAAATATGTGTACTCGAAGAATCTAGTCTTCGCATTGATACAAGCTGTGTAAGAAAAGAGATATACTAGTACTTTTAACGGCACCCCTTATACGTCAAGAACGAATTTGCCCGATTCGTAAAATCCTGCCCGGTTCGTAAAATCCGTTTACCCGGTGTGTTAATAAATTGTAAAGATAATTCAATAGGCGAGTGATCGGAACGATAAGCAATATGCAATTTCTTAATCTTCCTGGGCACCTGGTCTCACTCCCATATCGGGAGTTCGCTTCTTTTCATGTGGTGGAGGTTTTTGTTTATTTGCTTTGGTTCCTGATTTTGTATGCCTTCGGTTTCTGATTTACTGAATTATCGATTTTGTGCTGTATACAGGGATATGGTCATTATCCATATTTGTCATGATATGAAAGGTTCAAGATTGGAAGACGTAAGAAAATAATTTATTATTTGGTCCGTGCCATGTAAAGCGAAATGTTTCTGGATTTAAAATTCTCCAAACATCATGCAAATCCAGTAAAGACATCATTTTGATAATCTGTTCATTTGCTTTAATATTATTATTTTGTTTGTAGTTTTTAGCTCGACTGCACTTTAGTGCAAAAGAGCTATTGCAATACCCCCGGCGTCGGCGTCCGCGTCGGCCGAACTAGATGATAAGGTTTTTTTGTTTTGTTTTTTTATTTAAAATCACATCATATAAATATACAACTTTAACATAACAGAAACAATTTTCTCTATTTCTTAACATAATGTAAATTAATTTCTCTGAGTTTTAAGAAAATAAATCATAATCTCCGAACGAATAGGTTTGCGCCGCCCGCATTTTACAAAACATACAGTTTGACGCAGACGATCTCTATCAATCACAATATTACAAGCTTCTCATGGATCGCTGCAATGTAACCTGTTTGATCATTATTGATTATTTTTGAAAGAATGTTTTTAATTCGCTGTGCTATAGTGTAGGCAATAAGTTTAGTATCTACATTTAACCAAGTTATCGGACGGTAATTACTGATGAGTTTTGTGTCATTTTTCTTATGAATCAGTGATATTATTCCTAGTTTTTGTGAATTTGTGAGTTGTCCATTTTGATAGCATTTGTTAAAAGTATGTATCATAACCTCTTTTAAATCTTCCCAAAAGGTTCTGTAGAACTCTACACTCAAACCATCCTGGTCTGGGGAACGATTTAATTTCATTTTAAACAGCGATTCTTTACATTCATCTATTGTAAGAATACCCTCTAGTTTGTTGCTTTCTTCGTCTGTTAATTTATGATCAGTATGAACATTTTCAATGTATGTGTTGATTTGATTTACGTCTGGTTTTGTCGAATTATATATTTCATCATGATATTCTTTGATTATCTCCATTATTTTATCTGACTTATTATGCACTTGCCCCTTATCATCTTTTATTGATGTTATTGATTTTTTTTTATTGTCTCTGTTTTTCCAACCCAAGAAAGAATTTCGTATTTTTTCCCCTTCTTCCACCCATTTTATCCTTGACCTTATTTGGGTGCCTTTTGCTTTTTTATTATATAGGTTTTCAATTTTATTTTCTGTGTCTTCTATTGGAATTCCAATGGGGACCAATTGTGCCCCACTCCTTGTCGACATTTTCCTTTACTTGTACGAAGCTGAATTCATTCAATCTTTGGTCTCTGAAGGGAAAAGATACTTAGCTTCTGACTTCAGCTTCACTTACAGATACATAGACGATGTGTTGTCAGTAGTAAGGAGTGCACAATATCTTCCTTACTCCCTGGCGCTCCCTGGCCCGTTTGATGGCCCAGAGGGCTATTTTTATGGCCCAGGAGGATGTCCGCCAAGATGGCGGCCCCTATGACGCGCTTACCAAGATGGCGTCCCTACTCGAAGGAGACAAGGAGAAGGAGACCGTTTTATGTTGATTTTAATCGGAAAATTCTAACACTCTGATGATTTTAAGGAGTGGCTCCCACCTGCCACGCACCTCTGTTCACTTGGACCCGACACTAATATAGTGTTTCGGCGGTGTGATACGAGGTTATTCAATATTTGTTATACATAGTATAATAATATTTTTTCTATAAGTATATTATATATACTGCAAATCTGCCATCGTCAGGAGTCCTTTGCATTTCATTCAGTGATTGATATAATTCACTTAATTTTTGCTGATGTGAGCGTATTGCTCAAGTTTTTGTGTTTGCAATATGCTACAATAGGCATATCTCTGAATATTTGTCTGCATTCTGCATCAAGTATGTGCCAATATTTCATCAATTTTTTCTTGATGTTTTTAATGCAGGGTTTATATGTAGTTATAAAACCAATGGGATATTTTGGTTTTTCTTTATACCTGAATTTTTCAGGGCAACCAAACGGTCACTATTTTCTACAGCGCTGCTAATTGATTTCTCGATTTCATTAGAGTCATAGCCCCTTTTGATCAAATTTGACTTGAAGTCATTGAGCATAGCGGTAAGAATATCGTTATCGCTAGTGTTGCGCAAGTACCTAATTGTTTCTCCCTGTATCAGGCCTCTGAATACAGAGGGATGATGTGCGCTATTGCGATCCAAATATTGGAAAGTGTTTGTTGGTTTGATATATGTTTTGACATCTAAAATGTTAGTGTCATTAAACCTTGCACCTTTGAACATTGTAGTGTCAAGAAAATTCATTTGCTCATTTGAAATTTCAAATGTAAATTTCAAAAGGGGATGATAGCTATTAGCTAATGTGAACAGTTCGTGAATTTCACGCTCAGTTCCATGATAGATTATAAACCCATCATCTCTGTAGCGACCATGATATATTATGTTGCATCTATGAGTAAATGACTTGATAATATCTGTTGTGATTTCGAACATCCGTATATCACATACAGACGGGCTGCATCTCGATCCCATTGCACATCCTATTATTTGTTTATATATTTTGAATTAAACTCGAAAACATTGTTTTCAAGTACT
Organism: Pinctada imbricata; assembly: GCA_033119305.1. NCBI lineage: Eukaryota > Metazoa > Mollusca > Bivalvia > Pterioida > Pteriidae > Pinctada > Pinctada imbricata. The sequence goes on from VSWD01000005.1 coordinate 23,138,752, forward strand.
AATCTTAGCAAAATCATTGACTGGTCTTGCGGGGATTTGATAAACATTCTTATGAAATCGAGAGTATGCATTCTTTACAGCTGTTATCAATTCATCGAATTGCATGTATGTGTAAAGAGAGGTTACATCGTAACTGACCAGCAGACACTCTGTAGGAAGTATTATTCCTACCATTTTCAATATGAAGTCAGAGCTATCCCTGATGTAGGTCGAATGAGTATTTACGATAGGTATTAAAAAGTAATCAACATACTGACTGATACGTTCAGTAGGTGACCCATTCTGGGAAATTATTGGTCTTCCTGGCGGAGAAACTTTTTGTTTACAAAGTCCATCTGTAATTACAGATTTAAATACCTGATTATCAAGTTTATGAATTTTAGGGAGCAGATATAACCTGTCGACCCTAGAATTAGTTTTTGTATTCATATGTGGTTTTGTCAAAGACACCCTTATGATTCATTTTCTCAATAATATCAATTAATTTGCTCAATGTCAAATTCGTGTAACTCTGTGTAGTATCTAGAATTTAATTGGCGTTCACCCTCTTTGATATAATCTGACTTTATCATTATAACACACATGTTATTTTTGTCAGCTTTTTTTATAATGATATCATCGTTATTTCGGAGTGATCTTATTGCCTCTCGTTCGATTTTCTGAACATTGTCAGTGAACTTTTGTACTTCGATCGAAGAAAGTTCAAGTTTCGTTTTATCAATATAGGTCTGTAGTGCATGATTTGTTTCATTTGGTTGAAATCCACTTTTCATGCGAAATGGATGCAATGTGGTTTCGGCATTGGAAAACATGTATTTGCATTGCATTTTTCGAGCAAATTCATCAAAATTATTGATCAAAAGATTTTTTGCCTTCTTGTTGGATGGGATAGGGATGAATTTCAACCCTCTTGCAAGAAGTAGATACTCACCATCGGTGAGTTTGTGGTTCGTAAGATTAAACACATGTTGCCGTGCATCCTGAACTTTTGAAAAAAGTTCGCGATTTTTCCTAGCTATTCTATTCATTGCTCTAGATTTCCTTCTTTTTATCTTAGTGTTTCGATCGAAACGACGTGCCATGCTGAAATGAAGAAAATTATACATTCGCTATAGTGATAAAACTTTGGGTCACGTGATAATTCCAACTAATCAAATGAGCATTATGCTTGGAAAGAGACAAACGCAAACACGTAGTTATAACATTTAATGATACATTCCAGACATAATAAAGTGACATACATCAATTTTCAGTATGTAACATCCGTTTATGTCTATTGATATTTATGGAGGACTGACAGTGTCTGATTATTTAAAGTCAATAAGGTTTGAAAGCCTTGCGTTGTTTTTTGCCAACTTGAAATTAAGTGTTCTTTGTCACAGGTTTTAATTTCATCTCCCTCGTATCCGATCGGATTTTTGTACGAAAGTCAAGGAGCCATTTATCAAATTGTTCCTTTTTCTCACTCATACGAACATTTAATTGAGTCCTTGCGTTCCCACTAATGGGGGTCTCCGTTCCGAGTTTTAGGAGTGCATTCTGCCTGATTGTTTTCAATCCTTCATTGCAGGTTTGTATTTGTGTGTCTAGGAATCCAATAGCCTTTTGTGTTGCACTTTTCTTCAAGTCTTCCATTTCGGAATTCCAGAGATCCTTGACTTCATCGCTCAATTTCTGATCTCCTAGATTTGGACGACAGTCCAATCGTACGTGCATAAATGGCGGCAGTTTTCCAGAGGAAAGTCAATAGGAAAGTCCCTCTCTGCCACACGCTATTTTGTGCCTTAATTCCAGTTTTGCTGCAAATGCCTCGCATGCATCGGATATCGTATCCTTCAGTCCTTCTGACTCAGTGTCATTGCTGCTTGTTTGAGGATTTGAGAGATCAAGGCTGTAGTCAAAGTCATCTTCGACACTTTCCCGTTGCAGTCTATTGAAATGTTCCTGGTTACCAGGAATTGTGTCATCACTTGCATCCATTTCAGGTTTTTTTGAGAGTGACAAACGACTCATCGTACTAAGTAAGAGGTAGAAATGAATTAAAATTCTTGAAACATTTAATGATATCCATCAGATTTCAAAGGATGTGATCTGGCATCGCCGAAACAGATCAATTAGATTGGATCAAATGATAGGAAGTACGGATCGCAAACATCAAAGTTCGCGATTCACGAGAATTATGATTTTAAGGAGTGGCTCCCACCTTCCACGCACCTCTGTTCACTTGGACCCGACACTAATATAGTGTTTCGGCGGTGTGATACGAGGTTATTCAATATTTGATACACATAGTATAATAATATTTTTTCTATAAGTATATTATATATACTGCAAATCCGCCATCGTCAGGAGTCCTTTGCATTTCATTAAGTGATTGATATAATTCACTTAATTTTTGCTGATGTGAGCATATTGCTTAAGGGTCCAAGTGAACAGAGGTGCGTGGCAGGTGGGAGCCACTCCTTAAAATCAAGCTGTGTGATAACCTCAGGGTCTTTAAATATAGACTCGAATCTGGTGCTCACAGTTGATTTTAATCGGTAAATTCTAACCCTCTGATTGATTTTATCCATTCGTAAAGGGGGTCGAGCTGTACATCCTCTTTCTTTGCCCAACGTCTTGCATATTCCTCACAAGAGTCCATGATAATTTTGACATTTTGGTTCCATGTAAAGGACATACTTTCTCTGTATTTGGGACCCTTTTTAACAATTCTCTCAACTTGTCGTTCTTGACTATACTAAGGTCACCAGTAATAACGTATCCACAAGGAGAGTAGTTGAAATCCGATGAAGAATAATCGCAAGGAAGTGGATGTAGTGATCGAGGGATTACTTAAATCAATACACTGCAAGAATTTTTGTAATTGTAAATTTTAGATGCAACTGTTGGTGTGTAGCTATATGAAATACAAGGAGTTTCTTTTCTTTTGAAATATGGTGGGTTTTTTCTGTGACAGTTTTGTGATTCAAAATTTGACCAAGATTCAATTTATTAATACCTTTGTTTGCAAATCTTACTTTAATGAAAGGACGGTTTGTTTTCTCCTCTGATTTATCTGATCTAACTGCTTGAAATAAACGAAAAGTAGAAATGTCCAAGATGACTCCTTGTAGTCTGTATTCTGGAGAACGTGTGTCGGTATGTGTGAGGTCCTTCGTATATTCGTAGATTTCGTGTAACTTCCGTAAAGCAACTGAGTATAATTTGGTACGAATATAATGCAGGCCTAGAGGCTCATTCAAAAATGGAACCAAGTCATCGAAGGAGAAACTATGTATCTCAGGCCTATTATATTTACGAATGCCATGACTTCGAGGTCTTCTTTGTGGTCTGTTGAATAAGATAGTCATATTTACCGATTGACAACCGGGACTTGTTAAGTTTCCTAAGCTGCTGATATTATCGTTGCACCCATAGGGCGCTGCAGTGTTAAAGATTTTTTATCCAGAACTCTTCACTGTTGCGACGGAAAGGTGTGCTCAAATTGGGATTGTTTGTGAGGTGATATATTTTCTCCAGGATTCTTACTCTCATAGACAAAACAGAATGATCGGCCTGGTCAAAATGCCGATAAAGAAGTTGACTTCCTTTATTATTTATTTTTGAACGATGTCCTGACATTCTGGTCCGGAGCTTACCTTTGGTTTCACCAACATAAATCAATTCACAAAGTGAGCACTCTATTCCGTACACAACATTAGGTGTCATACAGTTTAGGTTTTCAAAACTATGCGTGTTAAATGTTTGTTTTGTAAGATTACTTGAGATATTTATCTCTACATTTTAGAAATATGTCCCGACGTTTAAATTGATATAACGATAGACCTCTGCAATTTAAACTTTCAATAGATAGATTTCTCATAATAATAAAGAAAAAACAGACGATATGATACAATGATTGCGATGCCCATTAGACAGATTTTCAATAGTTTTAGCCCATTTATCTTTACCTTATTCCAACCCCAAAAAAGTGTTATAGCTTCCATTTTCTGTTAGACTTAGTGCGATTTTATCCAGCTCTATCTGTGACATCACACCAATGTACCATTTTACAGGATAAATGGAATAACGATCATGAAACAAATAAAGAATAAAAACAAAAACAAAAGCAAAAAATAAACAACAAGGAGAGGGAAATAGAGTTGCATTGGAAACAGGAGAGCGTTATGTAGAGTGTATATACCGGTAGATTACATAACTGGTATTTCGCCACTTTAATTGAAATTCATGTGGAAAAGTATTCAAATTGATTTCTTTTCTCATCTCTTCTTTTACTTTTTTTAATATATGAAATAAGTGTACCAATTTTCAAGTATTTAAATACAACTCGCTCGAGTGTAAATACTATGTAACTCAAACGGAACCCCGACTAATCGTGTCCTTGATATGAATCAGTATTTTAAAAAAGGAGGGAAAGTAAAATTACAACGAAAACAGGACTCAGGAGAGCGTAATGTAAAAGTCGTATCCCCTATATTAATTTGCCATTGTAACTGAAAAGAACGATATAAGTATTCAGCTTGTTACTATTATTTTACTTTTGTTGCGTGATTCATTGTAAAATTAAAGTACAATTTTCTTTGGAAGAACTCGCTCTCCTGTTCATACGGTGTAATACAAAAAGGAAAACAAACAACTCTACCTAATCGAACATTCGGAAATACTTACTTATAAATGTACTTTAAAACAGGAGCGAAATGCAAAGTAACAGAAAACAGGAGAGCGTTATGTACAATCCATATCCATTACATTATTATGTATACCGTCGTAATTGTAATGAACGATAAGAGTTTAATAAATAAAAACACAAACACTCAGATACACAAATTTTCGGCCCCTTGGCCTTTATCAAGTGTAAAAAACGACGATCTATATCAATTCTAAGTAAAATCCATCCTTGCTTCTCTGGCGTTCATTGCAAATGTTTATGTTAGTCTATGACGTCATAATATTTGCGGCACATGCATGCATTTCGCGTTACCCGCGAAAAATTACAAAGTCTATGTAATAATGAACGATCCGAGAGAAGATGGTTTTAAAGAACTAAATCATGATTTATACATATATATAACATTGAATTTAAAATATTACACATATATACATAACCTATTTAAACATATCCAATAATTGTAAGGTACAAGCGCATATATGATGCCTGCAAGAAAACCCAGACAGGCCATGTCACAGACAAACAGACAACCGTTTAGTTGAAATTAAAGTAGGTCGAGATGATAGCAGAAAAGAAGGGGGACAAACATATACAAGACTAGTGATCCCTAATATTACGGACATGCTTAGTAAAGCCAATCAGATTTAGTTATATAATTAAAGAATTGTCATATTAAAAAAAAAAAAAATTAACACATGCATTGCGCGGTCGGTGGTTCCTGGTGACTTTGACTATAAATGGAGCAGTAACATTGAGATGTCAGAGGAAATTATGGAGAAATGTAATAAGGTTAAAGAAGACGCGTCCCTTAAATTAATGGAATTAACTTTGACAGCGTGTAAACACAAAGTTTCGGATCTAACAGATGAAATCAAAATTAAAGAGAAATGGCATGATACGGAAACAATAAAACGGACCGACAGGGATGAGGAAGCTGAAATGAATCGCATGAAAAAAATTAAAGACAAAAAACTAGAAAAATATTCATCACAGGAAACGGAAGTGTGTGTGACTGGAGACGGGAACTGTTTTTATCGGTGTCTGAGTGTTTATTTCCATGGTGACGAGACACTACACGGAACTATTCGGAAAGACTTAATCAACTTTATGAGCCTGAATACCGAGAAATTCCAGACTTTCATAGATGGGCCAGTTGGTAGACACCTCCTACAACAGACGTATACAGACGCCAGGACAGAGTCATGGGCGACGGAAGCAGAAATCATGGCGGCTTCAGCATTGTATGGGATAAACGTTAAGGTTAAGGCTAAGTATCAGGGGAGGTATGTATGGCACGCGCATTCTTTTCGACTTGATGATGATTTTGACTCAGAAATCCCATATAAAGATAGTATCAAATTGTTCTTTAAATCTAATCACTATAATCTTCTTTTGCAAAAACTGCCGACGGTGACGGTCCAGACGGGGAGGGCATCGATCCGCAGACAAGAGTGGACTGGTTCGACTTCACTTCCACCAAAGATGACCTTGATTTACAACCGGAAGTAGAGGTTTCGACGACCCCCAAGGTGACCCTTAAGGAACCCGCTATTCAGACAGACTGTAAAATGAAAGAGTACCAAAAGAAAACTAAAAAGCAAAGTGTAAACAGAATTCCGAGGAGAAAACAAGCTACAAAACCGAAAACAAACCGCGATAAAATTCATAAAATCCCAGAGAACAGTTTAGGAGATGAAGATAGATCTAAATATGACGGTAAAAACACTACGGTAAAATGCAAATCAAATGAGGATGAGAAAGTTACAAACCTGTCAAAATACGAACTCAAGGAACATGAAATTTCGCTTTTAACGAAAGGTTTGAAATTCATACCGGATAGGTCAAAGATTGATATAACAAAATTATTAGCTGATTTGACAGAATGGGAGAGACGCATGAGGCTTCGTGAATTTTTCTATAATGCGCAGAACAACGAAACGGATACGCGAGAGGATACCGAGGAAAGATTCGTGGAGAAAAAGAAAAGTTTTTTTCACGCCGAAAACAGGAAGGGACCAATGGTTAGACACGTACGTTGAACTTGTTAGGAATGACATCGTTAACAGTCTTCGTAAGGCAGGTAAACTTAACATCACGCGTGAGGGGAAAACCGCTTTTTATTCATTGTTGGAAAACCAAGAGATAGTAATTAGACCCGCCGATAAAGGTTCAGGTATTGTTATTCTCGACAAGGACAAGTATATTGAAAAACTCCAAGAAGAAATGAAAGAGAGCAAATCTTACGTGGAAACTAAAGATTGCATAACAAATGAAACAGTGAAGAAACTTAAGAAACTCGTGAACAAAATGTATAAGGAAGGAGCGATTTCTAAAGATCTCAAACAGTATCTAATTCCAAAATACCCGACTTCCGGTAAATTAAAAGGTAACCCGAAATTACACAAAAATTGCTTGCCCCTGAGGACGATAGTGAGCGGAATAAACACGCCGACGGAGAGACTTGCAGAAGTTGCGGAATACGAATTAAATCAGTACGTGATTCAAAGCCCTACTTATATTCGAGACACAACGGATTTTATTTCAAAGTTAAAATACATAAATGTCGACATTCCAGATAACGCTTTATTGTTTTGTTTTGACGTATGTAAACTTTATCCATCAATTCCTAGAAAGGAGGGACTCGCAGCGTGTTGAGAAGCATTTGATAACAGAGCCAATCCTTTGATTCCGACTGAAAACGCGATCGAAATGGTAGAAATGGTTTTGGACTTTAATGGATTCAGTTTCGGAGAGAAAAATTATAAACAGGTTGAAGGAGTGGCGATTGGATCTAGACTAGGTAGGAATTTCGCGTGCGCATATATGCGCAAGTGGGACGAAGAACTTCTAAAATACGAAAAAGCCCCTCTTTTCTACAAAAGGTATATCGACGATGGATTTGGTATTTGGAACGGAGACTTAGATTCATTACAGAAATTTGCCGAATACGCGAACAAAATACACGAAAACATCAAAATTGAACTACGATGGAATAAGGACTGTATAGAATTTCTCGACACCCTAGTTAAGAAGGAAAAGAGCCATATTTATACAGATTTATTTTCGAAACCGACAGATAAGCATCTATTCCTTAGATCGGATTCTTGTCACCCGCCGCACACGAAAAAGGGTCTAGCATATGGCCTAGGATTAAGATTAAAACGGATTTGCGAGAGGGACGAGGATTATAAAAAACATCGTCAGGAACTTAAAGTTCAACTACGGAAACGCGGATACAGCAGTAACTTAATCGAACAACAACTTAGTAAAGCCGATAAGCTGGACAAAGAGGATCTATTACGCCGTAAGAATGGTAACAACGCGAAATCAAAAAGAGTTCTCCTAGTTTTAACTTATTCTAAACTCTTGCCGGATGTGCGTAATATTTTACGGAAGCACCAGAATACACTTTTCCGATCCGAACGAATGCGCGAGATTTTCCCGGAAATTCCTATTCTGGCTTTTAGACGCGATAAAAACCTATGTGACACACTTGTACACAGGAAAACATCGAATGCTTTAAAACATGTGAGAAAAAATGTGATTGCGCAGTGTGTAAAATTATCAAAACGGATGAAATTGAAGATACTAAAGGGTCTAGAAAGTTCAAAGTAGTTACGGATGCGAAATGTACCGACAGAAATTTGATATACGCGTTAATTTGTGATAAGTGTGAAAAGACAGTATATGTAGGCGAAACCGAACGAACACTAAAGGAGAGGACCGAGGAACATAGACGTGACATAAAGTACCAACGAGATAAACCGATAATGAGACATTTCAAAGATCATGATGAGCGCGATCTACGAGTGGCCGTGATGTCTAGGACTACGCGTGAGGATAAAAATTACAGACTAATTGTTGAAGAAAACTGGATAAAAAATCTTGAAACTAGAACACCAAATGGTTGTAATATTAAAACGAACCTCTGAATACATGCAAACATTTTTTTTAAACATACAATAAAAGGTGTACACACAGGGAAAGGCAGGTGCCACTGTGTGCGTGTAAATTTTTTTTTTTAATATGACAATTCTTTAATGATATAACTAAATCTGATTGGCTTTACTAAGCATGTCCGTAATATTAGGGATCACTAGTCTTGTATATGTTTGTCCCCCTTCTTTTCTGCTATCATCTCGACCTACTTTAATTTCATCTAAACGGTTGTCTGTTTGTCTGTGACATGGTCTGTCTGGGTTTTCTTCCAGGCATCATATATGCGCTTGTACCTTACAATTATTGGATATGTTTAAATAGTTTATGTATATATGTGTAATATTTTAAATTCAATGTTATATATATGTATAAATCATGATTTAGTTCTTTAAAACCATCTTCTCTCGGATCGTTCATTATTACATAGACTTTGTAACTTTTCGCGGGTAACGCGAAATGCATGCATGTGCCGCGAATATTATGACGTCATAGACTAACATAAACATTTGCAATGAACGCCAGAGAAGCAAGGATGGATTTTACTTAGAATTGTTATAGATCGTCGTTCTTACACTTGATAAAGGCCAAGGGGCCGAAAATTTGTGTATCTGAGTGTTTGTGTTTTTATTTGTTATCATCCCTTCCCTCTGGAAGAAATATTTGAATCTACTGATAAGAGTTTATATTCTGATTCTGCTTAATTATTCTTTTTTTGCGTATTTCAATGTAAAAATTAAGGTACTAATTTCCAAGTACGTACAGCTCGTTCTCCTGTTAGTACAGTGTAATACTGAAAGGAAAACAAACAACTCCGACTAATCGAACACTCAAAATACTTGTTTATATATGAAATACCTCATGCGTGGATAAAGCGTACATGTCTTGTACCTTCAAAGAGATCAAAGCGATGAACCGTTAATGATCGTAATAGCAATATGAGAGTTAACTTCTCTGATAGAAGAGAACCACAACTAGTTAAATTTCTCTTTTTACTTATGGCTACGAAAGGATGTTCTTTTATATATACAAGCTTATTTTGTTTCCTTTCGTTTGGAGACATAGCGCGCAAATCAGCAAGGAGTTTTTTCCGCAACTTATTAGCGGCTGGGTTCAAATCTGGAATTACGCTGAATCCACATCCTTTAGGAAGCTTGCGCGCAGCCATGAGACTATCATCACGATCCAAGAGATTATTGAAATGGACTATAATACCCCGCTTCTTCGGATCACCGGAAGGTAACCTGTGCACTGTCTGAAATAACATTTGTTCTACCTTTATGGATTCAAATTTGAGAGAATCGACCATAAACATTCGAACTTTGCTATTCGCATCCCGTGGATTTTCCTTAAGATCGCCAACTATACCATTGAACACCACGTTCCACTTTCGGTCCATCTGCTCCAGTTTTTCTCTCTCGTGCGATTCGTCAGCTATAGCCTGCTCTATATTCACAATGCTCCCCACTTTTCCCTCGATTTCCCAACAAATCCAGCAAAAGGGAGAAAATTGCTGGATTTGTTGGGAAATCGAGGGAAAAGTGGGGAGATTTAACCTCCATGTAAGGTGGCCCCTGTGATCCGACTAAGCTGTTTCTCGTTAATTATATACCACTTTGTTTGTTTGTTTGTTTTTTCTTACCAAAGACAAATTGATAAATGCGACAAAAAATTAATGAGCGATAAAAATCGATAAGACTGTGCGAGTCGAAGTTTCCCCATATTTCCCCCAAATTCTTGAACTCTCCGCTTTTCCCGCGAATACACCCAGAAAGGCTTTTGATTGGTCATGTTAATATGTGTTATAATGGAATTTTCCTACGGATCAAACAATTTGTGAATGAATACGAAGAGTGTTGCATCTTGAGTTGTCCAGTGTAAATGTATCTATTTTCTAACTTGTCAGAATGATAAAAACATACGTCTCTATAAGTACTACTCTTAAGTCTTTATTTTAAGAGTAAAAATTTTAAATCTATTTCGACGGCTTCGAAAGCTAATACTTGTTTATACAATGTATCTTTTAATGATTGCTCTACATTCTCAGCATAACTTTCTAGGTCATCGACACGCTTTCTCATCCCAAACAGTTCCTCTCGAACACTCTTTAAGGGGTATGGACAAAAGTTTATCGGCCATATTGGATTTGACGTGAAGCATACTTGAAAATCTGTCGTTCTGCAGAATAAAGACTCCAATTTGAACCATATTAATACTTACTTTTCTTTACCTCAACATCGTCATTTCCCCATCTTTTTTAGCAAAAACTGCATTAATATTTGTATATGACAACCATTTGAACTTAGTGCACCGAACTGCGCAGCTACAGGTTTGCAGGATTCATGATTAATACTACAACCTACTTTAAACGTTACTATCATCATATGTCTACAAACATTTGTCCTCCAATTTTGATCATACTTTCTCAAAATACCGGGTATCTTCATTTAACACGCGGGGGTCTAGTAGCCATATCAACATAGAAAGGAATCCAGGGGCGTATCCCCGGAATGTTGTATATTTGTAATTTGTTACCAATAATTCACAAGACTATCCCACTTTTCTAATGTATATCATGTAAAATTAATAAATGAATCGCTAACAGTCGAAATTCTAGTGAATTACCCAAGGAACTTCAAAATCGTTTATTTTTTTCTACCTATGTTCGGGCGGATCGGCACGTGAAAATGGGTACCTGTAAAAACTCGTGTTCGAAAAGACCCCGTGTTGTATTAACAAGAGATTTATAAGATTATGAGACATTGTACTCAAAATCGAAGGACAAATGTTTGTAGATATAGTTTCAATGTAATGTTTAAGGTAAGTTATAGTAATATTCATAAATTCTTCTGAAGTGCAGCTGTGCAGTTCGGTGCATGAATTTAAAAAGTTTCTAATGTTAAAATCTTGATGTAATTTTCCGTAGAAAATATGGGAAAACGTAGCTATTAAGGTCGGGAATACTTGGGATTAAAATAGTTGAAGTTGGAGCCATGACTCGGTGTAAGGAAAGATTTTCAATAACGCACTACATAAAATCCAATATGGCGAATAACAGTTTGTCCATACCCCTTAATTCACGACTGCTACTCAAATGCATAAGTGCAAAACATTCGTTCAAGCTTTTCCCATCATACATAACTTTTAGTTTTTCATACTCAGTTTTTTTTTTCATTTTGGGAGATAGGCAATGGGTTTACTTGAGACGTTGGGGTTGATATGTCCATTTGTACCTCACTACTTACTGCCTCTGATTGGGACGCCATTTTTACCCGTGACACGTAGCACTATACAAAAATGTGCGTTTTCGGGACGGTTATTTCGAAACAAAAAGTATGTTCAGGATCAAATATAACCACTGCACACAATTAAAAGCGGGAAAGAATGTTAAGGGATGTGTTAAAAGGTACATATAAAGCTAATTAAGTAGGAGCTGGATATTTGACACGTACTCACTCGTTCATTGCTAAACCGGAAATTCTTGAAAATTTTCTGGCTCACTTCCCTCGCCGCAGTTTTGAATTTATATCAAAATTGTTTTGCCTCGCTCCGCTCGCCATAGTTTTAAACATTATTTACTAATGGCAAAGTTCGTACATTTAAAGATATCAAAAGTTATACATGTATGTGAGTGAAAAAGGGTTTCTTTAAAGGCTTAAATATACTATCAATATTTATGTTCATGTACTACTATTGATACATATTGCATGTATCCCATAGAGTCTAATTTTATATCCTTGTAAGCTTGGATTAAGAAAACTTCAGTTCTTTACAAATTCGCAATTCTGCATTTAAAAATTTGTCTAGAAAACCTTCCCCTCAGACCCTCTTATATACATGTACCTTATATAAAATATTGAGAATTGTACGTATTGTATAAATCTTTTATCTCACTGTTTAGAAGTGAATTGAATACATGTGTACTTGCATAAAATAAATTAGTAATATATTAATATTCAGAGTTTTGAGTAAAAATATCAATAATTTCTATTGATAAAACACAAACATTCTTAATATGCGCATCACTTTGTTAAAAAAAATTCCTTGTTCCAACTTTGCAAGAAAAAAAATTATTTTGCCCCGGTCTGGGGCGAAAAAATAATCTTGCTCCGACAAAAAACCCAAGTCACCCCCTTATTATCAAATGGACCGTGCCTAAGCATCAAAGAATTCTCGGAAAACTCGGAAATCGCATGTCTCAGATTTTGATGATTTTCACTATGTAAGACAAGTTTGACCCCATGACAATGAAAATGACATTGACTTTTTGTATATATGGCCATCCGTTGCTGTGGTAACCATACCACCCCATTTTGGCCAGAAAATGGGCTTTTGCAAGTTCGAAATTCACAGCTTTCACGTCCGTTTTTCACAATATAGTCTATAGGTGGGTTATATTTTGACATATGATGAAAAACTACTTACATAAATGTTTGATATGAGAACTTACTTTTTGGTTGAAATATGGGGGGGGGGGTAATTATTTTTTATGGCAACCTGTCCATATTTTGACATTTTACAAAAATACAAAAATACACCATTTTTGGCTATTCATTATGGCTTGTTCCATTATTAACGCCGTTTTATATTGATAGGTTTAGAGAATGTCTATGGGCTTATGTAAATTCTAGACTGGAGTTGCCTGCTCTAACTTTGCTATCGCGTCGCGAAGAGACAGGTGACGCGATAGCAAAGTAAGAGCAGGCAACTCCAGTCTAGAATTTACATAAGCCCATAGACATTCTCTAAACCTATCAATATAAAACGCCGTGACCGGCGTTAATAATGGAACAAGCCATATTGAATCATTGATCCACTATGAGAAAAATATAAAAAATCCAGAGAGGGTTTTTTTTCGTTTAAAGAAAATAAATTCAATTCAAAAATGGTTACCATGGCAACATTTGCATTTTACATGATATATGTTTTTCATCAAGTACCTTAATTTATGGACAAGATAAACAACAAAATATGGTAAATTAAGCAAGTTCACAATTTTCGTGACATTTTAATATCATTTATATTGGTATCTTAGATTGGTTGCTATGGTGACCATGGCCGAAAATGTACAACTTTTTACTTTTTATTCAAATTTTCCGTCGTTTTTCGTAGTTTTTGTACATTTGAATTAAATTAAAGAGATAATTCCAGTCTCAGGTTACCATGTTTTATAAGGTGGAAATGACCTGCTTCAGATAAGTCTGGAGCCAGATCAAAACCAAATACTGTATAGCCATTTCCATATTCTTCCCTACTGATATAGTTTCCTTCATCGTGGAAGATCTTTCCAGACCCCGTAAAAAAACCTGAATAACTGCGAATAAAACGACTGCGTCCAAAGTTAGGTTGCAAAGGTTTGGCTGGAATCTGCTGTCCGTCAACATTGAGTGCCATAAACTCAATGTCATTGTGTTTAAATTGAAAGGATTCTTCGTAGCTACTCCGTTGTAAGCATCATTGTCTACCAGACCAACGAAAATGCGCTTATAGGCATTTGTCATAAAAAAATGTTCTCTTTGTTGATACTCATGCTTCCACTGGCAACGGAAAATGCCTTAGTCTCCGCCAGAAGCATCACTGATGAGAATTTAATATTCGAAACACGTGTCTGGTGCATGGAAATTGGTTTGGAATTTTCTTCAAGAAGGTATAGAGTTGGAACGCTTCGACAATATTAGTCTCAATACGCTTTATGGGATACTTGGCTTTTCCTCTATCCAAAGCTTTGATGTAAACAATTCTGACCGTGTTACTGATCCTAACTTTCCGCACAAACAAGGCAGCGTCCATGATTTTGATTTTAAAGTCATCATTGGCTGCCATGCGTGCAAATGCATCTTTGCTCCTGATCAAATTTATCTTGTATCCACTCCATTAATCAAATATCTGTCTTGGAAAAACATATCCAAATGAAGTTTCCATGTAGTTCAACTATTCTGCTACGGGCGATTAATGATTTGCGTTTAGTAAAACCAGTATTATCATCTGTTCTGGCTTCAGTATGGCTACTGGTATCTTTATAATATCACATCTCGGAGGTGAGCTGCGATGCCTTGGCAGATTTCCCATAGCTGAGAAGGTTCGCCAGAAAAGCTCGGTAGGCATAAGTGTTTGCCGGCACGGCATGGATATCAGTTTTTCGTTTAAAGAAATGTTGACTTGGCTAAAGAGTGAATGCAACCAATTGTTCACAGGCCCTACATCTGACTGAGCGTCGAGGTTTGCGTTATTGTTTGCTGTGACTATTTTGGCTTGCCAATACAAGAAGGTGTTCTTAAGATCCAGATAATCATCCCCCGAGCCGGAAATATTAAAATCGTAAGGTCCCGAATCGGTGAAAGAAGACAATGGCCGATGTTCTACCCAGTGTCCATACTCGATGCTTGCTTGCGTCGATTAAGCAGCAAACAAGTCCAACTCTGACTTCATGCATTCACAGGAATGTTGATGGACCAAAGACATTTTGGCCTTTATAAGTAAAAATGTCTCTTCTCGGCTTAGATGTTCTTTGTACTTTTGCTCGCTTACGAATGACAGCTTAAGCATTGACACGCCGCTTTATACCCCTTCGATGAGGTTCTCCGGGTGGTTTTGATATTCTGTCTCTTGCTTGATACATGATATTTCTTCCCGCTTCTTTCAGTCGTCGTTCTGTAGATGCAAGTATGTTTTCACCACTAAGTAAATCATTAGCAATGTCAAGTCCTGTTGATAAGACTTGTTTACCCAATGCTTTTGATCCTATTTTGATAAGAGGCATTGCGCTTTTCAAAAGACCGCTAAACATGATGCCAATGCTATATCCTCGTTGAACTCTCGCTCCCTGAAAAGCTGGTAATCCATGTCCTGCTTGATTAATGTAATATTCATCAATCGCACCTCTGTTTCCATCAAAGCGAATGTTTTTGTCTGTTTGAAATCTCATTAGACTTTTTTCACCGTGACGAACTTCGCACTTCGTACTTCGAACTTCGAACTTCGCACTTTGAAGAAAACTGAGAAAAAGTCAAATAAAAACAAAGGAATTTATACTTTAATTGCATTGTTTGGTGAGACAATACAATGTCGCTCAAGACAGTACGAGAAATAATGTTATTACGAGTTGCTTTGAAGTGAAAATGAAAAAAAAGTTGATAGTTTTTTTCTTATTACATAGACCGGCACATATAACCACGATGGATTCGAGTTCCTCACTGGGATGACGCCAAAGGGATCGAAGGATACAATAACGTTTTATCTCACCGATAGAATGTTCGACGATCATGCGGTGCCGTGCATGCAATCTGTTAAATTTTCTAAACTTCCGCTGCATTCTAGCTGGTTGTCTATGTATTTGCTTAATGGTGTATGGCGTAAGAAGAGGGTGAATGTTTGGATATATTTTATCCGCAAGTAAGAAACAATCTAAAGGAAGCGAAAGTTCAGAATTTTGTCCAATGGAACGCATGATATGAAGCTGCTGGGCGTCGTTTTGGTGTCCAGGAAATCTAGATTCTATGTATCGTTTTAACCCAAAATTATCAACAACAACATGGGCATGGGTCGCATGATAATGACGATGTCCCGAGTAGAAGAGTCGTTGTGGAACAATTTGAGGTCTATATATTTCTACTGAAGTGCCATCTATGGCTCCAACAACGCTAGATAGTGTTGGCAACACTCCACGCATAGAACGCCAATCATTGTCGGACGGCCATTTGATATGCATACTGAATTTCGCCCTGCATATTGGAATCAAACAGGCTATCTCACGGTGAATTGTACTAACTGATACACCAAAAAGCATTGATAAGAAATAGTAAGATGGGTACGATCGTAGCCATATAAGGAATAAAAAATTCTATTGATGGTCAACAGTTTATGTATGTGTCTTGGATCTTGACCAAGAAGATCACTCAACTCCTCTTTCATATTAATGATTGACGATCTAGTTTCTCCAGTTATTTCATATACACTTCTTTCGTTCGAAAACAATCCGAAGACGTCACGAGAAGGCCCAGATACTTGGAAAGGTGAAAACAAGCGATACCGGGTATCAAGAAGTGGATCTGGCGGAGGCATTGTGCAAATGATAAGAACATATGACAAAAATTCAACGATTTCCGTTGGATCGGGTGGACAAGAAGCCAGAGCAGGAATACTTGATAATACAAATGACAGCGTATCTGGATCCATTTCTGATACCTATAAAATGATAGAAATTAAAAAATTTATAATTTCCGAGTTCGAATAAAAACTTATTGAATGAATTGAAATTGGAATATTTTGAAATGATTTACCTGTTTGAATTATGCAATTCTATATAATAAAATAATCTATGCAATGGTTAAACACTCTAAAAGAAGCACTATTCCTTGAGCTTGAAGGGGGCGAGGTGATGATTGCTTGTCAGGGAGTTAAACCTAATTGTATTGACCGAGGTTAAAGTAACTATTGACCGTTTATGGATGAATATGTATCACTGAGACGCCTCCAGATGTGTAATCAATTCTGCAATGTCGCGCCTGCCTGCTTTAAATCTCACTCTGTCGGATTGCTCCTTTACCATTGATGACGTCACACGGTAAATATAACGTCATATAGTTGACAGCCAGTCAGATGGCCGAGTATTTCCGGTTTATCTAATCCTCTGGCTTTCTCGGTCAGTAAGAGGGATTTCCATAGCATAAATGTTCAATTCAATTTACAAAATAAATAAGAAATAAAACACAATTCCCTACCTTCAGCCCCTTGGATTCAATCAGTTGATATACAATCTATCCGATTAGAACACGCATTTCAAATGTTACGGGTTAATGGAGAGCGATTGGAGCGTGAAAGGTAATTCACAAGTTATTTACTTCCACGTGTCATTGAAACCAATATCAATATGGAAGAGTGTGGTCTTGATATTATGGATGGTAAGTATGCTTTTCTTCAAAATGTCGTGAAAATAATTTGAACTTTATATATCTGTTCTATATCTAAATCACTAATACATATAATAGTGAGCAGGTATCCTCCGGTATATTAACCCCTCCATTCTTTAAATATAGCTGTATGACAAATATCTTCAAATGTGAAAAAAAATTCTCCCCTCCTTATCTTTGCTTTTGCTTATCAACGGCGCGTGCGTACACACAAAAACACAGTACTTCCTACACCACTATATTTACATGTGAAGGTTTGGTTGGGATTTAATTATAATTTCATATGAAAAAATCGAAAAATATTTTGAATTTGTAGATACATGTATGAGTAATGTTGTATGCTTATTTTAACCCCCCCCCCCCCTTTGCCTAAAGATTTCTCCCTTGAATTGTATCTAATCTAGGAGGCATCTATTTGGGTAATTAACCATTTTCGGCTTTTGAAATATGGACAATTTTTCTAATATCTTTTTCCAATTTTGTTAGACGACGGTGCGGCAACATCAAGTTCTGCAAAAAAGAAAATTCAGATGTCGGACCAGGAGATACTTCTGATACTTCGGTCATACATTGAACATCCTTGTGATTGGAAAGCTATTATATCAGATATCAAGGTAAACTCACACACCCTTCCACGGGAGGCCAAGGAACTGTACCATACCGGAACCTCTAAACAACTGAAAGATACAGTCTCAAAGAAATTCAACAAAGTATTGAAACTTGCGAAAATCGAAAATAGAGAAATAAGGTTAAACGCAAGTCTATTTTTATCAAATTTAGCTACCACCTCCTCGTTTATTGAGTGTATACATAAAATCTAACGAAAACATCTCGTTTTACGACGTTAACCACATAATATTTCATACTATATTGGGTATCAATTATATGATAAAAAATCTTAAATATTTTTTTCTTTATACGTCAAATATAAAGACCATTTAATTTACATGAATTACACCCCGAGTTAATCATACATATGCATGTGCTCGTCAATATTCACATTTTGATACTGTAAACGCCTTAAGGTTATATATTTACAACATTATATATTCGTATATTTGTCCTCGATCGCTGAAAGTGGAGATGACTACAGGTTTCGCCCCCGTCCGTATGTCTGTCTGTGTGTCATTTTGTGACTGATTAACCCCCCCCCCCTGCGTATTTTACTAACCCTGCAAATTTCAAGCTGATGTAAAATGTAGTCACAGATCAAGTTTGAGTCCTGTGTGGGATTTTTTTTTTGCGGAGCTATGGGACTTTGAATTTTTGCCGGAAGTCCACGATGAATTAATTGTTTTTGTAGAAGAAATATTTTTATCGTTCCAGGGACGCTGTTGAAACCGTGAGAACACTGGACAAAGTAAAAAAAGTGACCGCAGAAATTGAAGCCCGTAAGGATGTAGACAGTGGTAATAGCGCCGGAAAGGAGGCAAGCAGTGATGCTGATAGCGGTGTAGAAGCAAGTAAGAATGTTGACGGGGAGGTCAATAGAGAGAGGGACCAGAGGGTGGTCAAAGTAGCTAAGGAGGTCAGCATAGGGTCAAGAGAAAAAATCACATGCGAGTTATCATCAGGAAGCGAAAAAAAAACAGCGACGATGAACACCAGACAGGTACTAGTGGTAGAGGGAAAAAGAGAAAAATAGAGAGAAGGAAAAAGGAAAGAATAAGAAGACAAAGAAAGAGGCTATAATGGACTTGGTCAGAAGAAATCAGGAGGAGTATAACAAATTTATTACTAAAAAGGTTCCGAAGCTGCTCCGTGTTTTGGGTGTATCTGATTCCGACTCGGATTCTGATTAACTATGTAAAATGAAATTCTATGATAAATGAAATTCATTAAACATATCATGATATTTTTGTGATTTTGATTTGTTTATAGCGGCATTTCCGGGTTTGAATAGGCATTCGTCGGTCATACTTAAAACTCCTGTTTTTGCTAAAATTGTGGGTGTTGTTGTTTAGTAAACAACGAATAATTGTGTGAAGATGTTTACTTGCATAGCGTTGCTAGGGGTCCGTCGATGCTTAATTTTGTACTCTATTGTGAGTGCTGTTGAGATTATCGTCAGGATCTTCTTTAACTCATTGGTTACATTTTCCTCCTAACCTTCGTCCGTATATTAAAAAGAATAGAAAAAAAGAGGAAGAAGTTTGAGAATACATTGCGTTATGATATAAAGTTAAACTAGGTAGACGAAAATAAACCCCAAAAACAAACGATACTAGTAGAACAGGAAGTCCAAAATACCAATTCCATGGGATATATAATCAAATGTACGCAACTCCGCTTATGAATTTAGTTGTGAACGGCAGCTACGCCACTGATTCTTCAAAGTTCGAAGTGCGAAGTTCGAAGTGCGAAGTTCGTCACGGTGAAAAAAGTCTATTATGACTATCGTCTCCGGAAATGTAGTGTCACCACGACCTTTCCTCTTTCAAATGGCACTGGTAAGTCAATGTCATCTCTTATTATATCTATTGCTATGGTGTCAAATTGCCTCTGCTGTAGTGGTAGGTACTGAATGTTTTGATACGTGTGAGAAACCATTTCGCCAGACGATCCCTTTATTGGAACAATTCTCAGTAATGGCACAAGTGCATCACCTACCATACTAGGCTGTACGATGGTACTGTAGATGACAGAGAATGAAATCCTTGTGTCACGTCAAACACCCAAGGAGATATGCTGTAAACACCAGCGTCGAATTCCTCTTGTTCAAAGCCTAATAGTTTAGCAAGAGACCTGGACAATTTAAAAATAGCTTCATCTGCTATTGTGATTGTAACTTTGTGACTGAAGTCATCAAATTCTATTTTCACGTTATCTCCTCCATTGATGCTCCCTTTCAAACCCCATAAAGTCTTCATGAGCTTTTCATGTGAAACGTTGTATCCATTTTTCAGCACAAACTGAACTTTTTGAGCATCTGGATTTTCGGTGATTTCAAACCATGCTTGGTCGTTTAATACATTATACCATGAATGTGGATACTGAATTGCAGTCAATCCCACTTCCCACTGTCCTTATAAATCCAGGGAATGGTGTAACTTGACAAGATAATATGTCAATGTATTGCTAGAATAATGAAAAATATGGATAATGACCATATCCCTGTATACAGCACAAAATCGATAATTCAGAAAATCAGAAACCGAAGGCATACAAAATCAGGATAAAACAGGAACCAAAGCAAACAAACAAAAGCCTCCATCACAAGTTAATATCGAACTATTACTTGGGAGTGTCAGGTAAAACATGGTGAATGACGGATGTGTACTACTTCTGGTGTTTTGGGCAAACCAAAGTCTTGAACAATAGCTATCCTTTATATGTAGTCAACTGATTTCTGTTGATCCAACTGTTGAATGTTAAATGTTTTCAAATTGAATAGCATCATTTAAGAACAGATAAATTGGCAGCATGGACCAGACATGCACGTTTTGGGTACTTAACCCTCGTGCAAGTGGTATAAATGTTAAACGTCTATTTGATTCGGGATATTCATGCGACTTGACCAGATATTGAATATGCTTTCCTTTCTTTATTTTCTGTAACGCCTCTTCAATTCCAATACGTCATCAGATTTAACGATTTTTTGTAACTCTTGAGGATAAAATGTTCCTTTCAATGGTTCGCCATTGTAGTCATTGATGCGATACACAGGTGATTGACGTTCACGCACTTCACTAACGGTAAACTCTTCGCCCCAACTAGAAAAGTAACCTTTCTAAAATGCCCGTCTGGCTTTGCTGATTCGAACCGGATCTCCTATTTTCAAGGTGGTGTTTTTGACATCCACAGCTTTGTCATCATGAGAGATTTTTCCAAACTATGATTTCAGTCTTTTTTGTTGCCTGTACTGGATCTATTTTTATACTCCTGTGATGAGTATGGTTGTATGAATACACCAAATCGTCCAAAACATCAATATACCTCAAAGTATCACTATGTGTAAGATGTTTCCACATCTTTGTCTTCAGAGTTCGATTATACCTTTCGGCTATGGAGGCTTTAATGTTTTCATTATCTGTGGCGAAGAAATGTACGTCATTCTCTCTCAGGAAAGACCGAAAATTTCTGTTGGTAAATTCACTTCCTTTATCTGTTTGTAGCTGACGAGGTGTTCTACCTGACTTGAATATTGCCTTGAACGCTTCCACTAATCTTTTGCCTGTCTTGTCGCGCAGAGGAATGACCCATGCATATTTGGATAGAACATCAATGCAGGTCAACATATATTTTATCCATCATTGTGTTTTGCAATACTTTGTAAGTCAACGAGATCTGCTTGTCATTGTTGATCGATACCAGCTACAAGTACTTTTCTCCTTTTGAAACTTCGACGCACAGGCTTATGTAAAGTGTAGGTGTCTTGTGTCATCAACCAGTCTGAAACATCTTTTTCTTTCACTTTCAAATTGCCGAGTGCTTTTTTGAATGATTTCATTCCGCGTTTTGGATCATAATACTTTTTGGAAAGTATTTTTGACTGGCTTTCATGATGAGGAATGATAACTGGACTTGACATAGATTGTATTAAAAGGTATTAATATGGTGATCAACGAGGCGTAGAGAAGGATGTTTTTGAAATGTTGCTCATCTTTGGTGTTTTCAGAACTTTCGGCATACTTTCTGGAACCTTGTGCCAATGATGATTTGAACTCGCGATCGGGGTTGTCATCTGTTAACGTCTCCAAACTACTAGACGACGTATCTGATTCTGATGAATCATGCTCGTCTTGCAACGGATCCTTTCCAGATTGTATCCAGTTCCATCTCTCCTTATGCCCTATGAGATCATGTAGTACATTAGTTTCTCGAAGACCAGCACTAAATACTTGCCATCCGCGTGGTTCGAAATGTTTTCTTCGACGTAAAACATCATTGACAAGATCGACCATATTACTGTTTTTTTATCCGTTCACCCTTATTGTTAAGTTCGCCGCGGTCATTCCACTTCATGTCGGGTTTTGATTTGATTTTGTGTAATAATAGTTCTGCTCTATTTTTCATAGTCTTTGGGACAGATTTTATAATTTCATTTTCGATCGGGTCTGTTGTGGAAGAACCTTGGTCAACTCCAATTGCTTTGGTCTGTATTGAAACTGGTATCATTTTTCGGTAAAGTAGTGCCCCTGACAACTTGAACTTTGACTGGTGGTCTGTTCTCATATTTGTCATCATAGATGAGAAATCTTTGTAGTTTCTGCTGATAAGCTTTAACTTTCTCTCCCATGGAAAGATCTTCTCTTGTAGAATAGACTGCATCTCGTCGTCAAGTCTTGTAATGGATTTAATTGCAGGATTTCTTACTACATCATGATGCTGCAAGCCTTCCAACAGTTTGGGTTCTACTAATAACATTTTCTATGTGAGCTCCATCTCAAAGTCCATAATTTGGAAGCCAAAGGCGAAATCACTGGTGCCAACAAGGATCCTAAAAATGCAGGTAATATACCACCAATTTGTAATACTTCTTTCTTTTTCTCAGTGGGAACTTTCTTAATGACAAGCTCTCGGAGCTCCTCTTTGTATGAAGCCAATGTGTTTAAAAACTGGTCCTTTGTAAGGTCGACATTGCTTTTTAATGTTAAACGTCTTCAAATTCAATAGCATCATTTAAGACCTGATAAATTTGCAGCATGGACCAGACATGCACGTTTCGGGTACTAAACCCTCGTCAGTGATCCTAAGTCTAAACAATGTAATATGGCCGAAAAGTATGAAAATTATTATGTCCAAAAAATGTACCAAAAGACGTAGCAGAATGGGTGGGATATGATGCTACAGGACCCACGTTTTAGAAATTTCAAGGAATTTTGTAACAGAAAATTTCAAATGAATTGAAAAGAGAGACGATCAACCGAAGTTGATCGAACTTGGCTACATGTGCCCTCGGGGACTCTTGGTCCACCAGCAGTGACACTCACCAAGTAGTTCAAATGTTAAACGTCTTCAAATTCAATAGCATCATTTAAGACATTCTTGGCCCATTCACAGAGGCAGCTGAATATCAATGATTTATCTGCATCTCGGATGACGCTTCTGCATATTGTGGGTTTCGCAAACAGCAAATAGTTCGAATCAGCCGCATGGTCACTCAGGCGTCTGTCTCTTCTACTAAGTCGTTATTTTCACTGTTTTCGCTATCATCGACGTGAAAAGTGCTCGTGTCTTTTTAATGCAAAGAGTCTGGATAATTTCTTTTGACATTTCATGCACTATAAGGAAGACATGTTGAGTCTTTGATGTCACTATTACAACTGCACTCATACGTATCATGTTGATGTTTTTATAGTGCCTTTTTTCAAGTCTTCCTTAGATATACCCATTGGTTTTGTCCTGGGAATATACGTGTACGAAGTCTTAAATGTTCTGGTGTGTCTTGTTTCAAATCAATTAAAAGGTACCATAGGGATCTGAAGTGGCATCACAAAAAGCCTTCTGCATATATTTAACATTTCCTGGATACATCTGCTTGGCAAGATGTGTGATTTGGGATGCATCTCTAGGGTTTTTGAACATTACAATGTAATGAGAATTTAAACTGATCGTCATGTTCTCTTTTCCTTTGTGAAACACATTCTGCACTATGTAGATAACACTGATATTTCTGTGGTGACTTTTCTTGGTGAATAAAGATGTGATTCTTTCGTCAGTTTCTGACATTAAGTCGTCAATAATAACTAACTGTCTCTTTTGAGGATCAAGAGCTCCTATGTCGGGTAGTCCCTCCACAAATTCAACTGCGCGTATAGTTGCGTAGATGGGCTGCCATTCCCCATAGTACCAGACTATGTGATCCGGTATAGGTTTCATCATACCTTCTATGTGAGATAAAAGATAATCCTATAATTTTGATAGAATTTTCATCAGAATATCTTTATTTTTTTGTGATTTTGAAGGTGAGTATAAGTTTACGTGAATAATTTTCCATTTATCTGATTATTTGATTCATTAGAAACAAGAATTTAGGCTCAAAGTCAGCGAAGAGTTCAGGCAGAGTTAGCATCTCAAAGTTAGCCACTCATTGAGCGGCTTCGTTCTTGAACGCACCCCAGGATCTTCAATAAAGTCATTTGTGTCACATTTATGCCATTTGCCATGTGGGTTTCGTAAAAAAGTTCCCCGCAAGGGGTTTGACACTAAGTGTTTTGAATATTTTCCCCTGACATTGTCGCCATAGCACTTCCTATATAGATAGAACCACAGACAGTGCATGTATTCAATATATTTTCATTTTCGTGCGTGAAAATCGACGGCGGGTGCGGCTAGCCAACAGGGGATGCTTACTCCTCCCAGACACCTTGTCCCACCTCTAGCTTGTTAGGGGTCCATCGATGCTAATTTTGGTGCTCTACTGTGAGTGCTGTTGAGATTATCGTCAGGATCTTCTTTTAAAACTCATAATACTGACGTCATTATATACCTGACGTCATAGTATACCTGACGTCATAATACTAACGTCATAGTGAAGACAACGTCAAAATACTGGCGTCATTGTATACCTGACATCATAATACTGACGTCATAGTGAAGACAACGTCATAATACTGACGTCATCATGACGTCATTACAGCAAGTGCGGTTTCCCAACCCGGATAGCCGGGAGTCTTATATTACTCAAAATGATCTATACACAAGATAAAAATTGATCATTACTAAAATGTAATGTATTTGGAGATTCCTCATAAAACTTTTATTTTGGTAAGCTTATTTCTAGATACTTAAATTACAGTCCAAAGAGTAGGGGGTAGCCATGTTGAAAAGAAGCTAATATCAATCAAAAAACGTTGAAATTTAATATCAATTCTCTGTAAGGACCAAAATATTGTAGAAATAGTACATCATGGATTTTTATGATTTTTCTCTATAATTTGGCAAGTATAATGCACTGAATACAAATTAACATTTTTTTTGAAAATACAAATTCCGGTTGCCATGGAAACGAGGTATGTCTATTTATAGCACTAAATAATTCTGTGGGGGATGAGACTGATCATGAAGCTCTATTGGCTGCTTTGTTAAATTCACTGAATTGACATCAATTTTCCAACACTGGGGGACAAGGGCTTTCACAAAATATCAGATGCACATTTACACCACAGAAACATAATACATGTAATGCAAAAAAGAATTAACTTCCCATGAATTACCAGTATACTTTATGAAATCTGGTGTTGACAGTTCACAAGATTACAAAGACTTATAGAGGAGAAAATTACCATACCCATTTTCAAAGACAGGTCAGTCTTAAACAGAATCTTATGCACACAATCAGACCACAGACTCATGGAAATGGAAAAAAAAATATCTCTCTTCAGTCACAATTATACTTTCTGAGAACTGGTGTTCACTACATTACATAGAGTTAAATATGAGAACATGACCACACCCATTTCAAGGACTCTGTAGGTCAGATGCTGAAACAAAATAGCAGACACACACAGACAAGAGACTGATTATAATGCATAAAGAATTGTCAGACACCATCAATTATACATTCTGAGAATTGACGTTCACAAGGTAACTTAGGATAAACATAGGAGAAAATGACCACACCCATTTCCAAGACCCTGGGTTCATACAAAATATCAGGGGCACAACTTGACCAGAGATTGATTATAATGCAAAAAGAATTATCTCTCTATCAATTATACTTTCTGAGAACTGATGTTCGCAAGGTAACATAGACTTTTATAGGAGAAAATGACCTTGACCATTACCAAAACCCTGGGGGTCAGGGGTTCAAACAAAACATCAGGGGCACAACTAGACCAGAGACTTATTATATTGCAACAAGAATTATTTCTCTATCAATTATACTTTCTGAGAATTTGTGTTCACTAGATTACATAGACTTATATAGGAGAAAATGAGCACACCCATTTTCGAAGACCCTGGGGTCAGAGGCTCAAACAAAATATCAGGTGCACAACTAGACCATGGACCAAACTAAATGCTTAAAGGTTAAAGTTTTTTGAAAAGTAGGTCGAACTCAAAGGTCAAGGTCGCAAGGTAACAAATTTTGGTATCCATGGAAAGGTCTTGTCACAAGGAATACACATGTGAAATATCAAAGCCCAGGGTATCACTTACCATTCAAAAGTTATGCAGAAGGTTAAAGTTTTTGTGACTAACGAACAGATGGACGGACGTACAGACAAACCAGTTTTAATGTCCCCGCGCTTTCGTGAAAGCGGGGGGACGGACGGACTGACTGAACTGGTTTTAATGTCCCCATGCTTTCGCGAAAGCAGGGGACAATAACACAAAATGTCAGGCTGATAACACCATCACTGTTGTCAGAACAAAATATATTTTATGTGACAAATATAATCACCGATACAATAAATTGTGCCTTGTTCTGTTTTTCTACATTTTGAGGTCAAAAATGGTTGCCATGGCAACTTTTCATTTGACGCATGATGACTACATCATTTCAAGTTGCGACAAAGGAGACTCTGAAGTGATATACGAGGGCCGTTCCAAAAGTTCATGGACACATGCCTTAAAAATCATATTTGAAGTCGTATGTGATAGAAATTTTCTAGAAATGAAATGTAACACTCAGAAAGAGAAAACAAAAAATATCAGGTTGAAAAAATTTACAAAAAGGGCATAATTGTCACCTTTATACATGAAGGGTAGAGGTTATGGAGCAGTAAAATTTGAGTTGTTGAAATGAACTCATCCCTTTTGTTTCATTGCTAAATAAAATAAGAAAATTCGACTATAAGCTAAACTTTCTATATTATTAATACTAGTATTTGTCATGACCATTACGAAGTTTGAACAATATCGGACCAGATTTACAAATTTTATGAGGATTTATGCATGATATTGTTGATCAAACAAACCAAAAATTGATGACGTCAGATTTCGTTACGGAACACCCGACAGTAATTCAGTTTTGAATTTAGGTTGAATAAAATATGTGGAGACTTAACAGATGATCAATACATCTTGATATGGACCAAATACATCAAAACTAATGCTGTTGAAATAGAAGAATGCGTTTTTATCATGAACGGAAACACGCGATTTTTGGTGGAGGGTAACAAAAAATAAACGAAAATAAGTAAAGCGATGCTGTTTTCTCCCTTAATAGTGACCTGACTTTGAATGATTCATAGATGAAAGTACATCATGATAAAGAGGTAGAAAGCACATAAAAATAGAACATGTCTTCCTTATCAAAAAACATGAAAACATATTTTAAATTTTGCACAGACGAAAGGTATTTTATTTCTTTTAAAACCTCAAAATTATGTTGGACATCTGACGACGTTGTTACTTTTTGTAAGCTGCTCCGTGACCCAAAACCTTACGTTCTTCAATAGGGGATTTCAAAGGTTGTTATTGACCAATCGTAATGAAAATCTGTATATGTACATGTATTCTAAATAAACCATATTACAAGGAAATCAACATGATTTTTAATAAATTCTCTAGATCTTTCCTTAAATTGCATTGTCCACGAACTTTCAGAACAGCCCTCATATGGTTCAGATGGTGTATCCTTGAACTTGAATCAAACTATATAAACCATAAATAGCTAAAGGCGGTAAGGCCAGATAGCGAAGTGTTTGTATTAGATGACGTATACATTTTCGGGCTGACAGAAAGGTCAAAGGTCATTAATACTATTGCGCAATGAATAACAGCTATGGTCATAAGGAATCTAATTGTGAAATATCAAAGCCCTACACTTTATAGTTCAAAAGTAGGTCAAAGGTCAATGTCAAGGTCATTTGATCAAAAGTCATGATATCAAATGAAAGGTCTGGTCATGAGAATTCTACAACTGAAATATCAAAATCCTACCTCTTATAATTTAAAAGTAGGTCAAAGTCAAAAGTCATGATATCAAATGAAAGATCTCATCATAAGGAATCAATTAGTGAAATATCAAAACCCTACCTCTTATAGTTCAAAAGTAGGTCAAAGGTCAATGTCACTAGGTCAAAAGTCATGATATCAAATTAAAGTTCTGGTCATGAGGAATCTATATGTGAAATATCAAAATCCTACCGCTTATAATTCAAAAGTAGGTCAAAGGGCAATGTCAAGGTCACTATTCATGATATCAAATGAAAGTTCTGGGCACAAGGAATCTACATGTAAAATATCAAAACCCTACCTCTCATAGTTCAAAGGTAGGTCAAAGGTCAATGTCAAGGTCACTTGGTCAAAACTCATGATATCAAATGAAAGGTCCGGTCATAAAGATTCCGCATGTGAAATTTAAAGCCTCTATAGTTCATGAGATATAGTCCAGATTTATTATTTTTAAAAGTAGGTCAATCTCCAAGGTCAAGGTCACAAGTCAAAGCTTTTGGTATCCATAGTGAGGTCTTGTGACAAGGAATACATATGTGAAACATAAAAGCCCTATCATTTACCATTCAAAAGTTATGGTCAAGGTTTAAGTTTTTCAAAAGTATGTCAAACAAGGTCACAAGGTAAAATTGTTTTGGTATTCATGGAAAAGTCTTGTCACAAGAAAACACAAGTGAAATATGAAAGCCCGATCACTTACCATTCAAAAGCTATGGCCAAGGTTAAAGTTTTTGAAAAGTAGGTCAAACTCCAAGGTCGAGGTCACTAGGTCAAATTTTGTTGCCGAGTTTGATTTGTCTCATCTTGGTCTATCACCATTTCAAGTTTCAAGTTGCTGCTCTTAACAGTCTTAAACGAAAAAAATGTTGACACACTGACGGACAAACAGTCAGACGGACTTTGCCATATCATAGAACAGATTTTGCTTCGCAATCAGGCCAAAAATTGAAACTTAGGGGATAAACGTACTGTGTTTTGTGGTTCCGACAGGTATATGATGGATATACTGTTGGAAACGCAGTTATACCGTCGGGGCTTGTCCCCGACGGTAAAACGTATGTTTCCAACAGTATATCCAACATATACCTGTCGGAACCACAAAACACAGTACGTTTATCCCTATTCTAATTCATGTGACATATTTTTACTTTTTATACCCCTCAGAGGGTCTAACGTATCGCTTTAGAGGTGACGTTGCTACGGAGGACTAACAACGACCAACAGAAATAATTGCGCTGCAAAATATGAAATATAACTGCTTCGTATTTATTACAATGGCGAAAAATCTAAATGTAATCAATAATAAACCTACTTGCTCTGTTGTTTACATGTGGAGAACGCCATTTACAAGCTCATACCTTGTAGTTTTACGTCACAGTATGACGTCACAGGAGCAAAGAACAAAGGGAAGCATGACGTCATACGCAAAAAGTGCGCTAAAGCTTGTAACGTGCAAATTTACGTAGGGATACATTTTAAAGGATGTCAAGTGAGTCGGTTTGCGGCATGTATATTGTCGTTAAACGTGCTTGTAGAAATCCTGTTAACCAATCAGAATGCGTGAAACAAACAGAATGAATTAGAAATAAGGATTTATCATAATTAGCTTTTATATATTCAGTCTGTATACAGTAAAGATTAAAAAAAATTTAACATCATGATGATCTTGCATACAAATTTTATAAAAATCCAAAGCATTTGCACAGTTTGTTTACATATATGAATAAAGACAAATCTGATACTTATGTTGTATACATGTATGATTAACAAAACAGACCATGCAGAACCAAAGGTTCACTAAATGTCTTTTTTTTCAATTTTAAAAGCCTTATCACATAAGCACATACATGTGCATAAAAAATACTTTAAAAATTGAATGCTAAAATTTTTGTAATGCTTGTAAAAGATTATTTTTGTTTCAAAGTCTGAATGTTCCTTTTGATTTGAATGGCACGGTAAGAACGGAATTGTTTTAATGGAGAGAGCTTGCAGGATTAACGTCATAACTGCCATCCAGGTCTGCTGAGGTGAGACGTAGATAAACTCTTGTGATGTCTGAAATATATAACATGGCATTTCTTAGCAAAGCAATGATGTTTGCACAATTATATAATTATAATATAATTGAGTGGTATTCATATACTTGTGAGTACATCTCATTTATCATATATGGTTCATACGAGGGCTGATTGATATGTTGTGAGCCTTGTATTTCAGGATTTGAATTTTATCACACATTTTGCATTATTTTTCTACATAATCCCCTTCAGTTTCCATACACTTTTGCCACCAGTGTTTAAGGGCTTCAATACCACTTTTAAAGAACTCCTTGTCTTGACTGGTCTGAAAGCTGTCCACTGCAATTATTAGGTCATCATCGGACTGAAAGTGGGTGTCAGAAATAGCTGCTTTCAGTTTTGGGAATAGATGACATTGTGACATTGACCAATTGAAAGTCTGATGTAGCAAAATCAGGTGAATAAGGCGAATGCTCAATCAAATTAAAGCCACAATCATGAATGGCAGCCATGGCAGTGACAGACTTGTGAACAGGAGCATTGTCCTGATGGAACAACACACCTTTAATTAGTGAGCTTTCTGCGGCGCTCAAGTTTAATATTTTCCTGTAACTGTGTCAGAAGTGAAGCATAGTATGTGCCATTGATTGTTTGTCCTTTTTGGAGATAATCTATCAGCAGAATACCTTCTGCAACCCAGAAAACAGAGGCTCACAATTAGGGCTGTCAGGGTTAACCGAAAATTTGGTTAACTGTGGTTCAATTCGGATCGTACTTTACAGATTTCGGTTCTTTTTTTTTTGAGGGGGGGGTTATATCTGGTAATCAGCAGTTTATCAATTTTGTATGATACACAGACTGTGATTGGGTACTTTGTCGTATTTCATCCAATGAAATGGGTTGTTTCACTTCTTGATTTGTAAACATGCACCTGTTTGTTTGACAGGTTGAGAATATAAGAAGTCTTCAAAATGTTCTAGTTTGGTTATTTTGTTGAATGTTGATAAAATCTCGAAGAAAATGCTTTCAAAGCAGATAAATGAAAAAGAATAATTTGTTGATTTGTTATTTTTACCATATTATTTCATCTTTTATTGAATTAAACAACACAAACTCACACCAAATCGAGAACTGCGGTTCATTTTTATGAACTGAAACAAACCAACTAAAGGCTGAACCGTGACAGCCCTACTCACAATATATTAATCAGCCCTTGTATGAGACTCTAATATGACAGTAAGAGACCTTTATAATAATATGTGATGCAATACCAGTAAGTAAAATTCATTTATGTGATTTATAAGACACCCTTATAAATAATACATGTATGAACATTTCAAAGGAACTGGTCAATAGAGTAGGCAATCATCAGTTATTCACATTTATGATGCCTCGTACTAATTGACCCTTCCGATTGCAGGAAAAAAAAATGTACAAAATTAAAATGTATATAAATTGTATAACTATATGGTCTTGACAGATTGGAAACATTACTACCATGTTCAGGTTGATACACATTCAAATAGAATTCAGAAACCATTTTCAATAGACCACTTGCCAAAATCCATAATGGTTGACAAAATTAGAAAAATTGTTTGAGGCAAAATTTTGTGACGTCACAATGCTTTTACCTCGGACAAACAAGCTCCGAACCTCGGTCAAACACTAAAATTGCATTGTAACGTCATGGAATTTCTCAAATTTTTCCCACGTTCCGAAGGGTCAATTTCAGCTAATGATGTCGCAGTGTAACAGTCATGTGGTGTCCTACTTTGACGCTGAAGTAGGAAAACTAGTAGAACTAATTTTCAAACGTCAAAAATTACAAAATGGTTCAACGCAAGATAAATTTGTTATGAAGTTTGTTCCTTCAAACTTCCTAATCAAAGTAAGTGTATGAATATGTTGGTAGTGAGGTCAAAGGCCTCTTTGATAACATTTTTTATATACTTTACACACATATTTATGCAGTATGAAAGGAATAAGCTTAAAATGCATCAAATATGCAAAGTGCCGAGTTGCAAAACTTGAATGTAAGTATGAATACGCAGACTTAAAATGAACATGAATTGTATGACTATATGGTCTTCACAGATTGGAAACATTACTAGCATGTTTCAGGTTGATACACATTCATATAGAATTCAGAAACCATTTTCAATAGACCACTTGCCAAAATCCATAATGGTTGACAAAATTACAAAAATTGTTTGAGGCAGGCAACTTTTGTGCACTTTTTCATTGATACGTCAGAATTGAATTGCGTCTTTAAAAGTGATGTCATAATGAAAAACAAAGCCAAAAGATGTTGACTTGGACATTTTGAGTTTTTAATCTAGATCGGAAAATGGTCTTGATCACCTGAGTCCTCTGAATTTGACCTATGATCTTTTGATCCAAAAATCAATAAGGGTCAATCCTTGATTCATGATCGAGAAACATTTCTAATAAGTTTATCATAGGTGCAATACGGCTCTAATATGGTCCAGAAACCATTTTCAATCATCTGAGTCCTATGACCTTGACCTTTGAATCCCAAAATCATGGGTCATCCTTGATTCAAGAGAAACATTTCTGGCAAGTTGCATGATCATAGGTGCAATACAGGCTCTTATATGGTCCGGAAACCGTTTTCATTAATCAAAGTCCTGTGACCTTGACCTTTGGACCCCAAAATCAACATGGGTCATCCTTGACTCATGGTGAGTAAGTGTATGAAGTTTCATTACACTAGCATGTATCATACTTGACTAACAGTCTGGAAACCAACTGGTTGACGCCACTGACCTGCCCAACTGTCTCACATCAAATCAAGAGCTGAGTTTTGCAACTCGGCTAACAAACCCTATACATGCTATAACTAATAGAAGTACAATACATGCATAGAAGTAGCCTTTTAATATATTTTTGAAATCATATTTCAATGGGCATACAATGTCCATGTGCCTTTGATGCACAATTACCACAAGGTAGTACTACAGTTTGGCTTACTGATCATGCCACTTTGGCAATTGGATAAACAATTGGTTAGATTTCAGTTCCTTCTTCATATACAGATGAAGCCAAGATTTCTATATTGATTGATAAGTATGTTTTGTTAAGTTTTGAAGAATTCTTTGTTCTTTTATAATTAAGCTATCTGAACAATCAATATTAATCACTTTAATATTAAACACACTTCCCTTTATGTGTACCCTACATTTGTAGATTATAATTCGTTTACAGTCAATGCAGATTAAGCTTCATCATCTTTTTTTCAGCTTTCTAAAGGAGCTGTAACAATAAGACTAAAATCTGTCCTGAAAATTCGAATTATTTTTCAGTAGAAATAACAACTAACCAAATGCATTTCTTAATCTAATTTCTGTTTGAATAAATTATCAATACATTTTGTAGCAATACCAATATTTGGGTTAATGACAAGTATGGATTATGACCATATCCCAATACACAGTACAAAATCCATAGTTCAAGAAATCACAATTTGAAGGCATACGAAATCAGGATAAAACATCCACCATATGAAAAGAAGCAAACTCCCAATTAGGAGTGAGTCAAGGTGCTCAGAAAGAGTCAGCATCTCCTGCTTGCATGCAACACCTGTCACTTCAATTCAGTAGAAGTATCACATCCGGTTACTTCCATTTTGTGCGTTTTTTCTATAGAAATCAATTAAAAACAGAAAAGTTTTCTACAACATTGTTCCAACCCCGGTTACAAAATGCCACTTTTACCGAAGGTGTGCATCATTTTAATGTACTGTGTATTGGGATATGGTCATAATCCATATTTGTACTGTGTATTGGGATATGGTCATAATCCATATTTGTACTGTGTATTGGGTATTAAAATACCAATTTTCTGACCAAGTGGGGTTCTGTAACTCGGGGTTGAACAATGTACAACAGACGAAAAACGAAAAAAGGGGGGATGGGCAATTTTTTAATAATCTGATATAAAAGTGATTAGATTGATAAAGGTCTTCTTGTTACAGAATTGAACAATCTATTCTGAGTGGATTCCGATGAAATATACAACATACATGAATAAAATAAACAATATAAAGAGTATTTCTACACAGTGTGTATTTTGCGCCTGAAAGCTTAATGTGGCTGCTAAGTACAAAATATTACGGTTTTCAGTTTCCGGATTCCGGATTGTTTTTTTTAACCAAATATATTGACATACTGGTTTCAAAGTTACTGTTTCTTTTCATTTTTAAAATAAGAGGGATTAAAACATAAACTACTTAAAATTTATGTAAAAAATGCCGTTTTTGTATATTTTAGTTCGCTGTTTGACATTTTCAGACATTGTTACCCCCTACCTATTCAAGCCGTAATGATCAAATCTTACATCAATTTTTTAAAGATAAAATATTTATGAGAAATCTTCTAATATATAATATTTTATCCTGAACAACCTTTACCTTCAAAGGAAGGAAAGCGCATGAGAAATAATCAAATGATTTCAGGGCTAAATCAAGCCCTTATCGTTACAGCTCCTTATGAAATTTACCGTTTCCTTACCTTGACAAAGATTTGACCCTATTTTTCATTGCTTTGGTTGGCTGCATGTAGCTTGGCTTTGAAACAGCATCTGAAATGAAAACAAGACTATTTTATCAGATTAAATTTGACTTACCTATAAACTACAGTAGATTAAATGTTTAAAAAAAAATGCCCCCTGCTTTAATCTTTGACTTTTTTACTCTTTCAACAACAATCACTGAAAGGAATAGTGACCTTGACATTTGACCCTAAAATTCATACAATGTAGGTGCTTACCCCTCCTGTTCAGTATTGATATATCAAAATCTGCTATGAATAAGTGAAGGATTTGCTGAGTTATCTTTGAAGTCTATTTCTCCTATCAGTGACCTTGACCTATTGACCTTAAAATAAACAGACTTCTTCCTCGGCCTCCATTAGATGGCAGGAGCATGAAAAGTCTGAAGGGGATTTTAACAAGCAGAGATTCTGCAGAAATCTACTCTAGAGACTTAGTTCAAAGCTTTTGGAATAAAGGAAAGGAAATTCCACTTTAAAGCAGAAAAAAAATCAAGTCTGGTTAGCTACAACTTTGTCCTCTCCAAACAGACATTACAATGGCTAGACCTGATAGGTATTTCTCTGAATGAAAAAAATGGTATTACTTACTAGATCTGATGTAAACTGAGGGTATCCCAAATTGCTGAAGTTTCTTCACTGTTTCTTTACATCTGTACAAATAATAAAGTTACATTAACCATAGTGCATAATCTGACAAAACACATAAATAACTAATGCCTTGATTGCACATCTTGATCAATTAACATGATTAAGCAATTTGAAAATATGCAAGATATTGAGGATTTACTTTTCAAAGAAGATTTTGCTATAAAATCATTTTCAAGTTTTTAAAATCAGATGTTATAATAGACAATTTGTTTTTGAAATCAATTAAGAGATTAATAGAATCCATCACTACTTAAATGTACAGGGACGTAGTAATCCAGTACAAGTACTAGTATCAAAGATTTCAGTCCAAACAAGGATGATTATGAACATAGTAAATCATTGAAACAAAGTAAGGGTATCCATGTCAATGTTCAAGGTTGTAAAAGATTACTTGACTTTTCCCTTAGTCTTAACATACCATGACACTGTGATTTAAGCAAAATATTGAGTGGTGTAACATGGTAAACAAGAAGCCCAAGGGGCTCACCTGAGTTGCAGACAAAAGATTAATAATGGACAATTTGGTGGAGGACCTTAATATATGCTTCCTGTAAGGTTTCATGAAATTCTGTGATGCATTTAATGAGAAGCCACTCAGAGCCCTTGCCCGCTAAAATAGTTGAACGATCGGCACGAATAATCCAAACCTGGTAGAGGATTTTGAGCACTTGCTTCCTGTAAGGTTTCGTGAAATTCTGTGCAGCAGTTGAGAAGAGAATTTTGAAAATGTGTCAGCCAATCAGAGCCCTCAGTGGCTATATTTGTTGACTGATCTGCATGAAATCACAAATTGGAAGAGGATCTTGTGTACTTGCTTCCTTTAAGGTTTCCTGAAATTCTGTGCAGCTGTTGCATTGATTTGAAATACTTATGATCAAAATGTCGTGACGACGACAACGC
This sequence comes from Pinctada imbricata, assembly GCA_033119305.1. Classification (NCBI taxonomy): domain Eukaryota; kingdom Metazoa; phylum Mollusca; class Bivalvia; order Pterioida; family Pteriidae; genus Pinctada; species Pinctada imbricata. Next base: position 23,175,251 of record VSWD01000005.1, read on the forward strand.
AAACAAGATACAAGTGTATCCTTCTTGGCTATCCAGAGCCACTTTTTAAATTAGGCAAATTTTAATTTTGATTGCGACACTTTTGGGTAAAGCTGGGTCAAAACAAGAAATATAGGCTTCTTCTTGGCCGATGCAATTATTGGATGACAAATAAGATAAGTGTGACTTTAAGATGGAAATTGTGTTTTGAACGGGAAAGTCGGTAAAAGGGAGCAAAAATTTCCCTGTATATACACTACAGAGTGAACATTCTAAATGTTTTAAAATCTGATGTAAACATAATTTAAATTGAATGAAATTATCTTCCTTCCATGGCCTACCTTTCCTCGGCACTGTTGTTATTATTGACTTGTCGCAGAGGGACTCTCTTTATAGCATCTGGCTGTGGTGGACTCATCACTACGTCTGCCCATGTCCTACCTATGTAATAACATACAAGTGAGTAAAATGCTGATATCCCAAGTGTCAAAAAGCCAGATAAGGAAATTCACATGTGTCATTGTTAGAATATTTTGTACAGTATCTATAGGCAAAAAAGGGGGTGCCAAGCCCTTGATGCCCTTCCTCACACACATTATGCCCTCGGCTATGCCAATTAGAGTTGATTTCACACCAGGCTGTTGGCAGTTTACTTTCTATCTCAGTTAAGTTATTTATTTAACATATCGTAAAAAAAAATAGAAATAAATGACTATGCAGTGATGAACAGTGCTGAATTTTCAAAATGCTCTAGTTTAAGAAAATTGTAAAGTTTTTGTAATTTCTAATAAAAGTAAACTTAATATTGTCTTCTACTGTAATCATAATCAAATGTGACAAAGAATAAGGTCCCAGAAATTTGATATTGTAACGTACATTTTGGTGATGTAGTTTGTTCTTCAAACTCCAAGCCCCGGGCACAGTGGCTTTTACTCTGTGATTCCTCAGGTCGACTCTGACTAGACTTGGTGATTGTATGGGAGAGGAGAGGCACAGATCCTTGTTCCTTTCCTGGAGGAGAGCTGACTACAGTGGGTGGTACATTCTCATCATTACAACTTTCTGTCCATGGTATCACATTCCTATTCTTTGTCACAGTACTGGAATCAACAGATTTCATATTGTTTTTGTTTGAGCTAATACCCTGGTTTGATGGAGTTAAAACTGAGGGTTGACTTTCTATGCTGGATGCAGTTGTTTCCGCAATCAAACTGCTCTTGTCGATCAAAAATGTTGAATTCATGCTAGAACTTTCTTGGCTTTCAATGGATGTTTGTTCTTTCCTTGATGACTCCAAACTATGTGGGCTATCTGCCAAGCGACTGAATTCAGCCTCAAAATTTGTCTGCAGGTCTTTATTAACATCTGTCCTAAATATTTGTTTGCAGACTTTTCCGTGTATTATAGGGGTTCGAGCTCGCACAACTGGATCCGTTATGTTTGATTCTTCCATCGTAAACGTTGAATTCATATCTTCAGAATCTTTGGACACTTCCTTCACTGTCGAATCACCAGTGCTAACAGATCCTAAGTTTGTAGCTGAATCTTTTGTATTCTCAGTTTCCATCTGTTGTCCTTCCCTGTTGTCAGAGATATGTCGTAACATAGCACTTTTTCTGAGATTCTGCCCATGGTCCATTTTCCATGCAGGTGTGTGCCCTGCAAATTTGGCAGTAGAAGCTGAACATATACAAGAGAATAATTTACAATATTTACACGGTTGTTCTAATATCAGAACTTCCTCTTTACATGTACAAGAATATAATTTACAAACGTCACACGGTTGACTATTCAGTCCCCCTCTGGATTCAGGAAAGCCTCCTTTGTGACTATTTTCTTGAGAGGATACGACTGTATTATGATTCCAGTTCACTACATTGGCCTCCAAACTTTGTAGTACAGTAGAACTTGAAGTTGATCTGTCTTGTATCATTTTCACCGATTGGTTCACAGTATTGTCACATGATTCATTGATAGTTCTTGTCCTGGTATTTTCAGTTGTTTGTCTACTTTTACCAAGAGACAATACTCTTGATGCCTCTACAAACAAAAAAAATGATATAATGAACATTGTTTCATTTGACAGTAAATTTTAATATAGAGAAGTTTTTGCAGTATTAAATTAAAGAGTTAAGCTGAAATTGATACAAGCATTTAGCACACATACATGTAATAATTCTCCTCATGAAATGATTTCTGATCAAGATAAAAACATAGGGTCATCAGAGATGAAAGCGCTCACCTTGACAGCATCATTGTCCCATGACCAGTTTCTGTACCTACATTGCACAAAGTATTTCCATATGCATCTTCCACATAAGTTTGGTTGATAAAAATAGTTCAAAGAAGGCTGGTAATGAAGATTCTAATTTTACCATACCTGGTCAATCAAGCATGAAATATAGGTCGCATGCAGTATCTGTAAAGTGCATTGCAATAAGCATCCTCAGATACATTACCCATACAAGTTTTTTTTTTTAATTGATCTAGGACTTACAATAGGCCGGAAATGGACCTGTCCCATTTTACTTAACCTGACTGCTCAAGCATGGAATGTGGATCAGATGCTGCATCTGTACCATGCATTGCATTAAGCATCCTTAGATGCATCATCCGCACAAGTTTGGTTGATGTAGGAATTATAGAAAGGCAGGAATGGACCTGTCCCATTTTACTAAACCTGGTCACTCAACCATGAAATGTGGGTCAGATGCAGCCTCCATACCATACATTGTTGTAAGCATTTTTAGATGAATCAACCACTTAACTTTGGATGACCTAGGACTTTAGTAAGGTAGGAATGGACCTGTCCCATTTACCTAACCTGCTCACTCAAGCGTAAAATGTGGGTCAGATGCAACCTCTGTACCATGCACTGCAATGAGCATCCTCAGATGCATCATCCATGGAAGTTTGGATGAAGTACGACTTATAGTAAGGCGGGAATGGACCTGGCCTATTTTACCTAACCTGCTCGCTTAAGCATGAAATGTGGGTTTGATGCAGCCTCCTACTCTGCATTGTAGTAAGCATCCTCAGATGCATCATCCATGCAAGTTTGGTTGGTGTAGGACTTAAAGTAAGGTGGGAATGGACCTGTCCCATTTTACCTAAAGTGCTCACTCAAGCATGAAATGTAGGTCAGATACAGCCTCCATACCATGCATTGTAGTAAGCATCCTCAGATGCATCATCCATGCAAGTTTGGTTGAAGTAGGACTTATAGTAAGGTGGGAATGGACCTGTCCCATTTTACCTAAACTGCTCACTCAAGCATGGAATGTATGTCAGATACAGCCTCCATACCATGCATTGTTGTAAGCATCCTCAGATGCATCATCCATGCAAGTTTGGTTGATATAGACTTATAGTTTGGTGGGAACCGACCTGTCCCGTTTTGCTTAATGGACACCATCGATGCGAGGTGAGCTAAAAATCTAAAGAGGATTGAAAATGACAATTTTCACGCACAAAGACTAAAAAATCTTGAAATTCTGGAGGTCAAATTAATTATTTCTGGTAATTTGGGAAGGGGAATGCCTCTTTAATGTGAAAAATAATCATGTCTGTTCAAAACAATCTCCAAATGTACATGATACAATGTATATAAAAGTTTAGTAACTCTGTGATTTATATGTTTTGAGACGAAAACTCCACATCAAAATGACATTGTTTAATTTTGGAGTATCTCACTGGACATAAGAATGATTGTACTGTCTGTTCCTGTATTGGTCTTACGGAGTACCTACATGTACCTCATCATGACATTGAGAGATTATCCTATGTATCCGAGTTTAGGACTTGCTACCTTTTCTGTAGGTAGTGAATTTGAGTCTCTCTGTACATGTATATTGTATTAAAAGGAGTACTAAGTACAAACTGTGTGTTTGATGTCAAGGAATAACTAGAACTGCCCTAAAGTGGACAAATTATACCCCCCTAGGGACGTTTTTCTCTAAACGGATTCATTTATGACATAACACAGAAAGCTCTGGTCATAAGGAATCTATATGTGAAACATCTAAGCCCTATCCCTTATAGTTTAAAAGTAGGTCAAAGGTCAAGGTCACTATTTCAAAAGGCATGGTATTAGACAAAAGCTTGGTCATGAGGAATCTATATGTGAAATACCAAAGCCCTATCCTTTATATTTAAAAATTAGGTCAAAGGTCAAGATCAAGGTCACTAGGTCAAAAGTCATGATATCAACTGAAAGCTCTCATCATGAAGAATCTATATGTGAAATATCAAAGCCCTATCCCTTATAACTTAAAAGTAGGTCAGAGGTCAAGATTTAGGTCATTATGTCAAAAGTCAAGGTATCAAATGAAAGCTTTCGACATGAGGAATCTATAAGTGAAATATCAAAGCTCTATCCCTTATAGTTTAAAAGTAGGTCAAAGGTCAAGATCAAGGTCATTAGGTCAAAAGTCATGATATCAAATGAAAGCTCTCATTATGAAGAATCTATATGTGAAATATCAAAGCACTATACATTATAGTCAAGGTCAACATCACACGGTCAAATGTCTTTGAGTAAAACATGTTATGATGAATGTATGTATGAAATATTAAAGCCTTATCACTTATACTTGAAGAGATAATCACTTTAAGAACATCTTAACATCTCAAAATATTACAATAAGGTCAAAGTTCAAAGTCAAGGTCAAATGTCTTGGTATCAAAATGAAGTATTGTTATGGTGAATAACTGTATAATATATGAAAGCCCTATCACTTACACTTGAAGAGATATTCGCTTTAAGAACTTCTTAACCAAAATACTACTACAAGGTCAAAGTTCAAAGTCAAGGTCTCTAGGTCAAATGTCTTGGTATCAAAATGTAGTACTTGTTATGGTAAATGTATGTATGAAATATTAAAGCTCTATCACTTATATGTAAAAAAAATTATGCTTTTAAAAGAACTTTTTAACCGAAGTATAATGTAAGGTCAAAGTTCAAGGTCAAGGTCATTAGGTCATATGTCTTAGTATCAAAATGTAGTACTTGTTTTGGTGAATGTTTGTATGAAATATAAAAGCCCTATCACTTATAATTGAAGAGTTATCTGCTTTAAGAACTTCTTATACGGACGGACGGACGGACGGACAGACAAGGTGTTTCCTATATATACCCCCCAAAATTTGTTTGCGGGGGTATAATAACCACAATATAAGAATGGATACTTTGCCTGTGTAAATGTGTTTAGGCATACTTTGTATGATGTGAAGTTGAGGATATAAGTATGTGTATTGGTTTCAAGGAATAATAACCACAATATGAAGTTGAGAACTTTGGTCATCTGTGTGTTGGCATTTAGGAATACTTACCACAATATGAAGTTGAGAGTTTTGGTCATCTATGAGTTGGCATTTAGGAATACTTGCCACAATATGAAGTTGAGAGTTTTGGTCATCTATGAGTTGGCATTTAGGAATACTTGCCACAATATGAAGTTGAAAGTTTTGGTCATCTGTGAGTTGGCGTTTAGGAATACTTGCCACAATATGAAGTTGAGAACTTTGGTCATCTGTGTTTTGGCGTGTAGGAATACTTGCCACAATATGAAGTTGAATCTCTGTATATCTGTGTTTCAGTGTTTAGAATATATTTACCACAATATGAAGTTGAGAATTTTTTCTATTTGTGTTGTTGAGGAGTACTTACCACAATATGAAGTTGAGAGCTTCGTGTGTCTGTGTGTTGGTGTTTTCGTTGACAAGGGATCCATAGTACAAGGAGACTTCAGTATAGCTGTGATATTAAGATCACTTTTCCCTGATGCTGTTAAGAGAAAATTATAACATAACAAACATGAAGAGCTTAGTTTGGAAGAAGCAGGAAACATTTAGCCCTTACCTCAAAATGCTTGTCATAAATGACAGGAAATATTTACATAATTTATTGTGGCATGTCTGTGCCGCAATCTTCTCTATTCTTATCAAACTCGCCTCACTATTGTAGCAGACTCGTATCATATTCTTGTTGCATTCCCGGCACTATCGTAAGACTATCGCGCCAAGAAACACTTCATGAAGACAGACAAGAATGTGACACAATTGTTCATTTGCCTCTGATCATAGCTCATTCTCCTCTTCATTCACGACAGTGGAAGCCTGGCTTTAAGGTTCTTGTTTTGAAGCCAACAAATAAAAAAAGAGTCCCCTTCCGGGTTGCCAGTAGAGGACTAAAAAGTTTTTGTGCATATGTCAGTCCTTGGATATCAATTTTATTCTATTATACTCTTTCATACAGTAAACTTCACCTATAACGAACAGGTTTATAGCGAAATTCTGCTTTTAACGAAGTAAAAAGAAAGTCCCTGCAGAAGTCCTATTACCCTCCATGGATTTTTGTATGCCTGTAACGAATTTGTATGTAACGAATCATCGGCTTTTACTAAGCCATCTTGTGGTCCCGTGGCCGTAATTTCTTCACTTTTTTCACCTGATGTAACGAAATGCCCTCCAGGTATTCCCAATTAACACACCTAGCAGACAGATAATTACTAATTATCAAATAATTGCTCTCCCTGTCTTTTGTACCCGCGCTAATTACCTATTAGGAGACGTGTTGTACACACATGAGGAATGATATTATTTAAAAATACTCTATCGGCATGTCAATTGTAAAGAATGCTTACTTAATAAATCACAACATAGCTATTGAATACTGGTCTTAACTTTTCATTCATTTAGAACGGCCACATCATGGAAACATATTAAGCATCAAAATGCTTGTAACGAAATATGGCTATAACGAATTTGGACCAATGGTCCCCTGGGCTTCGTTATATACGAAGTTTACTGTATACTGTTCACATCAGGAAAAGAAAAGGAAATAGAATTTCAATTTCATGATTGACCAATGGATAACAGAATTATTGTTTATTCTATCTATATGTTACAATAGATTGTTATTTAACAAAACAGCTCAATCTGACTATAGAAACATGTATATTCTTTTTCTTCACATAACTTGCCACATCACTTACAGAGACAGAGTAGTAATTTTCTTTCCATCATGACAATTCTTACCCCTACAACATGACTTGAAGTCTAACAAATCTGTAATATCATAATGTGTCTGCTTGTTAGCCTCCTGGTCAGCAAAAGACACTTCTCTTCCCTCTATTAACGTCTGAACACCTTTCAGGTCAGACTCAAGGTCAGAGTTCAAGGCCATATGACATTTCATCTTTTGCAGCAGCACCAGAAGGTTCATCACTAGTCTGAAATCAAAGAAAGTGTATCCAAAATACAACATGCTCTAAAGCTATCAATGCCACCTGAAATTGAAAAAGTATGTAACAAGTGATTCTAATGTGAAGATAATAGTACTTTGAATTCATTTTACCCATCCCATGTTCAGAGACCTTGACCTGACGGATATGACCTAGGCTCAAGGTCATGACATGGCCATACTTCCTGGGCAACGATACTAATAGTGATAGCCAGTTCAAGATTTTATACTTTTATCCTTAATCTTTTGACCTTGGAAATGAAATATCAGTTGTCATGACATACACGTAGCCTTATAACTAATGGGCAACAACTATATTTTTAAAGTATCATTCTAAGCAGAGTTTTCATTGATATGACCATGACAAGATTAATGGACAGAACATGATGGATTCTGTATACAATCACACCTGGAAAGATATTAATTGCACATGTAATTAAGGGTTTCATGCAACGGTGATGCATAATTAGGAAATAAATTGGGTAAAAGAATTATGTCTATGGGTTAATTCAGAAGGCACTCAAATAGGTTCAAATTACTGTTAATTTCAATGACGCCTCTAACCCTGAACTAAATTCAACCAAATGATGACATGCATATTGTAGCAAGGGTTACCATTGAAATCTAATTTCCAAGGGATGTTTGATTTTACAGCAAAAATGGTGCTATCTGAATTGTTTGGCTGGATGTCAAGTCAACCAGATCCATACCTTTGTTCAATACCATCAAGTCACACTTCTCAAGGATTCAATACACCAATATGCATATGAACACATGTACATGTATTACAAGGTGTAACAATATATCGATATATTGCGAAATTTTATCAGCTTTAAGTGCATCAAAGATGCAAAGTGTCGATTTGCAAAACTGGAATGTATGTATGAATATGCAGACTTGCAATGTACATGAATTGAATATGATCTCAGCAGATGGCACATTTCAGGTTGATACTCATTCATATATGATTCAGAAACCATTTTCATTTATCAGAGTCCTATGAGTTTGACCTTTGACCTTTTGACCCCAAAATCATCAGGAATCATCCTTGATTCATGTGAAACATTTCCGACAAGTTCCATGGTAACAGATGCAATACAGGCTCTAATATGGTCCGGAAACAATTTTCAGTCATCTGAGTCCTATGACCTTGACCTTTTGACCAAAAAAACAATAGGGATCATCCTTGATTCATGGGAAACATTTCTGGTAAGTTTCATGATCAAAGTTGCAATACAGGCTCTAATATGATCCGAAAACCATTTTCAGTCATCTGAATCCAATAACCTTGACCTATGATCTTTTGACCCTAAACTCAATAGGGATAATCCTTGATTTATTGGGAACATTTCTGGCAAGTTTTATGATCATAGGTACAATTCAGATTTTAATATGGTCTGAAAACCATTTTCAATCATCTGAGTCATATTACCTTGACCTTCGACCTTTTGACCCTAAACTCAATAGGGTTATCCTTGATTTATTGGGAATATCTCCCATGAGTTTCATGATCATAGGTACAATACAGGCTCTAATACGGTCCGAAAACCATTTTCAATCACCCGAGTCCTATGACCTTGACCTTTGACCCCAAAATCAATAGGGATCATCCTTGATTCATGGGGAATATATATGGTAGATTTCACCATCATAGAAGCGATATAGGCTCTTAGAAGGTCCGGAAACCATTTACAATCATCTGAGTCCTATGACCTTGACCTCTGACCTTTCGACCCAAAATTCAATAGGGTTCATCGTTGATTCATGGGAAACATTTCTGGTAAGTTTCATGATCATAGGTGCAATACAGACTCTTATATGGTCCGGAAACCATATTTAATAATCAGAGTCCTACAACCTTGACCTTTCACCTTTTGACCCCAAAATCAATAGGGTTCATCCTTGACTCATGGTTAGTAAGTGTATGAAGTTTAATTGTTTTAGCATATAACATAGTTGACTTATAGTCCATAAACCAATTGTTGACACCCGCCCGCCCCACCTGTCCGTCTCACATCAAATTAAGAGCCGAGTTTTGCAGCTGGGCTAATAAATTTGTATCGTATCACAATATGAAAAGCGTATCGCAATATAATTCATCCTTACAGAATATTTGCATAAATCATTAAATCACTTTGATTCTATCAGTTCAATATTGAAAACTAGAACTGCCCTTAAAGTGACGAATTATACCCCCTGTGGGACGTTTTTCTCTAAATGGATTCATTTATGACACAACAAAGAAAGGTCTGGTCATAAAGAATCTATATGTTAAATATCAAAACCCTAACCTTATAGTTTAAAAGTATGTCAAAGATCAAGGTCACTAGGTCAAACATCATGGTATCAAATGAAAGCTCTGGTCATGAGGAATCTATATGTGAAATATCAAAGCCATACCCCTTATAGTTAAAAAGTAGGTCAAAGGTCAAGAGTGCATGGTCAAATACTTGTTATGATAAATGTATGTATGAAATATTAAAGCCTTATCACTTATACTTGAAGATTTATTCACTTTAAGAACTTCTTAACCAAAATATTACAATAAGGTCAAAGTTCAAAGTCAAGGTAGCTACGTCAAATGTCTTGGTATCAAAATGTAGCACCTATGATGGCAAATGTATGTATAAAATATGAAAGCCCTATCACTTATACTTGAAGAGATATTCGCTTTAGAACTTCTGGACCAAAAAGTGACTACAAGGTCAAAGTTCAAAGTCAAGGTCACAAGGTCAAATGTCTTGGTAACAAAATGTAGTACTTGTTATGGTGAATGTATGTATGAAATATAAAAGCCTTATCACTTATATGTGAAAAAAATATATGCTTTTAAAAGAACTTCTTAAGGTACATCGCGGCGTTACGGCACGGAAAATTTTGCGAGAAGACATAGCCTGAAAATTTGTCTACATGAAATATAAGATTTGATCAATCTTTGATATAATTTTCATGTAACTATTTCAGGAAGTTTTTCGAGATTTTAAGCCTCAAAGACGGCATTGACGTTCTAATTCGAAAATATTCATTTTCTGAACTAAAATAATTTTAATCTAGAAAATTGACCAAGGAGGGTGAAAAGGGAGATCAAAAATATTGTTGCCATGTTGAGTTTTGTATTTCTACGGATTATTGTGTCTCTTAGGGGAAATTTGCAATTTTTATCGCCATTTTGCAACTTATTATTCAAAAATCCGCACTCATTCAAAAGGCAAAACACAGCTTGCTTCATTACCACTTTCTCCATTAAGTTGTGGAGGTCCTTAAAGCCCTTCTTACACGTAAAAGTAGAGAATGAACTGAATTCGAATATATAAAAACATGGATAGGTCTTCTCGGCAGATTTTTTGCAATTTAAGATTGAAAATTTGTTTTGCATGGCTTCGGCGTCAATTTTACTCGCAACGTCAAAGTCACAGCGTGTTCAGATCGCATATGTCAACATGAAGTCAAGGAGTATGCGGAATATTTGATTCTCTGTAACAGTCTTCTTTCAAACATCCAGAAACCCATTTTTTTTTAAAGATAATTAATCAACAATTACATGGGCTGTATTCGAACTAGCCCTTATATCTTAATGTAAAAATAAAATTCTCCGTACATAGCATTTTTTTCTTCAATATTTCATACGGAACAGATGGACGGACATGCTCATTACTATTTAATCCGATATCTTTTGGCGGGGTGTACAAAAAATCCCTCTTGTTTATATGTACATATACTTTATAATATCGGAAAAGGGTTGGGGAGGGGCGGTCCATATAAAATATACATTGTGATTTTCATTTCATGCTCGTTTTCTATCAGTACATTCAGCCGCCTCGATTGTCGTTATATATATTACCAAAATGAAATTTCCATTTCTCCGAGTTCAGGAATTCCTCAAGAAGGCAGTACGGTATCTTTTTTTCCGATAACAAAAAATAAATAAATAAATAAATAAATGAATAGATAGATAAAATAAAAATCCAAACAAACAAACAACTTGCACATATGTAGTCTCTTTGGCAAATTCATAACACTGACCTTGACTCCTAAGTATGACCTTTTTTTTTTTTTTTTTTGGTTGTCAGGATTGTTGCAGGTTGAAAATAAATATTCTGATCTTAAGTTACTGGAAAATAAATATTCCGGCCGGCCCTGCGTTATAAATAAATAATCTGACCCGAAAAAATTTGCCAGCCCCCCCCCTCCCCCTCAGGATCGAATTGGTCGTCCCCTTACAAAACAATTCCGGTTCGCTCTGCTTTCTGATATATATACAAATCTTTGTCTTACGTCATAATCGAACTTTCAGACACTATATGTATTCCTTAACTCTTAAAGTAAATCACCGCTTTGCATATCATTTAAAAAGTATTGAGAAGATTAATTCTATTTTATAAGGCAGCCCCTCCTCCTTTTCTGTCGGACAACCCCCCACCCCCGGCTTTCCCTGATTGTGCAAATTGAGAAACAAGCAACAAGGAGAGCGAGAAAAAGACTGATCAAAAGTAAACTTAAGCCTTCACCAGATCCTATAGAAATTTGGAATTATATTCATTGTACCTTGTGTCAGAACAAAAGAGAAAACGAATTAAAACAGATGGGAAACTTTAAATTAGATTTTTGAAAACTAATCACGACAGCTTTTGAATTTCAATAATTTTTTATCACGATAGAAATATTAAGGATATACTATTGTATAATCCTGAGATGAAACCAAATTACATACAATACCGTTTAACCTTGTATATTTCATGCAATGTCTTACATGTAAAATTGTACATGTATATGCAATATTATGTTATCATTATCTGTAGAAGATATGTGCATTTTTCATGTCAGCATACAAGTTGTGGTGAATAAAAACAATAAAAAAGTAAAGCCTTCTCCGTCCGTCTATATGGTTCAATAAAGAAATTAGATAAGGATGAAGGAGGATGGATAAAAGAGCATTAATTTCCAACGTAATATTTGAAGAAAAAATTGCATTCATATATCATTCCCTAGAAATAGTCAAAATATAACCAAACATCCCTCAAAGTTTCCGGTTCTCATTGCAAGCGTGTCTAAATACATTGACTGAATTTAGACTCATTGTAAAGTTTATGTTTAAAAATTTCGGCTCGCTACGCTTACTAGAAAATATAAGTATTTAAAAAAACGCCATTATTTGCGCCCTAACGATATATGTCGCGCAACGTAACGTGACGTTACGATAAAGTAAGGTTTATGACGTCATAGCGTAGATGTGCACATAAAAAAATTCGGGGGTGAAACCTGCGTACACATTTGATTGTGATGAAAGCTTCCCCGCGAGCTACGTTAAGCAAAATATAATAATAAGGTCAGAGTTCAAGGTCAAGGTCACTAGGTCAAATGTCTTGGTATCAAAATGTAGTATTTATTATGGTGAATGTATGTAGGAAATATGAAAGCCCTATCACTTATACTGAAAGAGTTATCTGCTTTAAGAACTTCTTGACCGGACGGATGGACAGAAAGGTTGACAGACGGAGAGGACGTTTCCTATATACCCCCCCAAAACTTTGTTTGCGGGGTGTATAACTAGTTACCCATGGTTCACATCGCTCACAATTGAAATTAATTATGACATAAACAATCAATATGATTCAATGATTTGTGTGTGTTTCTGTCAAGTAAATTACGCTGACAATGTAAATTACACTGCCAATGTGAAAATATGAACAGTATAGACAAACATACAATTTTACATCAAAACTTATAAAAATGAAAAGAAACAAAATTATACAAATATGGACTGGGTATGAGTTCAATATGCAAAAATATCAAGGTTAGAAACTTATGTACAAATTTAAGCTGTTCATTAATTTGATTTGATTTTGTATTGTATACATATTTTCTCAATATGTTGATGATGAGAAACAAAATAAACTTGTAAACTTGCTATGACATATTATATTGACCGAGGCCGAAGGTCAAGATACTGTGTTATAGTCATGCAATATAATAATATATAATAAATATAATATGCTAGCTAGCAATCTGATTGGTTGATACAAATGACTTATATAATATATTGCAATATAGCTAATGAAATATTGAAATATATCACGATCACGTTTAGTGTATTGTTTCAGCCCTAACATGTAAGTTGACTCACCTCTCAGAAGCCATAATCTCTCTCTCCTGATACTTGACTACTTTTGTTAGATGTTGTACTTTATATTCAGATTCAGTCAATTCTAACTTTGCTTGATGAACTTCCTGACAAAGCTTGATAGTCTACAATGTATAAAGTGTCTTCAATTACATAAAGAAAAATACAAGTGTAAAATCAAATTCAAGGAATTGTGGTCTCCTGCTTTTGGGTGTTTACCTTTAAAGAAATGCTTACAGACACCCCTACTATTTAAAGTTTTAAGAAACTAAGAGTCCCCTTCGGCGTTGCTGGTAGGGGACTAAAAACATATCTCATGTACTATCAAAGTTATAAATAAAAGATTAAACTGCAAGAAAAGGTCAAAAGGTCCAAACTTTGCTACCAAGGCATAGGTCTTGTGAAAAGGAATGCACAAGTGAAATATGAAAGTCCTTCAATTTACCATCCAAAAGTTATGGTTGATGTTGAAGTCTTTAAATGTGGGTAATCTCCAAGGACGAGGTCACAAGGTCCGAATGTTGTTACCAGTCAGAAAGGTCACAAGAAATACACATGTGAAATATTAAAGCCCAATCACTTACCATTCAAAAGTTATCATCAAGGGTAAAGTTTTTGAAAAGTACATTAAACTCCTAGGTCAAGGTCACAAAGTCAAATTTTTGCTATCCATGGAAAGGTCTTGTCATAATGAATACACATGTGAAATATGGAAGCCCTATCACTTACCATTCAAAAGTTATCTTCAAGGGTAAAGTTTTTGAAAAGAAGGTTAAACTCCAAGGTCAAGGTCACAAAGTCAAAATTTTTGCTATCCATGGAAAGGTCTTGTCACAATGAATACACATGTGAAATATGGAAGCCCTATCACTTTCAATACAAAAGTTATCGTCAAGGGTAAAGTTTTTGAAAAGTAGGTCAAACTCCAAGGTCAAGGTCACAAGTTCAAAATTTTTGCTATCCAAGGAAAGGTCTTGTCTAAATGAATACACATATGAAATATGGAAGCCCTATCGCTTTTCATTCAAGAGTTATGGTCATGATTAAAGTTTTTGAAAAGTAGGCCAAACTCCAAGGTCAAAATTTTAGGTATCCCTGAAAAGGTCTTGTCATAATGAATACACATGTGAATTAAATCAAATGTTTTTCAGAAAAAAACAGATGTCTCCCCCCTCCCTCTAAGTTACTTTGACCTTGGGCCAAGATGATGTGAAACCTTTGAGTCATGGGCAACATCATACTAAAACATGAAAGTGATTCATTGTATTTTTGAGGTAAAGCCCAAACATGATTAGCATATACAATTTCATATTTAGTGAAATTGACTTTGGTCACATGACCTTGGATATAGGTGATCTGAAAAATACATTGTATGGATCATGCACTACAAAAAAAAAAAGAATTAGTGATTGGATACACGATTCAAAATATAAAGCCTAAACATGATAAGCATAACAATTTCAGCCTGAACATGATTAGCATATACAATTTCATTACCAAAGTAAGAAGTGACCTTAATCATGTTAATCATGTGACCTTGGGACAATGTGATAAGAAACATTTAGTCCTGAGAAACAACGTATTAAAATATGAAAACAATTGTAAGAAGGGTTCAGCAGATATAGCCCAGACAAGATTAGTACGTACAATTTCATTAAAAAGAACTAAATGATCTTGACCTTGGGCACATGACCTTGGGTCAAGATGATAAGAAACCTTCCAAGTCTGAGCAACAGCATTCTAAAGTATCAGAGCGATCCAGTATACGATTCCACAGATATAGTCCAGACTCAATAGTATTTACAATTTCATTAAAAAATGTAATATTTGACCTTGACCTTAGTAATATGACCTTGGATCAAGGTGGTGTGAAACCTTTGGGTCATCAGCACCATCATACTAAAATATCAAATGATCCGATTGCAGTTCAAAAGATTAAGCCTGGAAATAATACACATAACAAAAACAATTTCATTTAAAATACATGTATACTAATTGACCTTGACCTTGGTCACATGATCTTGAGTCGACCTGATGTGAAACCTTCGGGTCATAAGCAACAACATACTAAAATATAAAGCGATCGTGCAAACGGTTCAAGAGATATAGCCCAAACAGGAATGCATGTACAATTTCATTAAAATTGTACTACATGACCTTGACCTTGGTCACATGACTTTGGGTCAAGGTGATTCAAAACCTTCGGGTCATAAGCAACAACATACTAAAATATGAAAGTGATCCGGCAAACGGTTCAAGATATCTAGCCTGGACATGAATGTATGCATAATTTCATTAAAAATGCACTAAGTGATCTCGACCTTGGTCACATGACCTTGGGTCAAGGTGATGTGAAAGCTTTGGGTCATAAGCAAATACATACTAAAATATGAAAGTGATCCGGCAAACGGTTCAGGAGATATAGCCCGGACAGGAATGTATTCACAATTTCTTTAAACATGCAGTAAGTGACCTTGACCTTGGTCACATGACCTTGAATCAAGGTGATGCAAAACCTTCGGGTCATAAGCAACAACATACTAAAATATGAAAGTGATCCTGCAAACGGTTCAAGAGATCTAGCCTGGACATGAATGTATGCATAATTTCATTAAAAATGCACTAAGTGACCTTGACCTTGGTCACATGACCTTGGGTCAAGATGATGTGAAACCTTCGGGTCATCAGCAACAACATACTGAAATATGAAAGTGATCCGGCAAACGGTTCAAGAGATCTAGCCTGGACATGAATGTATGCATAATTTCATTTAAAATGCACTAAGTGACCTTGACCTTGGTCACATGACCTTTGGTCAAGGTGATGTGAAATCTTTGGGTCATAAGCAACAACATACTAAAATATGAAAGTGATCCGGCAAACGGTTCAAGAGATTTAGCCCGGACAGGAATGTATTCATAGTGTCTTTAAAAATGCACTAAGTGACCTTGACCTTGGTCACATGACCTTGAGTCAAGGTGATGTGAAACCTTCGGGTCATAAGCAACAACATACTAAAATATGAAAGTGATCTGGCGAACGGTTCAGGAGATATAGCCCGGACACGATATGTGACAGACGACAGACAGACAGACAGACGGACGATGAAGGCAAAACCAATATGTCTCCTCCCCGTTGGGGGGGGGAGACATAAATATGAGAGCCCTATCACTTTCCATTCAAAAGTTATGGTCAAGGTTAAAGTTTTAAAAAAGTTGGTCAAACCTCAAGGTCAAGGTCACAAGGTTAAAAATTTTGGTATCCATGGAAAGATCTTGTCACAATGAATATACATGTGAAATATGAAAGCCCTATCACATTCCAATCAAAAGTTATGCCCCAGGTTAAAAATTCTGAAAAGTAGGTCAAACTTCAAGGTCAAGGTCACAAGGTCAAAAATTTTCATATCCATGGAAAGGTTTTGTCACAAGGAATACACATGTGAAATATGAAAGCCCTATCACTTACTATTCAAAAGTTATTGACAAAGAAAAGTTTTTCTGACGGACGGACAGACAGATAGACGGATGGGCGGATAGACAGACAGACAGACGGGACAGGACGATTTTAATGTCCCCGCATTTTCGCAAAAGTGGGGGACAAAAATTTTAGTAATATAATGAAGATGCATATTAAAATATCAGCATAAATTTAAAGAATAGTTTTATGCTCTACTCTCCTATAATTTGCTTACCAATAACTAAAAACTTATAACTTTACCTTCATCATTTTCATGAAAAACTAATTTAAAAATTCCATTTCTCACAAAGAAAGTTTACCAGCAAATAGTCTTGCAACATCAAAAGTGTACAACCCCTCATTCATTATCAGTTAAGAATAAGAGTAATTTCATATGAAAAAAACACTTCATGGCATTGCCTTATTTCTATTCATTTACTCTAATAAATCTGAGTTCTAACCTCTTGCTGTATGTTTGGTCCGTCACCACTCCCTTGAATAGTGTGGAGGAAATCCCCTAGGTTTCTATCAGACTGTTCTATCTTTTTGGTGCTCTCCTCCTTCATTTTCTGGAAGCCCTTGATCTGAGACTGGGAGGAACTGATGACCTTCTTCACTCTTTCACAATACTAAAATAATAAATGTGTTGTAGATAACACAAGTGGACTATTTCTGTGGAAAAGAGTAAATGAAATACCATGTGCATCCATATTTCTTTCCTTCTAGAATACATCCTTTAAAGTGAAGGAGTCAAAATAATGTCCAGTAAAACACATTTTAATCAGTTGTTAATCAAGATTTATACAATATGTTTAACACACCTTTCCTGACAGACTATCGGGTAGTATTGCAGGTCTAGCCAGACATTTCTCTTTCCTTAACACTTTCCATTTTAAGTCTTTGCCTTTCAGGTCAGCTTTCAGGTAGTCTGTGACATACTCTAATCGCTTACAGTATATCCCATCAAGGGTCTCCCTAAGTCTGTAAAATGTAAATGAATTCTGATTCTCATAATATTCTAAAGTAATTTTCTCAATTTTTCAAAACTTCAGTGCATTATTTCCTCCAAGTCTGTCTTAACATGCTTAATAAGCATTTAGTATATACTTACCTTCATGACATGTATGTAGATTATGATTCTCACCTGGAACTTCTTTTCTAATACAAGTAATAAACGTGGTAATTTTTGTGCTGGGTTAATTTTCGTGTTTCTGCGAATCAGGGGACTTCCTGAAAATTTCCCCCACATGAAAATATCCCTTCTGCATTCTTACTATAGGAAAGACATTATTATCGCCAATATTTCCCCTTGCATAATGTCAGTGTTTTGGTATTATAATTGCAAAACATGAATTTAAACTTACTGTCCGTGCAGCTCACTTCAGAAATAAGAAAACTGGGAATTTATCTCCTTTATCGATGAAAGTCGAACTTGCTCTGTAACTATCAAAGACTAAGCTGTCTATCAAATTTCACCTGAATATCTCTATTTATTGCTTAAGAAAGTCCGGAAAACTGACAAAAACTGAATTTTGCAAGTCATCAAGGGCATAACTCCTAAAAAAATACTAGTACATGTAGGTCAAGCGTGATGAAAGTCGAAGTTGATCTGTAACTATCCAAGACCAAGCTGTGTATTCAATTTCTGAATATCTGTATGTGTTGCAGAAAAAAAGTCCAGAGAACTGAAAATATGACAGACGGACAGACTGAGAGGAAACTAAGAGTTCCCTTCGGCGATGTCGGTAGGGGACTAAAAACCTTTTTAAATGAATTATTCAAAACCATTTCAACATAACAAATTTAGCAGACTGTGTAATACAAATATTCATTACCAGAAATTAGGCTGAATGTATTCATGCACACTTATAAGGAGATCACAGCATGTACCATAAACATTGATAATAGTGTTGATAGATATACCTGTACAGTGATGATTCGTTAGTCCGGATGAATTGGTTCCCGAGGAACTCGTCCGGATTAACGAATTTTCCGGATTACTGAATCATGTTGAAAATGTCAAAACTTGAGCGCAAAATTCCTATTAAAAGGGGGAGGGCCGGTTGTTGTTTTTTTGTGTGTGGGTGTCTGTGTGTGTATGGTTAAATTGTCTTGTAAACAAATATCTTCTCATCATAGATAATTTGATTAAATCTTTATTTCTTGAAAATAATGGATTACTAAATCTCTAGATATGTCTTTAAGTTTAAAGCATAAGCGCTAAAAACTAGAAAAGGGGAAGGTGGTTCGGGCGCCGGAATTTTGTCTTCGCTTTTTTGTATTGGTAAGATCGTCTTGAAGTCAATACTTTTTTATCATTGAAAATAAATATGCAAGTAGTTTTATTTCTTTATAATTCTAATCAAATTAATAGAAATGAATAGAACAAAATGCACAAGAATAAAGGTCAAACGAAAGTGGAGGGAGGCCTCCATTTTGTTACGCTGAGATCAATATAGAGGGTTACTTTAACCTTTAAATATTAGAATAAAATTGAATCTATAATATCGAGGCTTATCGGGCGCCGTTAGTTACCAATACCTACCGAAACCTACCACTTTTATTCCTGAAAATACTGAAATCATCCTCTAGAGCGGTTGACGGCCGTTTTTGATTCTATTTTAACTAAAAACAAGCCCTCAATATCTAAGCTTACGCTGACATTCAGTTCACTCTCATCTTCATCGTGATACAAACATCTAAATTAAAAATATCAACTTTAAATTGAAATGATTTTAGGGCGCGCATCTGTTCAAAATAATGATCGAACGCTGCAAGCTGACAAATGTCACAATGAGTATTAAGAAAGTGACTAAAGAAGCGAACAATTAAGTCTTTTAATGCAAAGATTTGATAACCGCATAAGTACACGTACCCCAAGCCGTGACTAGTGCTGCGTATCCAATAATCTGCCGGTTAAAATTAATTGTTATGAAAACATGTCCGTGTAGATTTCTCCAGGTAAAAATTAATTGTTATGAAAACACGTCCGTAGTCGCTTATATCGTCTGGACTAATGGGACAAAACAACATATGATCCGCATGTTCGTTCCCGAAAACTACCGTCCGGATCTGGAACACGGATTTCCGGATTATCGGATCATTTTTGCACTATGCACGTTTATTCCCTGAGAAATCGTCCGGAGTAACGAATTTTCCGGAGTAACGAATTCCGGACTACCGAATCATCACTTTATATAGTTTCTTCTTTGCTCTATAATAAACCTTTCACACCGATTCATATTCACCAGGAAATTTTGGACTACATCATAACATGAGTTAACATTACCTGCATATTTCTACAGAGCCTGTCACTTGTATATTTCCTGTCTTTAGCTTTCCTTCTTCATATATCTGTACTTTTCCCTTCAGTTCTACTATCTGATAAAAGATACTTCTTTTAAACATTTTTGCACCTTTTTCTTAGTATAAATGGAAACATCAATTTGTACAGATGTATTGTACAAGTATGGATAAAACCACAAAATGATTGTAAAAATATATTACTGAAATCGACAGTTTGTCTCATATAAAAGAAGATGTTAATGGAAAAGATACTTTCTCCAAGCTGCATACAAACTGATCAGATTCGATATCTATAAAGAATGGCATCATCTTGCTATGTGAAGATAAACATTCAGACAGTTTGTTCATGTACTCATCTCTTTAAGTATTATGCTTTTTCATACTTCCTACTTCCCACAACCTAATCCCCATGTTAAGCACCCCTTGGGCAAAGGGATTTATATCCTATAATTATGGTTGCCTTTTCTGACGTCATGCTTTAGTTTTGAAAGTACAGAGAATTTAAGCTTTATATTGTTAATGCCAAATTGGATGTCTGATATTTAGTACAAACGGTAATATACAATGTAAGTAATGACTGTCTTACTTTGGGTGTTCATTGTAATATAATTCTGGTTGGAAGAGTGCATATTTTCTGAGAACTGCTTCACAGACTTTAAGTTGACCAACCAGAATTAGACTACCATGAACACTAAAAGTACGACAGTCATTTCTTAGTTAAGTTGTTCAATTAAGACAGTAATTTCTTAATAAAGTTTTTCAAGTAAGACAGTAATTTCTTAATTAAGTTGTTCAAGTAAGACAGTCATTTCTTAGTTAAGTTGTTAAAGTAAGACAGTAATTCCTTAGTTAAGTTGTTCAAGTAAGACAGTAATTTCTTAATTAAGTTGTTCAAGTAAGACAGTAATTTCTTAGTTAAGTTGTTAGAGTAAGACAGTAATTCCTTAGTTAAGTTGTTCAAGTAAGACAGTAATTTCTTAGTTAAGTTGTTAAAGTAAGACAGTAATTTCTTAATAAGTTGTTCAAGTAAGACAGTAATTTCTTAATAAAGTTGTTCAAGTAAGACAGTAATTTCTTAATTAAGTTGTTCAAGTAAGACAGTCATTTCTTAGTTAAGTTGTTCAAGTAAGACAGTCATTTCATAATTAAGTTGTTCTGGTAATAGGTATAAGTGTGTATGAAAAATGAAAACTCTAAATCAGAAGAATGTTCAAGACATTAAAGATCCATGAGAGACAACTAGATATTGACTATAAATAAAATAAATGTCCTTACTTCTGTCCTTAGTTCATCTATAATCTGTTTGTAACGCGATACATGGAAATCAACACTCAATACATTCTTCTTAAGCTGAAACAAAAATGAAAATAAAAATTGGTATGAAATACATTTAAGTATATGATGTCTGGACTACACATAGTCAGACCTAATACATGTAATACAATATATTTGTACATGTACAAAATTAACAAAAATATACATTGGTCAGGCTAAGTTACACAATGCAGTAAGTTTCACTCAACAAAGTGCATGGGATTTATGGTTCTAGTATAGAATTTTCCATACTAAACCCCATAACTAGTGTTCTCCCCAGAGATTTCAGATAGCATGGTGTTAAGTCTTCACGATGCACCTTGTGTTGCGATGTGTCACTACACGTTGCGTCATTCAATGTTGCATCATTGCATGTTGTGTCATGTGTTGTGCTTTATTAAAAACTGTTTAAATCAATTTTGATGATGAAAAAGATGTGTTAACTAGTTTTGGGCCTTTTGAGAAAATTCTCTTGAGACTGTTTCATAATCATGACTCCTGGTAGCAGATGGACTTACATGTAGTCTTAGAATTTAGCATATTAGTGAATCTACATGTACGTTTGTTATGGAAAGGGAGTCTAACCTTGAGTTCTGAATTTTTGGTTCAGGGAAAGGGCAGGTTTCACCTTTTAAAAAAGGTTGAAAATTATCTTTATACAGTCAAATTCCTACTTGAAAAATTGGGTCCAAATATGAAAACATTTACTCCCCCCCTCTTAATCTGCCATTGCAATATTATTCATGGTCATCTCTGGCAAAGAAAGCTGAACGTTCTACTTAGCCTACAATATGAAGCAAACCCCCCCCCTCTAGATCTGTTCTTTAAAAGTCAGTTGTATACAAAGCCTTCTATATAGCGACTCCTCAATAAAATGATGGTCAGTGCACTATTTTGTGTGTTTGATGATTAATTAAACTTCTTATAACTACATGTATATCGTATACATTCAAGCTTATTAAAAAATACAAAACATACCGACTCGTTATTTATTCAGACTTGCCTACCTATTTCTTTGCAAAAGTGTAACATTTTCCTTAAGAATGTCTAATTTAGGGAAGTAAAGTGTAATATAAAAAAATTGACTGTAACTTTGATAAAAACATTGTGTTTTCCACTCTTCAACATTGTTACATATTGTTTAAAAATCATTTACAGAATTGCGTGTTAAACATCTTCAAATTCAATAGCATTATTTAAGAACAGATACATGTATATACGGTATCAAAACACTCAACATTCAAGTAATTTATGTATGTGAGTCTATTCATTTGTTAGAAATACTTTTAAAAGTCATTCCGCTTGCAAATATGTAGGAAGCATAAATTGAGCAGCAAATGTGTATAGCATAATTGTAGGTCAAAAATAGTAAAAATTACACCAAAATCGTAAAAGTAGGCAGGTCTGTTATTCAAATTAAAATGATTTTGCGTAAGCGAGATAACCTCTTCCTTATCTTGTAAAAACGGCAATTATTTTTTCTGACAAAGAAGGCGAGGTTGAGCAATATGTGGAATAAGAAGGATTAAAAACAAAATTTTATGAAATCTGATAAAGCGTATTTCTATTTCCGATTTACTGTCATGCAGTAACTATATGACAACTGCCGGTCAACGCAATAAAATATGTGAATAAACTTAAGATATACATAAAAACATGTTCATGTTACGTTATAGAATGGTTGTCTTTTGTTGGTCACTCGATAGACATTGACAAAGCAACTTGTGCCATCAAGGCATTATTTTATAGGTAATATAGATTTATGTGCACTGAAGAAGCCAGACACGTTCTCAGCTCAGGCAAATAAAGCATGCTGGGGTCTACAAGACGTTTAACACCTCAGGTAACCCATTTGTATACCAGTCGGGGCTAATTAGCATGGTATACAGCGGTTAAATCAATCAATTAACACAAAGGGGGACACAAAATAGTTAATACACAAATTTTTTAGGAAAAAAAAAAAAAACATGACTGTCGTAAAATATGGGGTGGTGCTGATCCCAATAACATGGCGGTAAATCTTGATAGTGTGGCGGCCCAGCCACGCAAAAACAGCCTGGGGAGAACACTGCCCATAACGCCAATGATCATAAATTGATTATAATCATAAGTTTATACAGTTAGATACATATACACATACCTGTGCCTCTATATGCTTTGCACGGTCTGCATACTTCAGTGTGTTGTATGTATCTTCAAAGGTCATACTGGATGGACTACAAATAGGAAACAAATTGAATAAGAACATAATAAAAAGTTTTCTCAACACATTCAACATTGCAAGATAGAAAACTACATATATCAGCAAATAATATGCAAATTTCATACATTTCTGTTTATTCATTCATTTCTTTCTCAATGCTTTCAACATAAAAAGATAGCAAAGGAGCTGATAAGATAATGTGTAAAATCTGCCCTGAAAAAGTTGAATTTTCAAAATGGGAACTTCAAAAAAATTCTTTCACAAAATTGATGCCAGTTCTTGGTTTTATCATAATCAGCAGTTGGAAAAGATTTATCGTGCATCATTTTCCTACATTTTGAGGCAAAGTACATGTATATCTGTTTTCTATAGAAATCAATGGAAAAGTTTTTTAAAACACTGCCCCCCCCCCCCCTAGCTACAGAACGCCACTTTTACAGAAGGTGTATATCACTACTACACATCTTTTGACAAAGTGGGAGCAATGCCCCAGAGACAACAAATTGAAAAAGGGAGAGGGGGGGGGGGGGGGGGCTTTTAACGAATCTGTATTTTAGGTCATAATATATGCAAAGTTTCATTTTTTCCCTTTTAAAGTCATTCATTTATTTATTCTAAACATGTTCATATGAAATACACAATATTTTATTTTTAGAATGAAATAAACAAGAGCGAGTGAGTATTTCGTGATAAAATGCCTTCTTTGTAGCCAATGAGTATTAAATACAACCGTATTTCAGATTCAAGATTTTAAAATTTATGGATAAAGTTGAGGCCAGTCTTTTAAGGAGGGTTTGAACACCAAGATGGCAGCGGCATTTTTTGTTTTCTCACTTCCTAGGAAAAGTAAAGTCTTTAGTTCCTTAAAACATTTGATACGCTGATTGAAATTCACATTTGAGTATCCTAATGAATTTTGAATAATTTCCGGTGTCATTTGAAGAAATTATGGCAACTGTTGAAATTGTGGACTTTGGGAGTTTTATCCATGAGCAAACAACGACGTCATTTCGACGTTATCGGGGAAAATGTCATCAAAAAACCTTCGCATTCAAAATGCAATAAAAACATTAATACCAAACGTATCGCATTGAAACTTTGCATGTATAAAATAGAAAATCAATCTTTATCACATGGAATTCGTAGACAAATTAACATTACAGGAAAGCAGTTGTCACTTCATTGAAAATGGAGGATTTTCAAAAGAAAAATTGGAAAATATAAAGGTTTGTAATATTTTAATCCAAAATTTAATTTTTCTCATTTAATCATGAAATCATCTCTGGACATTGTTGATAATTTTGTTAGTTTTTGACAAAGATTCATTCATATAATTCCCAATAATTAAACAACAACTACAGTCAATTGGCTCGAAATTGCAATATTTTGAGCGACAGTGTCATATTTGATTCCAGTATCCTGTCTTTGTATAAAACACAATTCATCTTAATATCTTTTCCATATGTAAGTGCAATACATTTATGAAGATTTTGTATGTTAAATCAAAATTAATTTCCCATAGCTTTACGAGAACTGGAATGACACTTTCAATATCATGACATCATCAAGAAATTCATGAAAACGTCAATTATTGCATATTTCAAAGTCTCGTAGAAAATTTTCCTAAGGATAGAATCAAATGTAAGTTTGTATAATCATTATCAGACAAGAAATATACAATTTCAGAAATTTTGAGAAAAATTGAATTTGGCATCCAAGTGTTCAATACCTCCTTAAATTTTATTTCTAGTATCTTGTTTAGACTACATGTATAATTATGTTTTAAAGTTTATAGATATCCATATTAGCCAGATAGTTCTTAATTTCCAATGTTTTTGATTGATATTAGCTTCTTTTCATCATGGCTACCCCCTACTCTTTGGACTGTAATTTTACATGTAGTATCTAGAAATAAGATTACCAAAATAAACGTAGGGTAATCAAAGATTACATAGCTCGCCTATACAGGTTTTTGTCAGAATCCAGGTTAAAGTTTTTAAAAAGTAGGTCAAAGTCCAAGGTCAAAGTCACTAGGTCAAAGGTCATGGTCTCAAATGAAAGGTCTCGTCACAAGGTATCTACATGTGAAATATCAAAGCCCTACCCCTTATAGTTCAAGAGATATAGCCCAGGTTAAAGTTTTGTCTACGACGACAACGATGACGACAACGCTGAGGGTATGGCATTAGCTCTCTGGACTTTTTCATCCTGGCGAGCTAAAAATTGTATGAGGAATCTCAAAATACATTACATTTTAGAAATGATCAAGTTTTTCTTGCATATACATCTACATGTAGATCATTGTGTAGAAGAAATACTTGATGAGATTCAGGGCTAAATACAGCCCTTATCTTATCAGCTCCTTACATGTATCAGCAAATTTTGTACATTTCTGTTAATTTTTCTGAATCCAGTTTGAGTTTACCTTACTGCAGCTATCATCACAGTCTGACAGTTTCCACCTAAGGAATCCTTTAAAATCCTTGTTAATTTACTGTCCCTGTATGGTACATGTCCTTTACACTGTAAAAATATCATTTTTGTTGTGTCTTAGATTTTCAACAAAATTACTTACTCTGATTAGAAGTTATAATTTTTGTATGTTAACTTTTGTTTTACAACAGAAAGTATATAAATTATTATCTGCAAAACAGCTCTGACTTACATGAAATAGAATACATGTATATAGAATTTAAGTATGAGTAAAGAAATTCATATTGCACAAACCTTTGGATCAGCCAATGCGTTAATGACATTTCCCAGAGCCAATAGAGATCTGTTTATGTTAGCTCCTTCCCTGAACCTCTTCCCTCGATTCTTTGTGACTGTAGCTCTCTCTGATCCAGCTAGATCAACCATACAAAGCTTGGCCACTCGTACTTCTGTACTTATGTTTGCCGTTCTGTCGCGTTGTCGTACAAATATCTGAAACATCAAGTAAAGATATGAGTCGGTTAAATTACAGAGTGCCATGCTTTGTACAGAAATTTTGGTGAAAAGTTTTTATGATGTCTCCATGACTTCAAAATCATTTTTTCATAAACTTCAAGATAGACCAAGGACAGATGATATGAAATATCATCTTACATGTATAATTAAGGACAAGGGGCGTTTTGGGCTTAAAATGGCCGATGTCGGAAAATCAATGACATTTATTGTGGGCATAGAGGGTGTCTTCCTCTGTTATTTGGTATATACATTGTAGGAATCGGACAATGTTTAGATGCCGAATAAAGCGTTCAAAGTATCCCTGGTGTGACGTTGACGTCGCACTTCTGACGCCGTTTTCGCTATTTGACGTTGTCACAAAGCGCTCTCATGTACATGTATATAAATTTTCGGCAATGTTTGATAAGCCAATACGTATCTTGGGTCTTTGTATTCCTCAATTTTTGTATTACTAGTATCTTTAATCCTTTAATCTGTAATATATCAAAACATTCATATATACATGTACGTTTGTTTTCACTTACTATACATTTAGTTCCGACTATTAATGCTGTTCGAACCACGTATTTTGAAAAGATTCTAGGGTCTAAAAGCAATACTCCAGATTGCTTTTGTTTAAAATCTGAAAAGTGTTTAAATAATTTTCGTAGGGGAGGAGGGATACCGTACTGCGCCCCGTGAACCAACTTCGAGATGGCTTCCAGACACCTATACGTTTGGTTAATGAGCAACCCTTTCACTGAAAATTCTGTATCCGCCCCTCGATGAGGTTGAAGTATCCATTCCTCATGAAATAATATAAAAAAATATGCGACCAGGGGGATAAATAAATAAATACGTAATACATGTATTAAAAGTCGTATTTTGAATT